>JAVJGI010000064.1:59558737-59690161 GCA_035590275.1 Ibycter americanus | reverse complement strand
GCCCCCAGCCCGGTGCCACCCGCAGCCGCACTGAGGGGCACTGGCTGCCCTCGCCCAGGCACTGACAGAGACGCGGGACAGGGCTGGCCCCAGCCTGAGCCCGGGGAGCACCCGTGTGCCCAGCGCCAGCAGGATGAGACTCCATCCCCCGGCCGCCCAGCCGGCTTCTCACCCAGGGACAGCGCGCCCGGCCCGGCCACTTAGCTCAATAATGTCCATTCAGCACCCTGCTCCTCCTCCCAAAGCATCCTGCAGTGAAATCCTTTTGCCTCCCAAGGAACAAGATAATTCTCCAATGCCAATTCTAGACTTGCGTTTTTCTAATATTTCCCAAACACTTGTATGAGCAGACAAAATCCCTGGGTTTTTTAGCTGCCCTCTTGCTGAAATTAAATTACCTTCCATGCTCTTGAGTAAACTACAGAGCTGTAAGATACCGCCCAAATATCTCTCCTCTGTTGCAATGCTCCTGCATGCTATAAATATAAAGTTAATTTGTGCAATGTGTGGGATCACGCTTGGAAATGAAGAGCACTGTGCAAGCTAATATCCTTCCCAGGAAAAAACACAGCATGACGTACAAAAGAAAATGGTGCAAGCAAGAGGCAGCTGAGTGTCTTTAAAACGAAAACAATGGCATATTTTCCAAAGATGGACTGAATGTCCTGATGGTGCTGAGCAGAGAAAAGAGAGGATGTCAAGAGAAACCAGAGGTTTTGTATGAGGAAATGACTGGAGGATGAAAAGGGGGTGGCAAGAGGCCGAGCTCACTGCGGTGAAATGGCTGGCGTACAGTCAGGCGATACATGGCTGCAGCCCAAAGCGTTAAAAATCCTCTGGCGTCTATCACCATTCGTTTGGGAGTGACTTCATTTCCAAACTTTGGGATAAATACTAGCACAGCTATTCAAGATAGCCAGGACACCCAGCCCCTGTTTTTTTCTCACTTTATGGCTTTTAGGTGTGGACTGCAACACATCACTTAAGCAGCACAAAACAGATTTTACTGAATAAGTCATTGCATTGGGCTTAAAAAAAAAATATTGTTTTGGTTGGGTTGGTGGTAGGGTTCCACCCAAGATCCCTGGGAAAAGTTCATTAAGGACAACTGCTCACACCACCACACACAATGAAACCAAGGAAAGTGGGGAGAAGCAGCCATGCTGGCAGCTCCTTCTGGGGAAGTGATATCATGCCTCCAGGAGCTTGGGCATAAAGGAGGGTTCACCTGGGATTTATTTCATTTTTGGAAACACAGAAATTCGACTATTTGGTCACCCTCTTATCTCTAGTAAATATTTCCACTAATATTTTATTTACTTACTATGCATTCTTTGATTTTATGGTTACTACCTTGTTACTGTACGAAGCTAACTGATTTTATGCTTAATACCTTGTAACTGTACAAAGCTAATCGATTACATCCATAAAACCAGCAGGCTACACACAATCAGATGGTTATGGTGGAAACTTCCTCCAGATTTAAAGACAGCTGGAATTTTTTGTAGCCGTCTCTTCTTTTGCAGCTGCTCTTGGACCTATGCATCTCGTTAGAAACATACTGCATACGTGTGATTCCTAACAGCTAGAGGTCCTGAGGCTTTTCATATTGGGCCCATTTTCTAGAAAAAAAAACAAACCAAAATCCAAACAACTACGCAAGGAGTGAGAAAAGAGCACAACGGGGGAGTCACTGTGTGAATTTCAGCAAAGGAGACCAAAGCAATGGTCTACCCTGAAACACACCTTGCATCCATCTAGTAATGAGGGCAAGAGCTGCAGGAGCTGCCCGCTGGAGTTATTCTGCTGAGGGGAAGAAGTTCTGTGTTGTGATGTCCCTCGACATGACACAGGTTCCCAGCATTGCCCGGTATCTGCAGTAACAAACCCCTCTTGCCTTTCTATACTGGAGCAGTGCTTGGACAGCTGGAAACAGAACTGGTTACCATCATCCATCCCTCTGCTAAAATAGAGACTCTAGAAACCAGCTGAGTTTTGACGGAAAGAACAGGACAACACTGATGGCTGCTGAAGACTATCCAGAGCCTCCTCGAGAGGCCTTGGGGATTTCAAACAGCTCCTTATATTTGGACACAAGGCAAGGGACACATCCTCAGTCCCCAAAAGACACGTTTCTACCTCAGATCTCCCAACAGAACAACTACTGCCTATGCCAGGAGCTGCTACAGCCCTGTGGGTACGGTTACACAGGCTGCACTTTCTAAACCACTTGCAGAGACGGCATGCTTAAAAGTTGTCATTTCTCACAATTTGTGTGCTGGATGGTTTGCTAAAATTAGAAAAAAAGTATATTCCAGAGCTGGAACATTTACGGCTTCTTTGCCATTACTGTATATTTTAATTCTTAAAAATAGATTTAAGTGACATGATAAGTAAAGAGTCCTGTTTAATCTATTTCAGCCCGTTTGCCACATTCCTGGTTTGGCCTGTTTGGCTTGTTAATTTAGAGATGTATAAAACCATCTGTTTCACTGTAGACTTTGTTTTAAGCCTCAGAGGAAACAAACCACACAAATAAATGAAATTCACTATGTCATTTCTGTTAGAATATATGTATTTACAGCCATCAGACCAGGCACTAAGTACCCTATAACTCTAATGTTAGTGAAGGTTTTTTAACTATTTACAATACTGTTATAAAAAGTCAGTGCAACTGAATTTATATCACACAAGGGATTTTCTTAAATTGTATTCCACCTCTCATTTACAGAGAAAAACAGTGACATTCCACACACTGGTAGAGAATGTAATAAAGAAAGAAAAAACCAAGCTTCATAATTAAAAAAAAAATATCTTGGAAAAAATATATCCCAGGCAAATGTACCTAACAGCCTGGATTTCTGTCCATCTATCTGCCTCTATGGTTTGTAATGCCAAGAAGTCACCTACAGACTCTCATCCTCTTGACATGACTGTAAACTGCAGCAGTCATACTCTATTTGTCAAAAGCAGAGCAGACCCACAATGTTTTACTCAACAATATTTCACTAAGAACACACATTCACTGAACCTAAAGATTTTACAGAAGCATGTTTTACTCAGAAAAGACTCCTGCTCCAGATGAGAATGAGAAGGAAGAAAGCCATCCCCGAATGAGTTGCCTATGAAGGGGGCTACCACTCACTTCCATTTTTTGGCCAGAAGAATAAAACATATTTTGATTTTGATTTATAATATGGATGATTTTTCAAAACTTGATTCTTTTCCCACAAAACAGAGTCCTTGCTTACTGACCAGGGTACTACAGGGCTGCTGGGGCTGCTGCATTGATATTTAGAATGAAAAAATGGTTCTTTCAAGTATGATATTCTCTAGTGTCTCCTTTCATCATTACTACATTATATAGTCTGTTGCACAGACTATGGTTCTGAAGATTAAATATTTAACTAAGGAAACCTAAAGATGTCAGTCATGGAGTAAATACTAAATCAGTTTAAGAAAGTTCAGTGGTATACGGCATAACATTTTACTGCAGGGTGAACAAGGAGTAGGGAGGTGGCCTGGGACCCAAACTGGTTGTTGAGGAATCAAAGAATTTAACTGAGTAGTTTTAAAAATGTATAAACCAATCAAAGTTCCTAATAGAATCTTATTTGAAGACAGGTCTCCAAACCATGTTTTTCAGCAGGGAGCTTAGGTTAAGGGAATATACAGCTAAAGCATAATAACTTCCAAGAACCTGAACCCCTGACCCTGTGTCCCCATCCACCAAAGCACATAAGCAGGACTTTGAACATTTTAAGAGTCCCACAGTCAGCTTCTTCCTTGGCTCCTTTCTCTTCTTTTCTTTCTCCCCTTTCAGCTTTTCTGAAAGTGGCCTGGATTTTCCTCCTCGAGTTATTTTATCTCCTGCCATGAGAAAAAATCTGTTATGTCTTATTCAAATGGCTAAACCAACCTACATTCACTGTCCTTTCAGTCCCTTCCCACAGCGCAGTTAGCGAGGTGGTACTCACAATATTCATCAGGGTCAGCAGGTACTTCTGAACATGTTCTTTCCCATGGAATTGAACAACTGAGTCATCAACCCCCAGAAGGACTTCAATGTTGTAATCATCCTCCGTCGCATGCCTTCGAGAGCGCTGCCTCGATCTATGCACCTGGTCTTCAATAAAGCTCAATGCACTGTCGAGACTATCCAAATTTGTGAGGTTAGCCGCTGAAATTAAACAGACAAATGAGTTATCAACCAAGAGAGGTTCAGGCTCGGGTCTCAGCTAAGCTAGTATAAATTTGAAGTGGCAGCATTTGTTATGTTCTGTGTGTTATGTAACAGCATTGGTTTCACTTAATGTCAATTAAAAATGACCTAAATGAGACAGAAATCTGACACAAAATATTTTTACTTCGCAAAGTGAAAGCAATACTTTCTACAAAGTGATATTGTGTAATAAATGCAAGGCCAAAAGGAAAGCAAGTCATACCAATGTCTTGATGAGAAGAATAGAGCTGTCTGCAGTACAATACTTATTGCTTAAAAGTATTTTTAACAAAAATACACCATTCAGGGGCCTTGTGCTACCAAGGATATCCTTCATATTTGAACAATTAAAGAGAGACACCATACTTCAAAATCTGATCTTAATGCCCACAGAATCCCATTTCACGGCAAGTGCAGTTGCCAATGTAGCCTTTTTCTATCCAGGCAGGTAATAACAAATCAATCCCTCCCACTGGAACACATTAGCTCCTTTCCTTGATATACACACACATGCAATTCACAGTAGTGACATGGATCCTCTTTATCGTTACAACTCAGGAACACATTTTAGATACAAAATTAATTAATTTATAGCCACGTTCACAATTCTTTTTTAACAGCTTTTCATCCTTCATTCCCAATTTGCCATGTCACTTTGCATTATTGTATGTCAAAGACCAATCCATCAGGCACAACAGTGGCCAACTTTATTACTAACGATTTCTAACAGTCCCTGTGATATGAAAAGCATGTTCTCTGACAGGATGGGATAGAGTTAACGTGGCACCTACCCACTAAAAATTAACATGAAAATATGGAATCTTGACATTTCACCCTACAGAATAACAATGATTAGCATTAATACCAGTATTATAATTTGCATTACAAGAGCCCTGGAAGCCCCACCGAGAACCTCTTGATTTCAGAGAATGTCAGAAGACTTGCTCAGAGAGGCAAAGAAAGGCAGCAAGAGCGCTGTGGATTGATTAAAGGCTCCCAGTGCTTAGTTCCCAGAAACATAATAGGAAGCAAAGGGAAGAAGCTAAAGCCATCACCTTCAAAGCAGAAATAAGAAACAAGTCTTGGAAATGTTATGAAAGTGGATTCTCCATCTTCATTTATTGAAGTTTTCACATCAAAACTGGCTGTTTGGGAAGGGATGAATGAGTCACCAGATCACTGGGCTCATTACAAGAACATCTGTGCTCTTGCCTTAAGACCACTGCCTCAGGCTGCCG
The DNA here is from genome assembly GCA_035590275.1 of Ibycter americanus. Lineage (NCBI taxonomy): Eukaryota > Metazoa > Chordata > Aves > Falconiformes > Falconidae > Ibycter > Ibycter americanus. The sequence continues at coordinate 59,684,701 of JAVJGI010000064.1, read as the reverse complement.
TTTCAGCCTGAGCAGAGCCCCCCGTAGCTCCCCGCCGTGGTGGCAACAGACCGACCTGTACAGCCTCCAGCTGCCAGGAGGGATGCACACCCGGCTTTCCCGGCCCCCACCACAGCGTTCCTTACTGCCCTGTGCTTCAGCCTGTGCCTTCTGTGGTGAGATGCTTGCTTCTGTGCCTCCTAGAAGAGACCTCCAGTCAAAGGACAGTCCCTGAAAGGCATGTTTGCCTGGGCAGCTTCTTCCCATTTCTCCACCAAGCTTCAAGAACAGGCTTGTTGTGAGCCCCACAGCTGCCGGCCACCGCATTGCGCTGGCAGAGCTCCCCTCGCTCACCAGAAAGACAGAAGGCCCCACGCGGTGGTCCTACACCCCCATGGAGCCACAATGCCCTTCTCCTGAGAGGGCAGCATTTAATACGGCTAATAAGCACAACCACCATGTTCTCATTGCCAGCCTCAAGGCTCCCTGCAGCTTCTGCTCCTGGGTCCACGAGTTTTTAAAATTAGTCTGGTCAGAATCCATGATTCAGCATGAAAATTCACTCTTCACGCAGAGCCCAGCTGTCACTCCCAGGTTTACTGTGGAGGGGGAACGGTTCTGGCCTTGCAGCAACGGAGACAGCTCTCTATCAGGGCTCAAAACCTGCCAAGCAGCCAGCTCCAGCCCTACCTTGTGCTTTACTCCAGTAGGAAAACTTCAGCGTTAATCCTTGCTGCTGCCCAAAAGTAATTACCTAGCTATCAACAGCAGTCTCAGGGGATTCGCTATGGGATCACGGGGTAATCATATGTTCATGATCTATAAGGCAAGTCACAGTTACTGTAAAATTTGACCATAAATCCTAAAAGCTCTCTAGAAAAGTAAGACTAGGCTGGCAGAGGCTGCAGGTCATGTCCTCTCCCTGCTGCTCACAAAAAACTACAGTAATCAGCAGCAAGGCCAAAGCTATCAGACCTGCTATTGCAGAACAGCAGTGTTGGGCAGGCGAGGAGAGCCTGAGCCCTGCGCTTTGGCTGCAGATGGGCAGCTCTGCTGGCTGGGGGTGCTGATATTTTGGTGCATGGTTGGTTGTCAAGGTATCTAGAGCTTTTGTGCTTTCATTTCTTTCCCTTATGTGTCAAAGTCAAACTAGCTCCTAGTGCGGTATCTTTATTTCTGCTGCGAGTAAATCAGCCAGAGGCAAAAAGCGATCCTACCATCCTGCATTTACCATCCTTCAGTGAAAACTGCCTGTCCACCCTCTTTGCTCCTCACTTCATCACTGTCACACTATAGCCCTTACAGTCCTGCCGGGTCCCGAGAAAAGTTATCAGGAGGTTCCCCGGGAATCATCTCGCTGCCAGTGGGTGCCAACCAACTACTTTACATTTTCCTTGGAGCATAAAAACTTCCCATACCCACACTTACCTTCACCCCTCAAGCATTACCCGTTCAAGACAACATGCCCAGTGGGCACTGGTACCTCTAGGCACCAACCTGACATGCTTCCCAGCAGAGAGCGAGCCACACTGGCTCCAACTGGTGCTGGAATCAGCCCAAGACCAGCAGCACAGCTCAAAATATTCACAACAGTAGCTGCAAGATTTTTGATTCATATCCCAACTTCCCATCAAGTGTCCTTTCCTGGGAGGCACTCCTGGGACCAGCAGGGATGCCTCCACACATGGCCTGACCACAGATTCCTGCTCTGGTGCTGCTCTGCCTCCCAGTCTCTTGGATGATGAACTGCTGGATTTACTGGCCCAGGCTGTGTTATTCCCATGTTGGATTTGCTCCTAAATAACAGTCACATCCAAATCAAGTTAATACCTGTATCTTACCACAGAGGCAGTGAAACCAAGTTGCATCTGTAGTCGTGTTTTGGCATCTCAACTTTCCTTAGTCAAGGTCAGTAACTTTGTTGTATCGTTGTACTGCTAACACTACGCTAAAAAGGCTCTACAAAACTCAAAGAACTAAGACACCAAACAAATCCTTCACATTTTCCACATTACCTTCCTTCTCATCACCCCTGCACTTTGCACAATAACACCCCAAAAGTCATCTCAAACTGCACTGTGTTTTACTAAATCATCCCAAGACCTCTCCATCAGATGTTCATTTTCAGCAACTTTTGCCAAATCAGTGCATCAGCCACTAATTATTGGTGCCAACTTTGTTCTCCATCTCCCAAGAGCAGACACTTGGCATTTGCAGGGGCTAACAATAGCCTGTGTTGAAACCTCCTCCTTGCTCCTGCTAAGAAAAATTCACATTTGTGAAAATTAACCACTGAGAGACAAGGCTGTATTTTTCTCTTGTGCTGCTCATCCAGAATAAATAAAAAGGACAGCAGCACTGTAACAGTTCACAGAAAAATCCCTCAAAATACCTCCTTTTTCTAAAGCCAGCTAAAAACTCATTGGTATTTCGGTGATTTTCTCCTAACACTGCAGACTGTCTTCCACTGAAGGAATAAGAAGTGCCCAAGTTGTCAATAGAAGGGAAACCTGTGCTTCTGGCTTAAGCATAAAATTAGGAGCCAGGCAGCCTGGCTTGTGCTCCTGCCTCTGACACTGACTTTCCCCGTGGTGCCGGGAGATGCAGAAGGCAGCCAAGAGCTGGGCAGCAAAACTGCCGAGGGAAAAGCATGTGCACAGTCCCGTTCAATGCTGCAGTCTGGGGCTTTTTTGGGTGCCCTCCATGTTTGCTTGCAGTTAATGCAGGCAAGTGATCCTAACTGCTCCTAGGCAGCAAAGTCCTAGTCATTTGCTGACTCAAGAACCGATGTCCCCAGCTGTGACAGCCCCCGTGATGCATTAATATATGTAGAGTACATCGAAACCTAAAGAGGACAGGTCTTTATATCGTGCAGGTGCAAACTGCTTACAGCATTAGATGTCACATTAGATCCCTCTCCTCTGCTCCCTGTCCAATATTCCAATCTTTTACCTAAACTGTTCCATTTTGCAATCTGGTGGTTTACTTTCTGTATTGGCTCTACCTGAACTTCCACATTTGCTGGGACAAGAGGTCTGAACATCCAGTCCCATGGCAGCATCGTCCAGCCTGGCTCCGATCCCCAACTCTAGGACAGGGAAAATTCACATGGACACAAACATCAGGTTTGCCTTTGCAGGCCTTCAGAAGAATACTCCATCTGTGACAGTTTGGGATGCCTGACAACACCCTATTCTCTGCGAGTTTTTGCCTTGCTCATTAATCTTTGATATCATGTTCTTTACAGAAACCTAATTACATGACATCTCCTGATTCTGCCTTACCCATCGTGGCAGGCAAAGCTCAAACAGATGCTGTGAGTTACTGAAGCATGAACATGCTGCCTGCCACAAAAAATGCCTCTCCCTGTGTTTTCTGTCACTCCCTTTAGGACATCCACCAGAAGCATAGTTGCTGACTTGTGATCTTGTTTTGTTTTTTCATGATCCCTTTCAAAAAGGTTCAGGGAAATACAGCTGCACCTACAGTCCTTAGAGTCCCTTATGAAGAAGCTACTGCACTGTAATAGCACCAGCTTTAGGGTTCCCCAATCTCACAGCAGCAATGTTGTCCTAATAAAGCAGTTTCTAATTGTTTACCTCCTCTTTGTGGCAGGGGGAAGAGGACTTTCTGGCAAGCCCAGAGCAGAGACCAGGACAGGCAGCTGGGAAACTGAACTGCGTGTCATGTTCACAGCCATCATTTGTGGCTTGTCAACACAGCAACTCACTGGAATTTCTTTTCCAATATGACTGTGCAGCATTCAGACCAGCCAGCCACCATTTCAATGCAGCTTGTTTGCTTTTGCAGGCACTTCATCTGTCACGGCAGGAGCAGACAAACACCTGAGCCGACTGCTGAGCACCTTCTCTGCAGCCTCACAAGGACCAGCACTTCTGACGCGCTGTTTTGCTGCCCATCTCCATTCCTGGGACACACTCCCGAAGGGACTCCTGGCTTCCCACTCCTTCATGTGGCTTGTTGCAAACCACCAGTCTTTTTGTTGGGTTTTTTCTTTTCTTTTTAACCCCAGTGACTCAGACCGAATCCCAGTGAAGCACAGCTGGAGCCCATTCTGTTGCAGTAGCAAGCATATCTGCATGCACAGCACTGCGGTGATGCAGAAGCACGGGGCACCCACCCCTGCCCAGCTGCACTGCAGCTGGTGGCAATGCCACTCCGACCCTGGGACTTGCGATTGCAGCATAGCCATGAGGCCATCCATCACCTGGTGCTGCGAATGCAGGAGGAACAGGCTGCGTGGTAGGGAAGCAGGAGGAGGCAGGGTGGACTTGCTTTAGCTCTCAGCTTCCCACTGCTCAAGTACATCTGCACCTCTGGAAAAGTACCAAACACCCTCGACAGCTCGACAAAGAACTGCTCTTTTGGGAATTGCACTTTAAATCACAAGTCGTCTTTCTGTAATGCTCCCTGCCACTCGTATGCCATAGGCTTCTGTCGTATCTGTCCTCTGTGATCAACTGACACCCCAATTAGCCCCCAATTAGCCTGTTCATGTATTGTACCAAAATCCTCATTTGTCTTCATGGTAAATTGAAGCCTAACCCATAGAGGTTGGAGGCAACAATGAACAGTCAACAAATGTTTCTTTTTATCCCTTGGCAATTTTTTCTCCCATTTTTAAGTTCCTCAGTTTGGGGTTTTGTTTTTCATTCCAGATGCACACAATCGTGATGTGTTTTGTTCATTTGCATTTTGTTTGATTTTTTTCTGCTGGTTTTACAGCCCTGCTCACCTTCCTCTCTGCTTTCTGTTTTGTTTTCCATTTGTCCTCTATTTGTCTTTCTTCACCCCCTTAACCATCCTGCTCAGCTACATTGGTCTTCCATAATTTATAAATCCCTTTCCCATACCACAGTCTGCATTTGGACCCTTCTGCTATAGATCATTCACAAGAAAACTGGGTAAATCCAGCGAGGTGAATTAAGATGGAAGAGAGCTCCTGTGAGGTGAAAGCAGATTGAAAATGGTCTAAATAAGAGAAGCAAATCACACACAGTGCACTAGATACATGATACAAGTTAGCCCTGTTTAAAAGGCATCCCCGGGAGGACACTGCCTCAACACAATTTTAACTTGGAGCTCAGTTTTCACAGGATTCTTGTGATTTCTTGAATCACAGGTTAACGCAGTGGCTGTTACTTGGTAAATCCTTAACCAAAAGCAATTATTGCAGCAGAACTCTCTTTGGGTGTGTGTTCAAATTCCTCCTCTTCCACTTTTTTATATAAACCAAAAGCAAGACCACACTAGTAGTCTAAAGACCAGGCATGTACCAGGCATCCTCACCGAGGTTACGAATCCTCATCCTGCCCTTATCTGCAAAGAAGCAGTAATGTAAAAGGAAATTTTTGGGCTGCATGCCTTGCTAACCACATGATCTCATTATGAGCTCCCTGCCTCTTAATTTACGGTAATGCTCTTTCTGGTCAAATCACATTTTAACACACAGCCTGCTCCACCTTTCATCTGTCCAGGGGAAGTTTGCCATGGGTGTCAGGGTAAGCTGGGTTGGGCTCTCAAAAATAGGTCTCAGGCTCCAGCTGCGAGAAGGCCAGCAGATACGGCAGCTGAACTCCCGCTAGAATGATCTGGTCATGGCATATGAAGTCAGGAGGAGTTCAAAGTATTTAACAGTATTTCAAATGCTGTATATTTGGGCCTTTATAGAGCAATTCTTGTAAATTTCTTGGGGCAGAACAATTGTCCCATGTTCGCAGAATGAATGCACCTTCTTGCAAACACACAGGCACAATCACCATTCCCTTTCTTTCGTGTCACCTATGCAACAGCACAGTACCTTTAAATCTCAGGACATGCTCAAGTGCCTGCCTAAATCAGAGTTATAAAGAATAACGAAGCTGAAACCTACCGAAGTGGCAAAATAGAGGAGAACTTTCAAAACTGGGGGGAAAAAAAAAAAATTGTCTTTTCCAAAGGATAAACCAATTAGCGCAGTGACAATGGCCAGGTGGACGGTGTGGCAAACAGCCAGGCGAGAGGCACTAAGAATAACCACAGCGAGATGTTGCCAAGGAGATCTTTTCTGGCATGTCACAACAAAGAGAAAAGGTATTACAATACTAAAAAGAAAAGTTGAAAACTAAATTGATCTCATCAGGGCCACAGTCACACAATGAATAACATAAAGATGAGAGATAATTGCACTGTTAAAAGATTAAGTGAGAGCGAGGTAATAGAAAACCCTGGGCTAAAACTTTTTTTTTTTCCCCCAAAATGGTGAAACATATCGTGTTACAATTTTAACTTTCATATTACAACAAAATAGTCAAAAAGGGGAAATGAAAGGAATGGCACACCAGCCAGGCAAACCAATCTGTGCGACCTGGTTGAAATGGAGCTCTGTGAGAACTGAACATAAGTTTTTTCTAACAGCAAAACTTAACCTTTGGAAAATTTTCAGCTATCAGCCTTACTAATGCAAACAGAGGTTTCACAATTTAGCACCAAATAATGAATGAGCAGGATGCTTCTAACTCAGTGCTTAGAAGTAAGCTCACAAAGGGGCAAAAAGAGCTACTCTGAAGAAAATGAATTTATGGGCCAACTTCTAAGTTTCACTGACTTCATTGGCTGCATCTGGGAAATGCTTACCTTGCAAATATTTTGGCAAGTCATTGTAAACTGGCCTGTATTCCAGAGCCAGTGACTTGCAAAGTGTTGCCTGATTTACCACATCCCACAATACAGAGAGCCCAAAGCTGCCCCAGGAAGAGGGCTCTGTCCCTTGCAAACCCTCGAGTGCATGTGTGCACCCATGCAAAGTGGGCTTTGTTTTACGTGACTTGTGTAGAGCTACACAGGGGGCTCAACACTTTCAATCTCATTTGCAGCTAATGCATAATTAATTAAACTGCAGAGTTCAGCCATGTCTCCCATGCATGCCCTCAGTGTAGAGCCACAGCTCCACAAAGCTGTACGAGCCCCAGAGATCCCACCTGAAGTCCCAAACACAAAGCCTTCTCGCTCCTCTTTGAGCAAAGGATCAGGATCTGACCCACAACTTACTTTCCCCATCCAGGCTCTAACAAAGTGTTTATGGGCTATCTGAGTCCTAGTTTGCCACCGAGATACTTGAACATCCAATCCATATTCCAAGCATGATTAAATTACAGCGAATTAGCACATTAAGTAAGCTGCCTAGCTGACCTCCTGGCTTTGTAGGTGACATGTCTAACAATCCCACTTGCATTTTTATTAGAATGAAATGCCAAAGCATGGTACAGGACCTGAATAACAACAGGTTACAAGGGATGGCAGTTGTCTTTCTGTAAGACAACTATTCTGCAAGAGGGGGATATTAAGTTTAATTACAGTCTAACCAAAAAACATTAACAATCACACAGGTGAAAAAACAAAACAAAAAAAAGGTCAAATTCCTAGCCAGGGCAGGGGGGGTGAGAAGAGGGAGAAAAGACCAAGAAATATATAAAATAACTACACATCACTGGAAATACTACCGAAAAAATAATGGCTGAAGCAAATATGTATCTTTCCAATGCTTTTTAGCCATAACCACATAACAACAAATCTTACCTTTTGGTAATGTTTCAAAGTAGAATTATTTCATCCTTTTAAAAGGGGAGTTCTCTTGTTAGGTAGAAAGTCTCACAAAGTTGTAAATTATACAATGAAATGTTTTCAATGTCAAGTATAACAAACTTAGTATAAATCTTATCAGTGTAAATAATGTATCACACAAATGGCAATGCAAACACTCCTGTTTTCTATATAATCATAATGATCTTTTAATTAGACAAACAGTCTGCTTGTTTCACCTTGTGAAGAAAAGCATAGGAAGAAAGTTTTCAAAATTCTAGGGTGAAAAATGTGTGCAATTTGAACTACCTGTAAGTTCAACCAACTTCTTGTACATCTCAGAATATTATGCCAGAAATCAGCAGTCAGAAAAAAAAAGGTTAATTTGAGTTTCACATGAAGAAAACATCATGTGGACAGTCTGAGCAAAGGCAGCACAATGTGCGATGCCTTGGCTACTTCCTCTGGCAGGATTTGAATCAGAGCAAGGAGGAGTTATAATTTTACCTATGTTTTGAAAATATCCTTGTTGCTAAATCTGCTTGGACCTTCTGCAATAACAAAACCAGCTGCAACTGATTAGAGACTGTAAGAAAGACAAAGCTCACTTGGAGGACGCAGAAATTTCTTAAACTTCAAAATGACAGCAAAAAGCCCTGAAAAAGAGAATGAGTCTCTGCTCCAGTGAAAGCGCATGAGGTTTATTCCCAAGGAGTTTCAAAATCAAGGGCAAAGGCTTCTTTTGTTATTTGTACAAGAGCTCTGATTCTGCCAGGCGCTACAAAAGGCAAACTGCTAAACACTGCCCTTCCTATTGTGGGGTGTGGGTGGGAGACGGGGTCCTGATGACGATGGCTGAGAAGGGATGCTTCCAAAATGCAGCACTCTTCATGAACATACATATACCAGGGATGGAGACAGGGGGAAGGAAAGGAAGAAAGAAAGAAGCTGGATGGATGCAAGGATACCAAAACCCTCTGGGGAGAAGGCAAATTGAGAGGTCAAAGTTGGAACACAAATGCAAAAGAGGAAAGTAAAAAGAAATCATGGTTGGTCTTCATGCTGCAGTTCCCCACTGCCCCTAGGAAGGCGACGGCAGAGCTTGCCCCCATCTCCCGCTCCCCAGCCCTGAGAGCTGCAGCCTGGGAACAGCCTCTGAGTTCCAGGGGGCACAGGGATGAGGGCCTAGGTTTGCAAGGCAATCCATCTCCCCAGCGCATGCGAACAGGGCTTTAATGTTTCTTTTTCAAGATAAATTTAGCATTAATATCTGTGGGCTTTAGAGGGATTAGAGGAAGGTCAACATGCAGTTGTTTAGTTTTCTGGCAGGTCTAAGATATTTTTAATTCCTTTTGGGTCAAATGGACTTGAATACCAAATTTTTTTAAAACTGAAGAAACAAACAAATCATTTCAGTTCATCTGAAATCATGTTTTACTTATTTGACATGAAATCAAGCACTTCAATTCAGGGACTCATTTGAAAATACAAGATATTTCAAGGGAAAGAAGGGAAATGGTTTGTTTCAAACCTACTGCCATGAAATCCTTCAGCATTTTCAGGGTTTTTCTTTATCTGTGTGAAGTTCAGTGAAAATTCAGTATCTTTTATTGCCAATAAAAAATTCCACCCAACTCAATTGCAAGTGCCAGGACTAAAGAGAGTTTCCATTTGCCTCTTTCCACTACCTATCCCCCTTCCTCCAAAGGAGCGATCATCATTGCAGGACCTCTGTATTTTTCTGGGGTTATTCACGTACTATTGACAAGCAAGCTGTACTCAGTGCTGCCTGACTTGTCCTTCAGATTGGCTTGCAGCCTAATCAAACTGAGGTCATTTGTCTACTAAATGAGATGTAGCTGGTAGGATGTAGTGCTCCTTGGCAGGTGATAGAGAACTCTCCTATAGGGACAAATCAGACCCACCGCACCTCAAAATAAAAGCCTTTCAAGAATTATGTAGCAAGGAATTTATCTCCTGAATTAAAGACAGTATCATATTTGTCTGTGTAAATACGGCTTAAAGTGGCCAGAAACTGCATTTGTATTCACTTTGCAGAGTGTTATGAAATTGCTTTAGTATTAATGACTACTCTGCTCTTACTACAGGCAATGAAATCAGACTTTGGAAAGCACAATGTCCAGTAAGAAGGGATGGGAAGCCTTTAACACATATTTATGTACACACATATTATAGGTACATATATATATACAGGTACACACACATGTAATCATTCCTAAAGTGAAAGAACTCTGTATTTTAACATAGTATAATGGTGGTTGGTGAGTTGGTGGATAACTCACTTGTTAGCTAAGATTTCTATTAGAAATGTTTTTAACAGGAGTCAAATGTGTTGGAAAAGTATCACACAGAACAGCAAATTGACGTATTACATTTTTTAAAATTCAGTTAAATTCTCTTTAAATGCTGTTAACCCAAACTGATGCTAAAAAGACTAGACAAGTCAATGGCTGTTAGAGAAACAGGAGAAGCTGTTAAGGGTAAAACCAGACAGCTGCTCCAAAGCTTCAAGTAGTTTCTGCCTCCTGAACTGGAACAGTGTATAAAGACCATTCAGCCTCTAACCTGTTACTTTTGCAAAGTAAATGGGAGATGTCAAAGCCAACACCAAAAAAACCTTTCAAATTGACTGACAAAGCAGTTACTAGAGCAATTAAGAAGTCAACAGAGAGCTCTGCTGACATACATAGTAAACGCTACTAGTAATTAACACTGTCTAAAAGTGGTTAAAATGGAGTCACTCAAGGTCTGGGTTTCTGCAATGAGTTACAGGTTTTATCCAACTACTGGAGTTGGATTAGTTGGATTCTATTACTTGTTCCTACTTAGTTAAGAACTGGCTAACCAAGTCAATCCTAGTTTACTTGATTCTAAAAATGCCTGTGATCAGCTAAACAATGACCACAGGAAGAAATGGAACAAACACAAAAACCTTCCACAAATCATCTGCTGTAACATCATAGTTTATGCTTCATTTTGGGAACCAAAAGGTAAAGAGCTGTCCATGACTATATCCATCTTCTTTATTCTTCAAAAAAACTTAATGTTTAGATAAAAGTACTGATCATACAAACACTAAAAATATTAACACATACTGTGCTAACTGAAGTAGTAACATGCTCCCCTCATCTGGTCGGAACAGACTCTATCCTCTTTCAGTTCTTGCTGAGCAAGAGAATATTACTCATTCAGTTGTACAATAAAGAAATTCTCTGTATTTTCCCATTACCCCAGAAAGAAGTTAAAAAGCTAAACACTAACTGAACTGACTGTAAAGAAATCAAGTGACATCTTACAGCATGGGGGAAGCAAGGCTGGAGGGAAAAGTAATATCTTTTGGTAGCTGAAGAAGGCACATTTTGGGTGTCAGGGTCTCTTCAACAGATTATCGTACCCTACAAGCATAGCTTCCTACCTGCCTCCTCAGCAACACCAGTACCACAAACACTGTCCCCTTCAGTCCACCTATAGTATCTGTTCATGCAGATATGAGACCACAGATCAGCGGTGAAAAGTCATGTTTTCTAAAGCCAGACACAACAGTGTTTACTTGTCTGACGACAGTGCTGTTCAATTATGCAATAAGAAAAAGATTTGAAAATACCACAGTCAATAAAGACTCCACTTGGCTTTGCTGTCCTGGAAGCCCCCACGAGTCCTCAACAATTATTTTGGACTTGCAGGACTCTGCATGATCTTCTGCAGTGTGGGAGCTGGACATGTATTTATTGAAGCTGACACTAATCAATACCCATCACTTTCTCACTGGTTTCAACTTTATTAAAAAAATTATATCAACAGCTGCAACTGTCCCACTGAGCTTCAAAAGAAAGCAGAGGGTTGATGGTATCTAGGTGCTCTCACTGCCTGGTTCTCCAGCTTATCTTCATCTGAGCTCCAGGCTGCCTTCAGTGCAAAGTTTTCCATTTGACCTTTCCTATACTTCTCTTAGGATCAAAGAATCTTAATTTATTACTTTTTCACTCTTTCCAATCTATTTCTGGCTAATCTTCTCTAAAATTTCTGAAACATTCAGAAAGGTTTCTTACATTCTGGTTTTAGTCCAAGGTGCCTTACTCTGAAATACTGAAGTGCAGCTGGGCAACTGTCACATTTTGCTGAATAACTGGTTCACCAAAACCAAGTTTTGATTGTTTTGAAATGATTTTCAAATTGAACTACAAGCTTTTTGAAGGGGAAAAAACCCAACAAATAATGAAACAAGGACTCGTGTTTCATTTCAGTGAACATATATTCCACAATATGAAAGTGCCTGACCAGCTCAGGCTACAGCGGAGGAGGAGAGGAGAACATGCAACCATGCAAGCCCCTGGGGGTGTTTATCTTCCAGTGATAGAAGCCAGATCTAGCTTGTGAAGTTGCAAATGCTGCAAAGTTAGTCCATGCCTTATTTCTCTGAAGTATAACATGCATTAAAGGGATTAGGCTACAGAAAAGAGCTGAAGGGCTGCACCTTGCTAAAGGACTGGAATCTGTGGGAGTTCAATGCAACCGGGCAATATGAGGGAGATCCTCAACCCTCCAGCCTGAGAGCTTGGTTTTTTTGCAGAGACTGTCTAGCTTTAGGCTATTACCTACTTCTTGACTCAAAAGGCCATTTGAATGGGAGACTGTTATCTAAGTCTTTATCAACCTCTCTCAGCCTTGCTAAAGATCAGGCAATACTGATTCTGAGCCGCCAGCTGGGGGGTGGAAAAAACCCACACCAAAAAAAAGCCCCACCACAATGAAAAAATATCACAGTATGAAAAGAAGGGAAGCAAAGCAGCTAGCAAAGGGAAAAACCTTTTAAAGGTGAAACCACAAAGCAGGGTGTCAAACTGCAGCATGAAATTAGTGCAGCAACCATTACACATGCCATGTGTCAGCTACCTCTCCTGATCGAGCCTGAGCTGTGAGCTCTGCACTGGGGTTTTTATGTTTGGGGGGCTAAATATTTCCAGACAATTCCACAAAAATTATGTTTAAAAAAGTCATCTGGAAATCCAAGTAATGCTCTGGGAGACAAAACAGAACATCAGTATTTGGATCACCTGAAGCATGAGGAAATTTAGCAAAGAACAAAATGTCTGAGGCATTAACCTGCCAGGATTATTTCTTAATGTCAAAAAATTCAGGTCCATTTGAAGTCTCACAACAGAGAAACTAAGGCAACCGATTGAACTTCCTTGTGAAAAGATTAAATAAACCATCCTATAGAGTACAGCATGTGGTCTTGCAGATACGTCCTGAATTCACCCAGGGAGACTGATGCCTATTGCAGAAACCCTCTGTTACCATTAGTCAAGGCAAAGAGAGGGTAAAAAAAGTACTTTCCTGTCCAGGTGCAAATGCAGCTCCTCTTTGTTTCCCAGCCTTCCAGCCCTAGATTTTGTTCAATCCAGACATTACCTACAGCTATCGATCTCATCAAGGCCAAAAACATGCCCAGTGGCCTGTGAGCAATATCCTGCCACACTGGTATCAGCAGCTTAACTTCAACAGAGCCGTGTTTCCACCTTCTCCTTGCGACTCAGAATAACCTCCAGAAAATCACCACCCTTCCCCAAAGACAAGTCATGACAAAACCCCAACAGATAAGCATCTGGAAATGGTTATCTACCACCTGTAGATAACCCAAGGAAAGGGTTCACGCCAAGACGCATGTGTGAGGGGGAAGAAGGGTTGTTTGGGTTTGGGAAGAAGAGTTGCTCTGCTTGGCAGGCACATGTGGAATATGACAATGGAGCCAGAGGGCTTTGGGAAGAGCCATTTCAATGTGCTTTCAAGTGCTGGATGACTGATAGAAACGCCAGGGCAGAACTGCAAGAAAAGATGCAAAAAAGAAGCACTGATGGCACAGAGGCATATGGGTCTGCAAACACGTATTTGGGAGGAACAGGGGACTGAATAGAGAGAACAAGCCAAGTGACAAAGACGCAACGCACAGCTCCCGGAGTGGGGGGTGCTGACCGCTGGTGGTTTCATGCTCTCCTGCACCAGCAGCTCGTCTTTCACAGGCTCTGGGTAATGCCGGGTAGAGCCGACTGACCATCTGCTAGGGATGAAGATTTCCTCTAGGAAATCTAAGCAGCCAGTGGATTGGCAGGTAACTGTAAAGGAAGGAGCAGCATTCAACCTCTGCCCCTGAAGCAGGTGCTCGGGGCTGCAGGCTCTGGCACCAGCTGAAGCCTCACTGCTGCTCCCGACAGGGGTGAGCACAGCAGGAGCACCTCTGGGGCAGCATCGCAGGTGGTGACACAAACGTCTTGGAAGAACATGAAAAGTGCTGAGGAGAGAGAGACTGCCACAACAGACAAGCATGGTGGAAAGGATCAGGCTGACAGGGCCAAACAGAACCATTTTGTGTATGCGGGATTATCACAGCTCGGCTGGCACCAGCACAGCCTTCTCTCTGCCCCTGCCTTCCTGACACGTTATCTCAGAATAACGTGCATGCAAGTAATACCAGCTCTTAGTTTATGGAGTTTACCCAGATTTACTCCTCCCTGGGGAAGCAGGGGGCCAATATAAAAGTACAAGATCCCAGCTAACTTCCTCCACTTCCCAGTTCTTCCCCTTGGCATCGGGAAGGAAGGGAAAGAGGCCAGGAAGAGCCAGGCAGGGACTGAGCTTGTCCCAGGGCAGCTAATGCAGGGCTGCAGCCAGCCAGCACCCACACCAGGCTCTGCACAGCTGCTTCCCTGCACCATGACATGTGGCTGCTGCTAAAGCTCATGCCAGATCTACTTAGCCTGCAAGTTCTGCAGGGCAGGGTGTGTCCCGCAACAGTGCTGGCATCGTGTTATCACCAGGCATTTGCAGTCCAGGCTGGGTTTAGGCACAAACATCATGTAAGCAGCTGATAACAACAAGCCTTTTTCTTCTGGAGCCAACTGCTTCCTCAAACTTCTGTACATCTCTGCCTCCTAACATCAAGCTAGCACGGCTCCGTAATTATGGATGTAGCATAAGGAGCAGACAAGCTGAATTAGGCTTCCGATTGCATGTCTAATTTATGTACAACTGCAGCAATTACAGATGCAAATTAAATAACTGTGCAGAAAATGGGTTTTATTAGCCATAACTAAAACCCAATAAAACTCAGTAGCTCATGCACATCTCCGCACTAAATGTGCCTCTTTAGAATGTCAATTAGAAATGTGAGAAACGACCAGGTTTTTCTATTTCCTAATCTGAAAAAAAAAAAAGGATAAGCTGTCAGAGCACATGTCTTTTTTCCACAACAAAATGAACAGGAGCTCTAATTGGCAATTTCAGAGCAACACATTGTTTTACAGACAGCAGTTCTATGCAGCTTTTAAACACATTATTTATACTCAGTCTTTCATGCCTGACATGGCTGAGAAAAAGTCTCATATAATAAACCCATATGCTAAATGTAATTCAGCTTCAGAGGAAGCACATTCTGACTGGCAGGTTGGGATTTAAAAGTTTAAACATAAAGCTGAAGAACACTGTGCTTAACTTCACAGCCTTTCTGAGATTTTGGAAGTTGGGCACTTCTTAGCATCATGTCAACCGGGTCCAGGGCTGTGAAAAGCCTCTCTGGATGTTTTACCTCTCTGGATGAAACCACTCAAATCTTCTGTCATTCAGACTTAGCATGAGTACTGCTGTGTCTAGGGAGCCAGCGCTAACCTGTCAATTTGTTTAAAAGCAATAAAAAAAATTGTTCCCATTAAATCAAGGTTAATCCTCCAGCATAGTTCTTATACAATTCCCTGCTATGTGTGATTAAACCTACTCCATATATATGTAGCACAAACACCTGGATAAAAAGTTTATATATACCACGGTGTGTCTATGCTGTCCATTTGCTTCAGTCCTTGTTTTGCAAGGGAGAGGGGATTTTTCCGGCTGGCGGCATTACACACATGAGTTAATCACTCTGGCTTTGACCAGGAGTGACCGCTGGCTCCCAGCATGGGAACCCTGGCGTGTTCCTGTATAGCCACCTACACACAGCAGGTCAGAGCATACCACCAATGCACAACAAAGATACAACCCAAGATTTCCAGCTGCAGTATAGATAATTCCCACTATACCTCACATATCCATCCTTCTCCACCCAGCTGCAGGCAGAGGCTTAGGAAGGGCTCCGTTCCTCCCCAAGCACCTGTGTACATCGCAGGCAGGGTGGGATTGCACCAGCCCCTTCCCCAGGGCGCTCTGATCAAGCAGGGCCAGCCCCTGGACACCAGGATGAGACAGGAACAGCCAGCTTCTCACATGGGGCTGGCAGCAGACACCAGAAGGGGAGGAGGCAGCATGCCATGGTTAGCAGGTCTCCTTGTCTCCAGGATCTTTCAAACGTGGCTTACACCGGTACCCTCTTCTCCCACTGACATCCACGGATGCTCTCCACTTCCTCAGCTGTCCCACTTCATGATACATTACTTCCAATACAGCATCTTCCCCAACGCACATGGTAATACAGGTAGAACTTGGCGCATAAGATTAGCGGGATCATCGCTATTCCTAAGCCGCTTCCCAACAGACCTGGTCCTGCAGTGCCCTCCCTGCTGCTGCCCTGAGCTTCTCCTGCCAGGCCACAGCATGGACACCCATTCAGGATGCAGAAACCTCCTTCAAAATTTAAATATACTACATCCACTGACTTCCCCTTATCTCTTGTGGCAGTTATATTCTCAAACAACTCCAGCAAATTACTTAAGCATGACCTCCCTTGCCTGAATGTCTGCCAGGTAGTCTTAATTAAACTGTGCATTCCCATATATACTCTCCACAACACCTTGAGGAGAGGTTCCCAAGATTTCCTCATTTTGTGTATTCCCTTGGATCATCTATCATTAAACAGCAATAATGATAAGCAAAATGAAAAAGACAGGAATAGTTTTGTATCTGTAGAAAGAGAGCACACAAAAAATAAAGAACTAGAAATCAGTTATTAGGCCGGTCACCGTGCCTCTCCCCAAACAGAGATTCTGAGATGCTGAGCACTTCACCACAGCTACTGAAGTAAAAGATTTTCGAACATTGTGAGTAAAATCCAAAGAAGTTGTATTCAAAATGGATCTTACCATAAGAAGGATAATCTAAACTGCTAAAAGAGAAGAAGGATGAGAAATATTGATTCTGCTTCTGATTTAAATAATAGGAGCATTTACATGGAATCATTTCCAGCTTTCCTAACTGACTCATATCAAAGGCATTATCATCTGATAATTAATTTTTTATGTTGCAGTTCTAGATTCAGATGTTCCAGATTCCATAAAAAGCTTTAAAAAAAACAACCCTCAATGAGCCCACTCCCCTTCCCAAACTGGTCCCCTCCTCTGAAATCAATGTTAGATCTACTGCCAGCCTGAGCAGGTGCAGGAGCATCCTGCAGCCACCAAGCCCCCCAGCTCTGGCAAAGCTGAGGGGCAGGCAGAGCTCAGCACTGCCTGCCTTGGCACTCGAAGGAAACACCTTCTCTTAGAGGTGAACTGCTCTGGAAATGGTGATTTTGTAACACCAGGAACAGCCAAAGGACAGAAGACTGCACCACACTCTCCAAACCTCCAGCTGACAGTCACATCAGTGGGGCTGTAACAAAACCGCAGCGGCAGCCTTGGCCCCAGGAGCCTGCCACAGAGAACAGCCAAAGAAGGTGAGCAAGGTAATGTAAGGCACAGGTTTATTAATCCTGCCAAAAAACAATTTAAGGAGATTTAGGATTTACACTTATCCCATGCCTGATTTAAAAAGATATTTTAAGTCATGCCTTTGTTTCTAGCTGTGTTTTGTAGCTGACCTATTTCTGTTCATAATTAACACTGGGGTTTTCTTTTACTCCAGGATCAAGATACGTACGCAAAAATGATCTGGGCTGTATTTGGACTGATGCAACAAGATTGTTACCTAAATTCTGAGTACAAGGCTCTGTTGTGGTTGATGAGTGAGCAGGAGAGAAGTCAACTTGATTTTGTGATCCAAGCTCAAGTTTACATAGCTCAGCAATCAAAGAAATGCTCTACTTCTAACAGCATAATGAAATCTGGCAGCATTTCCACAGCAATGCATACTGAAGTCCACAATGACCTCTCTGCAAAGTCATTTTTCAGAAGAGAAGTACACCCACAAATGAACCATGCCATCAAAAAATTCCTCCACTGCAATCTAGCCCAGGGAATGTCAGGCAAATAAAAACCCAGCTGGTCACACCACAGCTATCCCATTCATGTAACACAGGAGTAGCTCAAGAGAAAAAAATGCTTTTAATTAATATCTTAATAATTCAAGAAACTACCTGCTCTTACGCCTGCTGCTGGTGGTTGGTTGGCTGAGGACACCGATGTGAGGCAGAGGGTTAGGATGCTGGGGAAGGAGACAAGAGGCAAATGATGGAAAAATGGGAGGAGGAGAGTTATACACATGGCCAAACTTTGCCTCCTTAAAATAGATGAAAAAAATCAGGGGATATACCATTTTATGGAGCAATGGATTTCATAAAAGGATAGTCACAGTCATTCACGGTGGTCTAAAGAACAGGAAACTCTATGTGAGATAAATGAATTACATCACAGTAAATGCATGGGTACATCCATTTTGGATTTGGACCTTGTATGTGCAACTGGTGTGAAACCACAGACAAGACTTGGTATTGACATCCGTGGTTTGGGGGCAGCACTTCCATTACACAGGCAGGATGCCGACTCACTGCAGCCAGAAGACCTATTGAGATTGTCCAGCTAGAAGACATAATTTTCTTACAATGCATACAGTGCATCTGTGTTAAAAATTAATAAAGGCTCGGGTACAGCTATCAATAAAGATGGACAACAGTGAATACTATGTGCAAAAGGTTTCTGTGCACCTAAGGAAGAAAGTCACTTTCAGTCTTCCAAGCAGAATACCACACACGCTTACTTTGCTAGTGCAGCACCCCCAAGAGTCAGTACATCACCAGATGCCATTGATCTGTGCCAGGTTATGCGCGGTCCAGAGCACACTTCCTACAGAAACTTGCCAGAACAGAAATCCTTTTAGTACTTGAGATTTTCTTAAGATTCACTTAATTTGCCTTCTTAAAGTACATTTACAAAAGCAAAAATGATCAATAACTCCACCATTAAATTGCATTACTTTGCATAACTAATTTGGGACAATACATTAAGTAAATGAATGAATAATCCTTGAAATCTACATACAGTAGGACAACAGCTTTAATAGCAAATCTCTGCTGGAAGGAAAACCAGCAATTCAAAGAGCTCATTCAATCTACGAGGCAACTTAAGAAAACCAGAAAACAATCAGTTTCATATTGGAAGCAAGTGGATTAACTTTAAAAGACACCAGTGTAGCAATTTATAGCTATTAAAATTTTTCTGACAACATAAATTTCCAATTTCAGCAGCCAGAGCAGGCGAAGCTTTAAGCACAAAGAGCTCATTGATTCAATATGCCTGTACAGTTTAATTCTGAAAAATCAATGATTGTGCATTTCCTCCAACACTTTTTTTTTGTAGCATCCTCCTAAACAATTTATTATTATTGCTAAAATAGAAATGGTGATTCCACCACTCTCAGCCCTACTAAATCATTGTTTAATGCTGCATGGCTGCCCTCCTTATATAAAGGGATAGCTTGGTTTATTATGAAGAACATTATCATTAAACATTTCTTGGTTGTTTTTGTAGCTTGTGGCTATTATTTTAAGAATTCTCTGTTTTCTTTGAATAGGTTTCCCTTGCCCCACCTACATCATGTCGAGCTCTTGGAATCACCTCTAAAGGAAAGGGTCACTTCTGGCTTATGAAGTATCCCCAGGCAAAAGCCAGAAGCTATAAACATGAATTTTTCATTATATTAATTGTGCTAGTTTAACTATGCAACATGACTCTTCAAGATAACCGATACAGAATTTTAATTGTGTGTGAAATATTCAGTCTCTGTAAGCCCCCTTCCTAACCTTTTTTATACTGGAGGGAGCTTCTGCCAACAAACACTGCGTCTTAGCTAATGTTCAACTTTCTTTGTAATTCACTTTCCTGACCTTTTATTTTGACATTTTCACCTCGTATATTAATTTTTGCCTGCACTGAATACTGCAGCATTATAATTACTTACATATAAACCTTTCATCACATCTTTCTTTGGACTTTGTTAGAAGATGCTGTATATCAAATAACAGCAAATTTCACATTAATCAGCTGGCCTTTCAGAAGAACAGGCTGCCAGCAGCCGGGAGATGATCACACCTAGAGCCTCTGTGCCACCAAGCATGGGTCAGAGGAGCTTTCTACTCTGAAAGAGCAACACAGGGCACCTGAAAGAGAGAAACCAGCCTTCCCAGACCTCCCACGGCGCCTGTGGATGTTTCCCCTGCCTTGCCCTTGCACAGCTTTCGGGCAGCAATAAATTAAGCAGGAGACCGAGCACCCTGCCTGCACCTCCCAGGAGCCCCACCGCCCCAACAAGCCTTCAGACAGGCTTGACAGTTACCTTTCTCACCCTGCTCTCTGCATTAATAGATATTAAAGGTAATTGAAACCATATTTGCCAGTGAGTTTATTACCCACATCAAGCAAAAACTCATATAAACCATGCAGGTTTTACTGTGTATTTTTACCTACAGCATATTCACACACGCTCTGTTACAAACGGGGAACATGCCGTTACACACTGAAGCAGTCACATTCAATAAATGCTTTTTTCTCACCTGGTTTCCACGCTAAAAGCAATGAACAGAAACTGCACAAGGCATAATTCAGGTGATCAGCTCTAGTAAGGTGGTGTCCATTGGACCTGACACCTTCTAAAACCAGTCCAGCGATCCACCCTGAGGGTCTGCCACCGTAAAGCGGCATACAGCAACCAGTGCTTTGTGCATCCCTGATTGCCCAAACCGCCACACGAGAGTCCGACCTGCCTCACCGGGTGAGAGGAGACCTGTTCAGTTGGTAACAAGCACACAGTTCAGTGGCTGTTCTCCATGGTATTTCTGATTCTTCAGGATAGAGATGAAAGCCTCCAAACTGCCCAGGTGATTGCAATATCCTGCAGTGACTTCCATACACCAGCATGCATTTCAGCCCTCCTCTATCTTGCTGGCTCCTCTTCCCACAGCACAGCAGTGTTTAAAGTAGCATCTTTCCAGGGACAGGCAGGTGATGGGGTGACAACCCATGGCAAGCAAGAGAGGGATTTAATTTCTCAAAGTCCCAGTCTTAACTTCTTTCTAGTCCTGTTCCTTAAGATGCCATAAAAAGCATTTACATTTTTTCCACAGCAGCTGCCTTCAGAAAGCCTCTTGGATGCGATTGCTCTAAATACAATTCCAGCCTTTTTGGGTTTTTAATCTTGTAGTTACAGTAAAGGAATTGCAAGACCTTCACAGCTGTCACAAATTTTTGATACCTAGACAGAAGAGATTTTCAAATAACGTGTGCAAGCAGCACAGATGTTCCTGCATTGTTCTTCCAGTTTCCATTCTGCCAAGGCCCTTAGTTCTGTTATTTACCATGGAGACCAGTGAAAAACTAATCCAAATATGTGGGTGAATTCAAGTAACCTTGTCAATAGTTCTGAGAAGTGGGTATGTGCTCAGCAGAGCAAGAGAGACAGAAAAAAACAGCAAAGCCATTTCAAACACCGTACAGCATGAGCTGCAGTCGCACTGAAACTATGCATCAGTGGAAAATATCCACAATTCCGTTATACATCCTTTTATTTCACCAGCTAATAAAGATGTAACTCAATTGTTTGCAGACAGACACAGTCGAGTATTCTTCACGTAGAGATCTAAGTCATCACCTAGTATCCTGAACATTAAACAGACTGAGATTCTGGAGAGATGCTTGACATGCAGGATAAAACTGCACAAGAGAGAAAAAGAAAGATGCAACAGCTGATTATGTACACGCTGCCATACATTAAATGCATTTTCTGGAGTAGAAAAGTATATAGGGATAACATCACAAAGATGTCCATGGGTTGCTCAGCCTTTCTGGTTCCCATAAGGCATTTCGTATTTCTCTTTCTTCCTCTTGTCAAGATCCTGTCTTGTGCCCAGTTTAGTGCTAGGCCTTAAACAAACTCTCCACTCCAAAATTCACAAGCACATTTTCAACTCCTGACACTAATAAGAGATTTTCCCACTAGCTTGGAGAGCCAGTTTCATCCTAATCTTTGCAAAATAACCAAAATGCAACTAAGAACATAAGCATTACTAAGCAGACATCATCTGTGCCAGAGATAATCCTGTCACTGAGAGGACTGTGAGATGTTCAGCCTGTATTTTTGCTTTCCAAGACCACCAGAATAGTGTTTTGTTAGTACACTTGAAGATATCATTAGCTCAACTGACATGCTATTTTATTGGTCTCAAATTCAAAAGACAAGTCAGCTCAAAACTCCAACCACAATCTCTGCTTCTAACTTGCTAGAAGCAGCAGAGAGCTCACAATCAATGTCCCACTATTTTTTAAATACCAGTTCAAATCTCTGAGCAGATTATTTCAAAGCTTGATTCCAGCCCGCTGCAGTGATGCTTTTGTGGAACTCCTGGTAATGGGAAAAGAGCAAGCAACACCACGGCTATTTATCAGAGCACATCGTAGGAGAGAACTTTGTGCCCATAAAAGCACAGCCGGGCCCCTTGGGTCTGTCCAGGCACCAGCACTGCTATTTAATCACTGGAAGCTGGAGAAACATTCAGAATCCTGGAATGCAAGTCAGTAAATTAAACAAGTGAAGCTTCTCTGTTCTTTAACTCTTGCAAAGAATTTTTTAGCAAAATTCTGAAACCCAAGCAATACGGATGCTTTATTCCCAGCACAAGGAAATGGTAAGAAGCTTTCCCAGGCTTGGCAAAGGGTGAATGTATTCATCATTTTGGGGTTTGCTGTGTGCGGTCAGTGCGTACCTGCACAGTCTGGGGGATGTTTCAGAAGTCACAGCTGTGATTCCACACATTAGGCTGAGCCAAGACTGGAACTTGGAGCAAAGCTCCAGCCATATTCACGTGAAGGATACTGTATGTCATGCCCAAAGTTACAGAACTTAGTCTCTAAGAATAGCATCCTGCCCTGACAATGTAGAAACAAATCCATTTTTTAACTCACAATTTTAAATTAATCAAAAAATTGGCCCTCCAAGACCCTTGGCACCACGTATCGCACCAGATATTTGTTCTTTCTCACTAAACAATTGAGCTGTTCTCTTCAGCCTTCCCACTTAAGCATCTCATGCCATTTTGTATTATTTTGTTTAATGAATATGAAGGAACAATTTCCTCTGTTATTCTTCAAAGACAAAAGTCTCCTTATAGAAATAAAGCAAACACTTCTAATCACACCAGCCTCCTTTACGCAGCAGTTCCACACAGACCGATTAGCAGCACTATGGATATCACCACTGCTGCCACTGCTGCAGGTAATTCCAAAACAAACACATATCCTTAGGAAAGCTCCCCTATGGCATGGAAATTTCTGGCAAACCCCTGGCTGTACAGGACAGGTCATCAAGTGCCACAAATTATATCCTGTCACCAGCCCAAGACTTTGCCACTGTCCAGGACAAAGTCCTCAGCATAATGGGCCACCTTCAGATACCAGGAAAGCGGACGCTCAGCAGGACGTCAGGCTTGCTTTGCAGAACTGTCCTCATCTCATTGCTTGCGGTGAGAATTGGAGCAGCAGTTCCAAGGAAAGGGGCAGCTGGCACCTCAGAACAGAAAACTCTGCTGTCTTTTCAAAGTACTGTTCAAGGGAAAATATATGTTTTATGCTTCCTTTACATTCCTGTGTCTTCACTTGCTAGATTTCTGAGTATGATCTCATTATTAGATATACCTCATTTTTATTACTTTTATTTTAGGGAAAATTGCATCACCCCTAAAATATATTATCTCTTTAGATTACTCCCAATTGTTATTTCAATATATATAGTCATTTTTGGCAATATGTTATTACCAATCAAAAATTACTCTGATTCTTTTCTACCAGAGCAGGGAGTAACTGAAGTCAGTTAAACTGGTGCTAGGGAAAACCAAGGTTAGACTTACCTAACCTGAAACACAGAAAGATGCTGTCTGCACGGCTAATGAGACACTGTTTAAAAGCAAGAATATATCCTGTGCTATCCCAAACTCATATATTAACTAAAAGTTGGCTCAGTAATAGCATAAGCAATTTGTTTTGTTTAGTGTAGGAATGGTCTACAGTTGAGTGCAGTAACAGAGATTGTATTCTGCACAGAGGGTAACGAGCCCGGGGAGAGGCACACACAGCCATCGCCATAAAGCAACACTGTCTGCACAAAAGTTTGTTAATCTCTGCTATGAGACATTTCCATTAAAACATGTTTCATAAAGCCACAGGTTCATTCTGCCAAAACCAGGCAGCTAGTTCGACTCGTCAGCAAGCAGAGCCGTGGAAGACAGACTCTGTTTAATGACCATTTCAACAAAACTTGCATTTACCCAAAGACCAACAGCAATTCATGTTCTGCACCTTTTCCCAAGCCAAACCTGAATCCAAACCTATATGCCCACAAACTTTTCTTTGTTTTGCTATAGAAGCAGGGGATAAATTCTTCTAAGACCTGAATACTCATATATCGGTTAGAAAGAGCACTCCAACAGCAACTGATTTTTATATTCATCATAATATTCAACAAGATCCTCAGCACTGACTTTACAGTAGGAGATAGTATAAATTTAAGAGATTGAATTAAGATAAGAATAAACAAGACAGAAGAGAAAGCTAAAGCCATTTATTACAAATACACAAAAGAAATATCACTACAACTTCTAGAAATGATGGATTACTTTTTTTTCAACAGGCCCCGAAGGTCAGTCAATTTAAATGACTTTGGAAAAAGGAACACGTTAAGTCTGAAGCTGAAAATCCACCGCAGAGAACGTCTAGACAGTGAGTCTTAAATCTCACTCCTAAATCAACTGAGCTGCAGCTCAGCTGTCCCTGCCATGTCGTCATGCCGGGTGAGAGACAAGTCTCGGCGAGGAGGAGTCCCCAAACGCGGCTGCAAAGATGAGCTCTGAGTGCCTGGGGCACTGCCCGAGAGCGGGCGACAGCCTGTCCCACCCTGCGGCAGAGATGCTCTGTGTAAACGGTACCACATTGGGTTTTTTGAAGGAGTCAGTAATGTTCTGCCTGAGCTTCCAGGTGGATTTAACAAGCACATCTGCAGCAGCAGCAAAAGCAGAAGCAGCAGCCAACTTTTTAATCTACAGATCTCAAAACACTTACAAAAGAGACTCATATTGTTACACCATGGTACAGAGAGAGAAAATGCAGCCCTGGGAGGCACAGTGACAAATGGAGAAGAGATGTCCCAGACCAGTGCCGCCACATCCCCACCTCCACCACTGCACGTTCTCTGAAGGGGCCCACTAACTATGCTCCACCTTTAATAATAGCAGATCTTCCAGCTCTTACTCACTTCAGGTATACTCTGAATGCAGGCATAAGAAAACTCAACATCATCAAAAGTTTAGTGTCTGGTTTTCCCCACCAAAAAGAATATAAAGCTCCTTTTACTAATTTCTAATTCCACCAGCTTTGTGGACCTCCTTCAAAGACTCAGAAACAACATCGTGTTGTATTTTGTACACCAGAGGGTAAAAGCTGTAAATTGTATCACTTTGGGTGCTGTCTTCTTCAAACATGATTTATCAGGCTCAGCTCACCGTGAGGAACATTGTGCAGGGGAGGAAGAGTGATAAATGCCATTAATGACTGGCCTGAGAACACACAGGACAAAACAGTGGGATAATGAATAGTGTGGGACTCCTACCTCCTGGTCATGGCTGTGTACCATTAGACAAAGATATTGTTTTATGCTACAACAGCTTCAGACACACACCATTCTTTTGTTTCATCCATAAAAAATAGATTTAGCAGAAAAACAGACATGCAGTAATTCAAAAATAACAGAGAAACTTTTCCTTTTTCATCCTTTTTCTTTTTTAATTTCTCCCGTACATTCATTCCTTTGCTTGTTCTTCCTCCTCTCCCTCCCCAAATAGATCCTTTTTTTGTTGTTGGGTTTTTCCCCCAGATAAAGACAGAAAGAAGTCATACCATCATTAATGAGCCTTAATCTTTGCCGTTCCTTGGTTTGACACTAATTTCAGAAAAGATCCTGAAGCTAATAAACAATTAAACCACAGAGGAAAGGCACCTGGAAGATGTATTGCAGAAAGAATTAAAGAGCGATTTTTAAAAAAATTTTTTGGCTAAGCAGCTAGAAAATGCAAAAATATTCTGAGCAGTCTGATGGCTTTGAGATTCATGGGGTGAGACTCATGAATTTGATAGCAGTTGTATGCAAACATCAATAATTTTGTATAGCTGTTCCAGTGAGAAGAAAAATAGATAAATAACAAAAAAAATCTTAAAGAATAAATGAAGAGAAAGAAACTAAGGGGTGGTGCAGAAATCGAAATGTCAGAGAATGTCGCAGGCAGAGGGTAGGTATGGGAATAACAGATCCAGAACAAATCTGCTGGAGATGTTAGGAGCTGGCAAAAGATCAAAGCGATAAGAAGCAGGAATGGAAATAACCTTTAATTCTGCGCCTATAAGAGGACGTGAAAAAAAACATTGCAGCAAAGGCCAGCCAAGGTAACATGGAAAGGGGCCTAGTCATGCGCTGGGAGCTCTGCTCATCTCAATCCAAACCTAAGGCTTTTGTCCTACTTTAAAAAGCGCTCAGCTAAAAACATAGCACAGAAAAGCTGTGAAACAAAGCTGAAATACTTTGGGGTTCTTTTAGTAAACCAAGCTTTTAATTGCAGCTTTCTAACTCTTCAGACATCCCAGCTCTGCAAAGATGCGTTTTCACTCCTCTTCTAGATATGGAGGCAAGCACTGTCCATAAGGAATGCTATATATGGCACCATGTTTAATTAGGTGACACAGCAGAGAGGCAAACGACCAAATCCTGCCTTTCCTCCCAGCACCCTGTTCCACCTCTGAAGACGTTCAGAAAGCAGTTATTCGTCACACACCAGACAACCAACCACCGCTTACTAAGACAAAGCAACAAGTAGATTATCTTTTCATTTGAAATCTGGTCATTATTGCTTTGCTACAGAGCAGGTACAAACCTGCCCCGCTGCTCCACCAGTGACGGTCCTGCAGCCCAAGTCCCTTTCTTGGAGTGCACACAAGCTCTGCCAAACCCTTATCGACTTTGTCTTCAAAGAGCAGGAACACAGCTTCGCTGGAGCACCGGCAAATGCTGACCTTCTCTAAACCTGAGCTAAGATTTTCTTGAATTCAGAAGAGTGTACGGAGCTGACAGAATATAACCTCTGATCCAAACACGTTCTATCTTTGAAACACCTGCTTCTACCTTCCTCATGCCCACCCCAAAGTGCCAAAATTTGGCAGGGATTTTACTGTGTGGTCCCAATCTAGAAATCCCAGGAAAAAAAATCTTAACTTTACTCAAGTAACTAACCCAGTTTGGCAAAACTTAAGATGCTTCAAAAAAAATTGGCCAAAACCTGGAGAATTGCTGAGCTTTTGAGCAGTATCTGAACTGAACCACAGGGAAAAACTGAGGTTCGTTCATCACTAATTAAGGGCTTAACTGACATTACCAATACTTAGCATATGTTCTTCCCTATTTGCTTCCAAGAACAACACCAGGCCTGCGAGATTATTTTGAGCTTGAGTCTGAGTTGAAATAAGGTGAACCATACCTTAGGCCAAGAAAGTTTTCCAGAAGGAACAAACATTTTGTTTACTCTGAAGTCAATTCTAAGACACAAAGTGTTTACCCAACTTCAGCACACACAACCACTGATGAGCCATGCTTCCAGCAAACTGAATTCAGCTTTATTCTTACTTCTTCTTCACTTTAGCAATTTCAATTTGCTAATATAAATCTGAACAGTGATAAAAGATATTACAATAATGTCCATTCCATTAAACGAGCATATTTTTTGAAGTTGCAAAGTTTTTTCACAAGAGAGTTGCACAGTATTCTGCCGGTTATAATAGGGCTGATATCCTGTGTACGTGCACAATGTTTTCTCTAATGCACCTAGATGCAATACACAGTATGGAATACAATATAATATATATGCAACATTTATTTGTGAACTACCAAAAGGAAGCCCTATTAAAGACCACAAAAAGGCTAAAATGAGGCTTTTGTGGAGCACAGAACCTGCTCCACAGCAAAAAGTTAATCCTAAAGTGGATTTCTTGCTATATTATGGTCTAAAACTACACAGTGCCCACTAATGTCCTTACCTGTAGGCACATATGGAGTTCCAGAGAACTTCCTATGATGCTTTTGTATGTGAAGGCTTATATATTCAGAGGCTCAAATATCATTATTCATGAGAAAATAAAATTTCAGAACTGCAACGCAATATGGAAAATGTCAAATGCAGTTCATCTCATTTTCACATAAGTTTTTATCATCATCATTTCATCAACATCATTTAATGTTATTGTTTGTTATACAGGGGGGAAAATACCACTCTCTTTTTTTAAATTGAACACTCAGTTAATAAACCAGCATATTTATTTACTAAGTTTTAAAAATCAATCTGGCTCCTACTAAAGCTGTCAGAAAACTTCATTGATTCCACTGGGAAATAGGTCAGGCCTTCAAACAGGCCAAAAAAGTAAGGTTTCCTACGAATGTAGGATAGGTATACCACTAAAAAGCTAAAGCCATCAGGTGCCAGCTCTCCTGCAAATACTGGGTGGTGGCACGGGGTGGCACAGGCAGTCTCTCCCTGGTCTGGTTCAGGATCACCCAGCTCCAGTGCAAAGAGAAGGGCTCAGTGCTTTTGTAACACAACCCGGATTTGGTACATGTACCCGAATGGAAAGCAAGAGAAAATCTTGTAATTTTCTTCAGGGATCAAAAATGTCATCATTGAAAGGTGCTGCTATTTATTTTGTAATGTCCTGCCACATACCAGTTTAACACGCTTACGGCTGAAATCCTGCCAGCTCTCCCTCCCTACCACCTCTGGTAACTTTTGCTAGAAAACCAGTATTGCTGGCATAACTAACTAGTTGGCACCAGCCAGATTTCCATCCACTGTGAAAAAGTCAGACACATCCCAGACTATTCTTAGTGCATATTTAGGGCTCATTCGGGCTTAATTTATGCCTCCTTTTAATTCAGAGAGTTAAGAATAGTATACAGTGCTTTAAAATTCATTTAGGAAACATCTAAATGGAAAACCTAATGACCTTCCAGTGACCCAAGATGGATTTAAGTGTGATTAGTAACAGAAATGAAAAATCATTTTCTTGTGATAAAGGACAGTCAGCTTCATCATTATGATGTTATAATTTAATCTTAAACCAATTATTTTTAGCTTTGCTGGTGTCTTACACTGTGTCTGGTGAAATAGTTTTATCTATCAAAATCCAAACACAAGCTCAGTAGCTAGGATCTTCTCGGGCAACAAGTGCTTCTTGGTGCCTGCAATGTCTTCAATAAGTCTGACTTCTGGAGCAAATATGGCTCAGCAGTTTTTGAAAATGAGCCTTTGCAAAAGTATTAAAAACTGTAACTTAGCAGCTACCTTCAAAAATGTAGGCCACCTGTTGCATTCAGTGGAAAAACAATCAGGATGCTTGTTTGCAAATCTACAAGCAAGCCAAACTGGCTAGGAAATATGATTTCCCTTCCACAGATTGCCAAAGTCAACTGTCTGGTGTAAGAGATGCTCATTTTTTAAATTGCTTCTGTGAGGGAAGGCTATGCACTAAGAACAGCTTATGGGGACTCAACTTCAAGTACATCCCAGGACACAGTCCTTCACGAGAGAGAAAGACGTGCTGAGAAGTTGCTTTGCCTGAGTTCAGATTTGAAGAGGCATTCAGCATTATTTCAGGGGCTGAAGGGAGAAAGAGGAGGAAAAAAAGTTCAAGTGATGCAGCTTGGCATTTTGTGGCAGATGAAATAGGAAACACAGAATCAGCGTACTCACTGCTAAAGCTTTGAGGTGTAATGAAATGCTGACCACTTAAGTCAAACCATGGCTGTGTACCCCAGTGTTTGCAGTCTGAGCAAGAGTTAGGAGCCCTGTACTCGCTGTCCTGCAGCAGCACGGGGGGAATGCTGGTTATCCTACTAGAGCCTGTGTTTGCAGCTTGGCTCAGATTTTATGTATAGGAAATGTAGGATATCAAGCTGAAGAGCAGTGTATACAGCCAACAAAGTCCTGTAGCTCATCAGTGCTTGGAAGATCAACCAGGAAGCCTCTTTTTCTATCAAGTATAAGAAAGCTTCCATTCCCATCAAACACATTTCAAAGTGATTCTAATGTCAAACAGGGAAAAAAAAGTATCTCAGTTGCTGTACTCTGTAGTGGGGAAGGTGGGGAAAGACTAGAAGAATCCAGATTTAGTCCTTCAATGACAACTAACACACTAGAAAGCTAGCAGTCACAAGTGGCCCTAATGAAGGAAGCCAAAGACGACATTTCTCTCTTCTCTTGGTAGTCAATTCATGCATTTAGCTCTTCTGAAGACATTCTCTTTATTATATATATATGTGTCCAGGAAAGAGTCTTTCACCCATCCAGAGTGACAAATGCCAACAACCTAAAAATCTGCCACTGGAGACTTTACCTGTCTCCTAGAAAGTATAATTGCTTTCTTGGTATCACTAATGAACTGAAACTCTGTAACCTACATTAAAGCTGTCAAATCTTGCAGCCTACTAATGTTCACGAAAACCAACATATCTCTTTTCTCTGCAAACAACATACACTGTTTTCACTAATTAAACTATAGAAAACAGAGGCATTTAAACTGACTTTTCATTTCTTAGACACGTTGCTTTACTTGAAGAAAATATTTTATATCTGGAAAAACTAGATTAACTTTAGAAAAATGACCACAAAAGCAGGTTGGCAAATTTATACAATGGAATACAGACAAGACCTTTATTAAAAATGGCATTTCTAGCAATGAACAAAAAAAAATGTTTAATATTAAATTTTGTTTTCCCACATCCACAGGAAACATAGCCGTACTGCCCTCCATACTGCCAAACACCCTCCTGACACTTGCATCACATCAGTCAGAATACTTCACTGAAATCCATGGCAAAACAAGTAAGCAGAACACTACTGATTGTTTGGAGGCCTGAATGGACTCAGGTTATTGTCTCACTGAGTTCATGGCCACACGGAAGGATTCTGGTGATATAACAACATGCACTCCACTTACCAAACTAGTGGCCTGATGGCCTTAGAAATTCACTGCATCTCCCAAAGCAGAGGTGAAATAAGAGAGAAAAATAAAGCCAATGAAATGAATTTCTGGAAAAATGAAATGGAAAGTAAAGGCTTACCTGGCTCCTGCATTCATCAACTGGTTGTTTCACCAGGACGTGCACAAGAGAACAGATCTGTAAAATTAATTGGGCAACATCGGAGGTGAGCTATGCTTTGGGTACATCTTTAAAGCAACCTGGTGCCAAGGTAAGGAGCCTCCTCACTTCCACTCATCTTCACCTCATGGTTGCACGTTGTGTAAGTAGATACACAAGAGATACTCACCAGTTAGCATTTTAATACCTGTTTACAGATAAATATGACAAGCATTTAGGAAGCTACCTTCTTGGCTATGTAAGCTTTCATAATTCAGCAATATTAGTTGTGTGGAATAAGCAAGAGAAACTGCAGGTTTTTAACTCAGAAAAGGAGATGAGGTGGTTTGCCTTTATTCCTTTCTGGAGACCAGCAATTTCTGCTTGACTTCTCTGTCTTTTCAGTGTTACTCCATCTGTGGCCTTTGCTCAGTAGTTCCAGGAAGCTGGCCTTTGGGTTGAAATCCTGCACAAACTTCATGCAACCACCCCAGTGAGATATCCTTTAAATAATCCCGGTTTTGTACATTTGTTGTACAACCTATTCTTAAGAACTGTCCACCTAGTATATCCAGGAGGAAGGTCAAGTAAGTTATGTACAATTTACGAAACCTTAGCTTTCATGAGCTCCTTTCCATCCTGGAATCTGTTATACGAAAGGTTTGTCCTATAAAAATATTACGTAGATAGAGTAGAATTTCCCTGACGCACCCAGCTCCACAGCTGTTGTTATCCTTACAGCACTCCCTGTATCTCTCACACACGTTCCCCTGCAGACAACTCAAACTAGGTCACTGTCCGTGCAGTGAGTCATTGTGCCCAGCTTTAGCATCTGATGCCGCTAGCTGTTTAGGAATCTACTCACCTTAGACCCTATAAATAGTCAGCAAAGGAAAAAAGGCATCTCCAGACAGCATTTCACAGAAAAGACACCAGGCTAGATGCTCCGAGTCCTTTTCCAGAGGAATTTCTCTGTGTCTGCTGACTGCGTAAGATGGAATCCAAGGGACGTGGGGTGTGCAGCTGTGTGTCAGAGCTGGGTGCTACGCAGGGTGCTTTTGTACTGTAGCGACTGCAAAACCTGATACTAACCTTCATTTTAAACTCTTGGGGACAGGCATAGAAAGACTATTTTCCTGTAAAACAAAACTCGAAAGAGTCTATACATAATAACTGTGCTCATATGCCTGCAATTCTTCCAAGATCCACTCTGCTGGCCAATGCTGCCCCTGCTCCCCGACTGCTCCGGCGGCTGGGGCTGGGCTGGCACCTCACCCCAGGCACTGCTTTGGGCAAAACAGGCTCCCACTGACCCCTCCTAGAGCCTCAACAGCTTCCCACATGCAAGAGAAGTTCCTCTGAGGCCCTCTCCTACACCCAAAGGTTCACTTCATGGCATTATTTTCTTGATGAACAACTAAGCCCACTTCTGCGTAAGCACTAGGCTGCCTAATGGTTGCCCAGTTTTTAGAAGCAACAAAACAGGAGGCAGAATGAAATAAAGCTGAACAGACGATCTCTGTCCAGCCCACGTTTGCTTTCACTGGATAGACATCAGTACTTTGCAATTGTTTTCATTCGCAAGTGGGACTGGGGGCCTTAACTGGTGTGTTTGGTTGCAGTGTGTTATATTATGAAAGCAAAATTCTCCCATTTCAACAAGCTGAGACACTTAAGTATATTTTCAAAACCCAGAATATTCAGAAAGAATATCACTTATTTTCAGCCACTACCCATATTTCTGCTCCATGGTGTTTCCATAATCTCAGCTCCAGCAAATTTCAACTCATTGAAACTACTGGTTAGTGAGTTACATGCCATTTAACTAACAGCTGTACACTCAAATGCCTCACTCTGTCCAGCATAGCAGACATGATTTATTTTTTCAGTACGTTTTAATCACACCACTCAAATAACAGGCTGTGGCGAGCACATTCTTTCTTATGGCAATTTCTAGTCTCTATTAAAATCAGGGAAATTTCATGTAAATTGGTCTAATTCAAATCTCAGAAGACAAGTATCTGCCCCACCCTGGCACTGCAGCAGCAATTGTCATCAAAATCTCTAGAAACTTATCAGGGCAAAGAAAAAACCTCAATGACTATTTTACTGCATAGTCTCTTGATACTGCCTTTTAAAGAAAAACATTTCTTGAAATAAGGAAAATCAGTTAAAGGCGGTTAGACTGGCATTTATTACATACCACTTATCCGTAGCATTGATATAGATTATTTAGGCCTTCTCCAGTACTCTGGTGCTAGAGAATACCAATGATTTCACTCAGCTTTGGATTAACTCCCACTGGAAGTATTTCAGGAATCAATCACTGCCCAAGCATCCATCAGAAAACAGTTTGGATCATAGCAAGTCCAGTAGGAAACTGCATTAAGTACAGCTTGTCCTTCAGCTCTCTAATACAGAAAAAATAGAAATCCCACGTTTAAATAGCATCTCTAAAGCAGCAGTGTCAAATGTTTTCTCAGCCTTAGAGGTTGCTTACTGGAAATGCCTTAATTAATGCTTGTGCAACCTTAACCCTGGTCACCAGCGCTTATTTATTTTGATGCTTATTTAACAAGATGCTCATATACTCTTTTTTTTTTTTTTCCACTGAACCCCTGACCACACAAACTATAAGCATGTGTAGACATGAATCAGAAGAGGGCAGTGAGTAATTTTCTGTAGAATTTCTTTTATCACTTGTTGCAAAAGATGAGAAGTGTGCTGAAAAGCATCTAAAGAAGGAATACAAAGCGATGTGCTAGAGAACTGAACTCTACTCTTACCGCGTGAACCACAAAGATTTTCCTTTACAGGTACCACTAAGTATGTGCTCTTCATTCATCAAGCAATCTGGCTTGAAATATCAACCTCTGATTTTCAAAAGCCTCAATCTCTTCTATCTGCAAGTGGCCATTACAGTTGCTCAGTGTGTTTTACATGTTTAAATCACTTTAAAAAAGGTGCCTCAAATGGGCCAGCCAGAATACAAGGAAAGCTTAAGCTTTAACCACCGGTTACTCGGTTCCCTCCTCTGTAAGATGTGGAAAAAATACTCTCTTCTCGTGGAGGGCTATGAAAACAGATGCATTAATGGCTGGGAAACGTTCAGGCAGAGCAGTGATTAGTGTCAGGGGAAAAGCCTGGAGGAAGTTCAGTCATCAGAGCAAGATCTGAAAAGGGATCAGGAATGAAAGCATGAAGGGCTACCCTGGAGAGCAAAAAGAAAACAAAATCCTGAGCAGATGCTCCCCTGGGGAGCCTTGTTTACTCCATTCATCAAGCAGGACCTCAAGAGCATTGCCAAAAGCCAATCTGGCTGAAGTCTCCAGTGCAACTTGGCCGTGGCAGGCACCTGACACAAAAAAAAACGTGGCCCAAACCAGTGAAGTTTGGCAATTTTTTAGGAAAATTAAATCAGAATTCAATAATAGGAAGCATCATCAATGATAGATGATTCTACCCACTCTGCTTACAACTCTGCCATCTCTCAAGATAAACCACCAGCTTCAAACTGCCCACATAGAGATTCATTGAGACGCCTGGAGAAAAGTACCATGTTGCTTTGTTCAGGCAAAAGTGTGAAATTTATCATATGCCTTGCTTTTTTTTCTTTGCTTTCCCTTTTCCCCTTACTTCAGACTGACAAGTGCAAATTAAAATTTCACACCCAGTCTCATGCAGGGAGCATGAAACTTTGGAGGATTTAGGTAGATTTTTCCAGGATTACACGGACAGCAGCTGCCCAAGCCAGCGCCACTGAGCTGGCCCCGGCCAGCCTGCCCTGCCCTTGGGCAAAAACCTCTTGGTGCCAACATCTAATGGGGACAAAATGCAGATGTAGTACTAACAGCATTATTGCATATGCATATTTATATTTTTATTATTGATAATAATAAAAAATATTTATACTGGAAATTACCCTCAGATCAATCGAATTGAGGCCATAGACACTATATCAACAGACGTTTGGTTCTCAGTGTCGGTGCAATAGAGCCACTTACAGGGTAGTCAAAGATAACCAAATGGTACTTCCATCAAAACACCTAAAACTTGATACATGATTAATACTGAACACGGATTTTTACTGTGCCATTTCTAGAAACAAGAAAGGATTTATTACTTTGGACCATTTTTTAGATATTGGTGTCCTTAGAAGCCTATTGCTAATTTCTCTTTCTGTGGAAGACTCACTAATCTACTTCATGTTCTGGAAATGCCTGAGGACAGCAGAACTATCACTGAGATGCTGACCTTTATCTCTTGGGCATGGTTATTCCATGCCAACCTCAAGAACACTTCTGGCATCGTTAAAGATGAGCAATGGAAAATAGCAGTAGAAGACAGAAACAAAGATGTAACAAGCAATAGGACAAAAGGAAACAGTCTCAAGTTGTGCCAGGGAGGTTTAGATTGGATATTAGGAAAATTTTCTTCACCAAAAGCCAGTTGAGCACTGGAACAGGTTGTCCATGGAGGTGGAGTCACCATCCTGGCAAGTATTTAAAAGATGTGTAGACATGGAACTTGGGGACATGGTTTAGTGGTGGACTTGGCAGTGCTGGGTTAATGGTTGGACCCAGTGATCTTAAAGGTCTTTTCCAACCTAAACAATTCTATGATTCTAAGATTTATAAATTGTGGTATTGTGAGGTACCCAGCATCTTCAGCTCCTTTGTTACCCTTAGCCCTCAGAGACCTCTGGAAATGCACAGTGAACACCACCTCCATCAGTGCCTTCTATCTCCTTCACAATTTTGTTGAACAATTCACTGGTCCTTGAGAAGTCCCATCTCTTGTTGCAGCCCAGTGTCATTTCAGTACCACTAAAAAGCAGTAAACGAGGGAACAGCTTAGCAAAATCAATGAGATGTACTTTTATATGCCAAAAGCATATCATAACACTCTACCAACTGGGAGTCCCTGGGAAAGTTCCCAGTAAGCTCCGAGGAGCCACAGCTTCACAAAGGTTTGATTGTCCCACATTCTCTAATATCTTTAGGTAGAAGCCTGCATTTGGCATGGTGTCATTTCTGACTGTCAATTTTTGACTTTCCAATTACTTGTTAAGCAAAAAATTATTCCAAAGCACTTGGTTGAATAAAAATTATTGCTTTGAACTTCACATAGATTCAGTCTTATCCCCATTGCCAAACTGCTGCAACATGGCAGTGCTGGATGAGAGAAAACGTGTGGATGTTAGCAAGTGCTGCTCGCTTCTGGATTTTTCATTACCTTGAACAGTGGAACTCCCTTTTTGTAACGTTAATTCCCACCAGTTCCTGCTGACATTCATGATTTAACTGGCAAGGACTGCAGCGAACTGCTGAGCAATCCATTTAAAGAAACAGGTTGGATATATTAGCTAGGAATTTTCTGGCACCAGTTCCTGTGTTTTGGTTAGTATATACCGCAGCACAGACATTCATGATCTACTTTTGTGTTTGCAGAGAACAACGTTCTCCCCATTTTTGGAGAGAATCTAGCACATGGAAAAGAAAGAGGTGGGGCTAGAGTCAACTCTCAGTTATTCCGGTAGATACTTAGTGTAATGTCAATGAAATCAATGGCTTTGGAGAGTTTTGGACCATCACCAGTGTAATTGAGGGAAGTTATTGACTCAGTATCCCTTACATAGCCTCTGTATGACACAGACCTAGGAATTCAACACCTGTATTATTAAGGTTTTTGTTTGTGATTGTATTTGGTAACTCTCAAACCTTTTTTAAGTCAAAGTCAGGATGTGATGCCACTCTAACACCATGCAGCCACAACACTTCTAGAAGAGTATCCCTTAAAGAAAACAGCTACACCCAACATCAGGAGAGCACTGCAGGATTAACAGAGTCCTCCACATTTGAGTATTGTTTTGTCCCTGTTCTGAATCTACAAAAAACAGCTCTGCTCAGTCAGGATGTTTTAATCACTGAGACTTATTCAGGAATACAAATGTATGAATAAGAGTCATTCCTCCTTCCAAACACCACCAAACCACAGCAGAACATGAACTCTGCTCAAGGACACACGTTTACTCAGCTGATGACTACATTGCCAAGCTGCCTACCCATTTGCTTTATTTTTCTTTTTTAAGGGTGTGGAAATCTTTGTTCACTTAAAGGCATCCTTCTGGTTTATTGTCCTAGATCACTTACCTTCTGAGCAATGATTATCAGTACAAGCAACAGTGTGGGTAGTAGGATAAAGGTGCCTTATCCCAAGCAGAATTTGTCTTCCCACAGAAGTAAGTTACACAACAACACAAGCACGGTTGCATCATTTTAACTACAGGAGGTTACATTAGTACGATTTTTGTATTTACATAAAGATGAAGAAAAAAATAATCATCTACAGGAACTAAAAAGTACATCTTGATTGAAAGATGGCTGAGACAACCTGATAACAGCTTATGTGTCTAGAAAACACTGGCACATGGAAGGGAAGGAATTTTAAGAAGAAAGTGGGGGAGGGTTAGCTACAAAGGATAAATTGTGAAAAATTATTAAACCTTAGACCCAAGAAAACATTTTTAAGCAGTGAGATTATTTAGACTAAAAAGTAGGCTCCAAGTGCAAATTGTTGAATTTCTTTCTCTGGAATTCTTTAAATAAGTCTGAACAACGCACAGGAGGGAGTGGTGGTACGCAGGCTTGGGGTGTACCGAAGGACCAAAGAGATTGTTTCCATAGTAGACAGAGGATACTGATACTGCTATACAAGTGACCTCAAAGATCTGGAGTATTTGGCTTCTGAATCATAAAGAATGATAAACATCTCACATTCTACCCACATTTCCAAGGTTTTGCTTGCACTGAAAAATCATACATCAGATGGTATGCAGAGCGGCGCGAGGCAGAGACAGATGCAAAGAGAGACAATTCGTTTGTAACCATTGCAAAGCGTCCCTCCGCGGGGAATCCTGCGTTCCTCTGTGTTACACAGAAATTAAGCACATTTCCTACCTAATTGGTCAGAGGGAGTGAATATGCAGAATGGAAAGTAACAGCCTCTCCAGCTGAGTAAAATTTGAGAATACCAACGGTCAAGAAACAGATTGGAAATATCAAGTCAAAACAGGACTTTCATTTTAATTCAGCAAACCATTATCGAACACTCAAAGCTAGGAGAAAAGTACAGCCAAAAACAACTAATAGCAAGGAAAATCCCTTCAACTAAATGATCTGAATGAATGCTTCTCCACACTCATGTAGAGCAACGCTGGTATGTACGAGCCTGTCTGATCAAGAACTTAGAGCCTTGGTGATACATTATTTGCACCAAATTTTCAACTTCCTTTTTTAATTTTGTTTTCCTTCAGCTAAATTATGCATCACTTGCAAAATTCAAACTACATTTCACTCCTGCTTTGATAAAAATGATTATAAAATCAAAATAGGCTCTTAATTTGGATGAAATTTATTGTATTTTTCCAGAGGGAAAAAAAAAATACAAAACCAGAAACAGAAAAAAACAAGATATACCTTTGTGGGTGGCCTCCTGCAAAACTGGCAAAAGAAACCCACTGCTTTCCAGTTTCACTTCTATATTCAGACATGTTTGCATAACTTTTGCATTTGGAAAGGATCTTTCATATTTCAGGGGAAGATGGTTCTAGTAACAAAAAATTCTTTACCCAATAACAAGTTCCTTTTGTATTCTTCATTTTTAGTTTAGCAAAGAAAGCTTCATCTTGTTCAGCAACACAATCCAAAAACCACTGAAACTTGATTCTTATCAAACACAATCCTAACAAAGCTCTTGAGAACAGTACATCCTTGAGACTAAGGTTTTGATATTAGTTTGTTCATCCAGGCTTCCTCCTACTTCTGCTCTTCATCTTCCCAGCAATTTCGCGCAGGTGGAATTAGAGAACACTGGCTGTTTGTCTCACATTT
Organism: Ibycter americanus; assembly: GCA_035590275.1. Taxonomy (NCBI): domain Eukaryota; kingdom Metazoa; phylum Chordata; class Aves; order Falconiformes; family Falconidae; genus Ibycter; species Ibycter americanus. Next base: position 59,645,876 of record JAVJGI010000064.1, on the reverse strand, counting down.
CTAGATGTCCAGATGTCTGACCAATGTACTGGTGTTCTGGACCACTCCTCCATGCAAGAGCACTGGTCATGAGGTAACCAACTCCATACGCACGATAAATCTAGTGCAGCTGCAATGTACTGGAACAAGCGAGCCACACACGTACCCAGTAAATTTGAGATGTCCTCCAGCACAGTGTCACACGTGCAGAGCATGCTCTAAAATTTCCCGAGCACACGCAGCAAGCAGGACACAATTGGTATGTACTGGGTTTACAGTGTGCAGGTGGACCAGTGGTGCAGGACATGCACACCGAGTCCCATACATCCTGCAGATTAAGTCCCACATGACTTGGACAGTGCGGATTCACTCTGGTGAAAGCACACGCAGATCCCTGTTTGGAAGCTCCTGGACAGAATGATGATCCACAGGGCCCAACAGATTTGACCAAGTCTTATTAAAGTACATCAAAGAGCAGGTGACACAAATTCTTCATGAAACTCGATCATTTAGCCGTAAGGATATAGATTTCTTGCAAGATACAGCTAAATCATCAAAGAACAACACTTCAGATTGGAAGGCAGATTGGAAGAATCGAGTCTCTTGACACCGCTTAATTAAGCTATGCTGCTTTTCACACCAGGACTGCCAGCAGAAGGCAAAACATATTGCAAGCATACAGTTCTCTCTACAACCAGACACTAAATGGCACTCCTTCTTTGCTTCCTCACTCTGCTACGTGCCGTTCCACCTTGCCTACCAACCATCCTGGCAGGGAACCATCGTGCACTGAGCGTGCACCAGAGCTGCTCTTCCCCAGCAATAAGGTGAGCTGTGCCGCTGCCCTCACCCAGTCTGCCCAGCAGCCAACACAAGCCCCTCAGCTGGCAGCAACAGGGCACTACGTGTATATACCCTAAGCACTAAAGTCTTCTTCCGGCAAAGGGCGAGAGCACCGAGCAATGAAAGCAGTGGTGTGTGCCTTTAGAGCGCTCTGCAAAGGGAGAGCAGATCCCAGCCTGGATTTGCACAGCAGCCCCCTATTCCACGCCAAGCTCAGCGCTTCCAAGGGAAGGAAATTCACCCTGAGTTCTTGGCGGCGTTTCTGAAACATCCTGTTAATCACTTTGCAGTTTTTAAGAGCAAAAAGGTAAATGAAGTCCGAAGGCTTACCCTGACTTTGTCGTTAAGGTGATAGTGAGGGGGAGAAACAAGAGGAGAGCTGCTAACAGGTATACAGAGGTCAGGCCAGGAGTTTCAAAGTGTGTAGGTGCCTTACTGATCCTTCAGATCCTGAAACCAATAAAATTGCCTTCTTGAGATCCATTTCTATAGAGGCTGAAGACAGTAATTTCTCCTGGGTATCTAAAGAACTGGAAAATTGTTTTGAAAAACTTGAACTATTTACATTTATTATAAAGGAAGTGAGAAAAGTACCTGCACATGACAATGACTTCTGGAAGAACAGAGAGACCAATACTGCAAGATGCTTTTGGTGTTAGCACACAGGGAAGCGTGTTTCTATCCTTTTCAGCTGTAACAGAACTGAGAGATGCTTTGCTTAGATTTAATGGATATTTTAGGATTTGGGGAGCAAGGATTGCCTTTTGGGTTTGTGTTTCAAGCTGAATTTGCCCATGAACAAGAAATTCTCCTAAGTGCTAACACAATTATATCAAATTCTTCCAACAATTTCACTATAAATTGGAAGAAAATAAAATGAGAGCAGCAAAGTCCTCATGCAATATGACATCTTAGTATACAGTGGTCAAAATATTGAGGGGGTATGACTGGTTCCTTGAAAAATGTGGATGAGAAGCCTGAAAGATACTAGGATATCCTGAAAAGATGGAAATCACCAAGACATCATTTGGAGGCCTAAATTAGACCAATTAATTGTCATTAAAAAAAAGAAGTGGCTCAGCTGGATGAGACAAAAAGAGAAGAACTGGAAGAACAAACCAGTAACACCAGAGCTGAGAAGTAAAAATTTTAGACTTCTTACAGTCTACATCGTAGAGTTGGAATAGTTTTGGTGAAGGGAAGAAACATACAGAAGAACAGCCCAATGCTAATTCAATCAATTATTGAAATCAGTTGAGCATTTTTCAGAAAACTGGAGCAGAGGGATGAGAAGAGGGTACTGCTACATGACCACAAGGCAGTAATTTTTGGAAAGTACCATGGGAAAGGAAGGCACTACGTATGTCCTGCAAATTGGATTAAAAACAAAGCATGAATGGAATAATGAGATTAAGTACAGTGAAGCACATATCCCAAAAGAGGGGTATACAATGAAAATCCAGAAAATTATTTAATCAGAAAGCACCAGAAGGAACGGAGGCATGATTATTACTGACAGAGCTTAACAAAATTACATCCCAGCTCTGAATGCATCTGTACCAAACACTGGAGGAAGGCGTACCTAAGCAGGTGATAGGAAGAAAGACTGCGCTCATTAAAAAGAAAAAGGAGCAGCTTGCACTGAAATCCCAAGACATATAACTTGGTTGCTTATGATCTGGAACCTTCTTATCAGATTCATTAGCGACAAATTGGTTGAACTGGTTGAAACTAATTATGTGTTTCTTGACATGAGGAAGGGTACCAACAAAGCATAAGTGGGGAGGAAAAAAAAAAAGAAAAAAAAAAAAATCACCTCTTGATGGCCGAGCTGCTGAAGGCAGGAAAAGACTCTGCCTGAATTCTAAGCAAATTACATTAATGTGTATGACATTGTCACAAGCCTGTGTGCTAAGTGGCGAAAGCACATCTGTTGCAACTATAAAACAGCACATACAAGCATACAGTCTATGCAAGCAACACAGTGGAAAAACAGTAAAAAATAAGAATATTTTCCAAGGGGCACTGAAAATTTTTCATGAACAATGAAAAATGTTGCTGGCTCTCAACACACATAAAAGCAGTGTCAAAGAGTGAAGTGTGGTGTGTCTTTGTTAGGAACACCTGGGTCCATTCCATCACGTCAATAGATACACTCCATCATTAGGAATACACAGGTCATATTCTCAATGCTCAATTCTTAACATAACTTCAAGTTAGAGATTAGTTTCAATGTGTTCAAATGAATCTCAAAGTAAATCATGAAACGCAGAAGGTACAAAATTAATCAAAATAGAAGCAGACAAAGACACTTTGCAATTCAGGCAAATTCAGCCACCCAGTTTCCCACAGCCTTGCACTGGGTCTGCCCCCACTAAACTCACTGGGAACTTTTCCATTAAAATCAGTGTGAACGGGATCAAGTGCATGGCTTGGCTGAACCTTATCCACTTGCCAACCAGTAATTTATTATCACAAAGGCGGTTCCCAGAGAATGCATTCGTATAAGGTCTGTGAGAATTAGCTATCACATAACATGCATTGCCTACAGGGATTTTGAAAGACACTGTAATTTATTTGGTGGGAGTACAGTTCCATCTCACATTGCAAAGACTCCGAGCTCTCCTTTAAAAACTTCAAAAAATTAAAAAGAAATAATCGTAAGGAAGAAATGTGGCCTTTTAGCTAAGGGATTCTTTCTCCCAGAGATTCCTGGAAATGCCCCTACCATCATTTCAGAGACATTTGGCTTTCCAGTTGTCTGACCTGAGACCCTTAAGGACTGTAAACCCTACTAGTGCGATCAATCTTATCTGCTGCAAATCTTCAGAGCTTAGACGCACCAGTTTCCTTGCAAGGAACGCTCTGCCCTTTGCCTGTGCTTTCCACCAGGGTTTCAGCAGCACAGGCGGCCACTTAATTCTCTGTGAGATGTCTGACAAGTGGGTCCCAAATGAAACAGCAGGCAATCAGTTATTACGGGCCGGTAAACACCTCCATATAGATCTAAGGCTTAACTAATTCAGGCCGTGTGCCCTTCCACCCACATCCTACCATCATTGCCAGCAGCCAGTGTAACAGCAGCATGAAGGCAGCCATGTGAAGCTCTCCTGAAGTCTGTTAGCACAGACTAATAAATAGCACTTCTAATAAAAGCATAATAGGAGTAGCTACAACATTTTTACAATCATCCCACCTCTATCACACATCCAGCCACAAGTACAAACCAGATCCAGAGCCAAAAAACAGCAGAAACTAACCCCTGGGGGCTGTCTTGATGTTACTCACCACCAGTGGAGTCTTAAATAAAATTTCCACTGAACTTTCAGCCCAGACTTTGTTCTGAAGCCTGTGTTTTCTCATATGCATTTTGTTTGCTGTGCTGTTGCCTGTACATTTTGCAGCAGACTGATAGATTTTACCAGCCTTCCAAAATATTCTGCTTCAGTAATTTATGACCTGTGGGTCAGTATCTGAAACACTCCAATGAGTTGCCATGGAGATGTCAATATCATCCGTTTCTCTGCACACATCTAATTGGGATATCCAAGAAAAATACCTAGAAATTTAGAAATTATATTCAAGTCATCTTATGGTGACTCAAAATCAGATTTTTCCCCTTTGTTATATCTTACGCTGGAGACTGAGCAGCATTTTAGGGCTGCCTGGGACATTTAATACCCCTAGCTAGAGCCTTTGGGCTGCCTTTTTCTAACCATTTCATAGTTTAACAAGTCTCCAGAGGGTCTGCTTAAAGAAAAACAAAGCAAAAAATACTTCAGCTTGCAAGGAGAATATAAAGTTTAAATGTACGATTTTCAGCCTGCTCTTTAGTCAGCACTTTCTTAACAGGGGCTGGGAAAAGGCTAAGTCAAACTGGCAGGAAGAATGGCCAGTGAGCCTGTGAACAAGGATTCAAGCCCAGATTTAATCTATGGCTTTAGACAATACATCATTTTAAGCTCAGATCCTTGAAAGAACTGATTCCACAATCCCCATGACATCCATTTTTTGATGCATTGAAAAGAAATTTGCTTTAAAAGCCACCTAACAAATATATTCAAGTCCCAAATATCTTGGGTTTGGCATACCCAGCTTCAATGTGAATAAATGTGTACAGGAACACTGAGACGCAGAGACCTCTGTAAAATGGGAACCAAACTTCTGCCCTGCTCCACAGGGAGCAAAACATGCACGACTGCAATGTGTTCATTACTATATAACAGTGTCTCTCTAAAAAAGGAAAACCCTAGAAAGAAATAAACCCAGTAAGATGAATGAACTCTGAACACTATGATATAGTGAGGCTTAATTAGACAAAAAGGATTTCTGCCCACTCAGCAACAACAATACAGAGCTCATAGGATGCAATTCTCAGTGCCTGTTAATTTCATATATATTAATAGTCAGTCAAGGGCAATTTCTCATGTCACTGGTTACTGTTGCTGCAAGTCATACCAGACACTTTCCCATGAAGTGACCTGCGTATGCTGACCTATGGAAGAGTGAAGTTTCCAAAACGTCACCACTTCCCACATCCAAAGACCCATTCAAAACCCCATGTCATTTAAATCACACTGCCAATTTATTCTGAAGGTACTTCACAAAAAAAGAGACCAGACAGAGAAAACAAAATCATGATTCATATTTCTTTAAAAGTTTTTTAAAAAATCCCTACACCACCAAGGTAAACTTTTTCTGCTGACTTCCCTGCTAAGCCTGCAAGGTGGGTTGTGAAGGGAGGCGCAGGGACGGGCATTTCAGAGGCAGCTGCTTCAGGCATAAAACATTTCTCAGTGTCTCTCACCATTCACAGTCAGCAAGCACCTTCAACAACTGTAATATGCCTCCACATGTACAACAGGAAAAAAGATCTCCTTGACAGGCAAACAGACGTGGTCACAAAGTGCACAGATACCTGACAAGATTATAAATATAAAAAAATCCCACAGGTGGCAGTTCATAGAAACCACTGTTAGGCTTTTCTTTTCAGGTTACTTTTAGGACTGAGCATGTCTCATGTGGAACTCATTCTTTGGATAAAAGAATCCTTCCTTAAATGTTCTGCAAATAATCACTCCAATTTTTAAAAAGCTGCAATTGTTGAAGCAATGTTAAAATATTAGGGTTACCGTCAAAAAACAAACAAACAAACAAAAACCCCAACCACATGTCTTTTTTAAAATTGACAGTGTGTAGTTGCCAAAACCTGCAAAATGGAGCAAAGCTCAGGGAAATGAATTTTGTTCCAAGGACAACTGTCTGAAGCCCAGCAGTGCTAAAGAAAGCGAGCCTTAGCACTGCGAGGCTCCTGCAGCATGACAGCCTCCGAGCGGGCCAGCAGCGAGGGACTGCGGAGGCTGAGCTGCCAAGGACCACTGCCCTGACTCCTCCCTGATGCTCGGTCCTTCAGGATTTCTGGCTGCTTTTCCTCACACACCCATCAGACAATACTGTAAAGGGTTGCTGAGAAACCTTCTCTGAAGAACTACCTACCTGTAGAACTGTCAGCTCCGGAGCTGAAATAAAACCAATCCCTAACCCCCTCACCATCCAGATTGTGATTAATAATTTTTCCCCTTGAAAGCACTACACATTGACGGGCAGGTGAGCTGTGCCAGATGGTCTGAGCACACACAGAGAGCTGGAACAAGTAAGTGACTGCACAAAAACTCACAGATAAAAGGAAGAGCAAAGATGCATACCAGGCTTTTGATCAAAGAACTTGCTGAAAAATAAAGTACGTGGTATTTAACCCATTAACAAGCACTGCAGTTCCAAGAGCTGTGCAACATCACACAGCCAAAGAGGAACCTCTTGGTCCGCAAGAGACTTTGCCCTTTGCACCAGGATGGGACCAGTAGACAGCAGAACCGCGTGCCAGTCTCTGTGAGGGTCTCTTTCAAGATGCGCAGCCAGCGGAGAGCAGGGTCTCCACCGGCATTGAGGAAAGCAATGCAAGGATTCAGTTGCCTGCCTCAGTGTTGTTGGACCATCCAATAGCCTCCAGCTGGTGACTGCATCCCTTTCAGCAATGCCGCTCAGATAGCAACAGCTGGCAGAGGGACTGTGTGGCCCGCAAGGGAGAGGACTAGCCTGTCATTAGCACAGTGTTAGATTGGTTTAAACCAATTACCAAACCATGCCCTTGTTCTTATTACAGTAGCACAGTCTCAGCAATACAGGATCAGGATGCAGGTCTGTGCAGGCAGTGTTGCAGGGTTCAAACTAGGCAAGAGCATCATGCCACATCCAGGATGCCACAGCAAGTCAGTGAAGCAGCTAGTGGCTACTGCTCACTTATGGGCCTTTAAAAGACAGGGTTCAAATCCAAGAAGGCACCTCTGTATTAGCAAAATAATCATTGTTTGGCTTAAGAGTACATCATGAACCAAGACAGTCCTGCCAACAGAACATTTTAAATCTAACATGCAAATGTTAGGTAACACAGCTCCTGAGGTTTGTATTCAAATGAGCAAAGACAATTAAATTCAAACTACTACCAGCAAACATGCATGTGAGACTTTATGCCATACACAGTTTGGGACAAAATATTTTGAAAAATAATTATAAATCATTTGTAACATGATAATTTAGAAAAATCAGAGTTTGCACTCATAATTTGTAGTAACATAGTTTCTGGAAGTCTATCCTACTTACTCCAGTTTCAAAACAGCGTTTCTGTTCTATAGAAAAGCACATATTTTCAAGAAGAAAGTAATTTACTACTGTACCAAAGTGCAGATTCAACTGAAATCACTAATTTTACTGGGTTTTTTCCTGGTCTAAGATCATCTTGCCTTTTATAATTTCAGCAAAGCACAGGGGAAAGGAGACTTCCACTAGCTGAAATGAAAGTTAACACCACTGTTGCTTGCTTTTCAAGTGAGTTATTTTTACCTAAAAAATCCAGGCAGCCCCAAGCATTGCTTAGGGAATTCAAAACACAGAGAACACAAATAAATAAGCAAGAGCTACAAAACGGCTACAGAAAGTTATTACCCAGCACTGGCTCTAGTTATAAACCAATACCCTGTAGACCATGCACCTAATTCATACCAACCATTGGGTTACTACAGGTGTACTCCCCAGCCCCACACAGAGCATAACACATGCTTTGCTAAAGCGAAAGCATCAAAGCAGAACATACTTCCCTGCTCATCACTGCACTTGCACAAACCAGGGGAAGAATCAGGCCCAAAGACCTGCACCCCTCTCTCACCCTATCTGCACAAGGCAGGTGAAATGCGCTGTGTCCCTCTGGCCAGTTTACTCAGCAGGGAGTAGTGGCGAGCAGTATTTGCCCGCGCTGCTAAGCTGCCCCAGCACTGCTGTGTCTCACCCAGCCGCATGGGACCTGTGATTGCAACGGGGAAGGGAGGCAGGACAAGCAGTTGTGCCTGTGCTGGGAGATGGATTTAGGGCAGTGGGAAGAACAGCCTTTAAAGGGAACAGTGCATAATGCAGTGATTAAATGCATTATATCATGCATAACCTACCATATACACAGTCAGCTAAAGAAAACAGCCCTTTAGCTCAGGGATTAACTACACAGCACCAGCTCTGAGGCACTGAAATACTCTCCCTTTAACTAGCGTTGAGCTCATGAGCAACAGTGTTTATTTGTAGGACGTGCTCGTGTGCAGTAGCCACCGTGAATTAAATTAGTGCAGAGAAAGACCAAGTGGTTTGTTTCTCATTCTCCACCTGGGTCTCACACTGCTATAAACACAGTGACCCTTCCAGTGTCCCTTCTGCAAGCACTGAGACACCAGCAGCACACAGCACTGCTTCAGTGGCTGGCCACCGAGGAGTAAATTTCACACAGCTGAGAGCAGTCAGCACCAGCTGGAATACATTTTTAATCCTTGGACCGCTTCACAAGGCCTCACATGCGGCTCTTCTGTTGCAAGAAATGACAGAAATGTAGATGTCTGAAGAATATCCATCTACCTTGCAACTCTGGGCTTGTCCATTTCTTTCATTTGATGATGCCTGGAGCTTTTAGCCTGATCAAACTATTTTATCATCATTATCATGGACAGCAGACAATTTATGCCACTTTCAGTCCGAAAATACATTATACAGAAAATGTTTATCGGCATTTTCTACTAGAGCTTATTTTAGTGACGCATACCAGATGCTATTTTGCGTATTGTTATTAAACACAGAGTTTGAATCCCATGCTAGAAACCAGCAGACACTACATGCTACCCATATTTTTGAACTCTCAGTTCCAGAATCCACTTCCTAAACAGAGATATGGGTTGCAGAACACTTTCAGTTTGTCAGGACAGAATATTAAGGTCTTTCTGTGAAGAAGTTTCTCCCTCTTCGTGCCTGGCAGAGACATCAGAACCCGCTGGATCATTGCCATCCTCTGTCTTTCTCAGCAGGTTGGACAACATGAACACAGCTTGTAAATAAACAAACCCCAATAGGATGACACTTTGTGGAAAAACTCACCAGTAAATGTGAAATTGCAAAAACCATGTGGGTGTGCACATACATTTTCATAAGCAAAAACTCCTCACATGCCTGTGGGCGGCTGCACACACTCACACATGCAAGCACTCGCATGGGCTCTGAAGGCAAGGTTTGACTTATGAACTGCTGCTCCAATGAACTCTGCTCTTACACTGGGTTATTACCAGCAAGAAACAGGATCAACTTTCAGTAAAAACAAGGTTTATGTTACTCTTGTCCAAAAGGCAAATATTTTGTTCTCTCTTTCCTCCCAGGAGGCTGAGAGGCTAAATTCATTAAGGATTGTGAGATCAATGGATATTATGAGGAAGAATAAAAATGAACCTTAATGAAATCTGTAGTAAAATGTTTTATCTCTATAAACAAACAAGTGTTGACTACATGTAAACATAAACAAGTGATTAATCAAGCTTAGTTTCACACACACCCAGTGCTGAATTAATTGTCAGAAGAATGTGATAAAATAAACCGAGCACTTTCCCATTTTTCATAAAAATTTTGCAGGAGTATTTGTATGAGAATTGGAAACTGTTGTTTTATAAACCAATATCAGCTTGGTTATCATTTTGTTATATTTAGCAGCATTTGGTAATATTCAAGTCCAGCTGTAATCTGTTCACAACAATCACTTAGTGGAGCCTTATCATAACGTTTGAATGGGTAGAAAGGCTAAAATCAGTTGAGAAAGAAATTAATTTTAGTTTTACATTAGCTAATAGTAACAGCAAATGAGTGATATTTAAATAAGCACAAATAATTAAGTTGTTCGCCTTTAATTCATGCATTTCTGAATGGAAGTAACTTGCTCCAGTAACATGCCTCAACCAAAACAGAACCCACCTCCATTCACAATAAAAAACGTTTAGCCTAAGTCACATATCCGAATCCCACTGAAATCGATTTGACTTAAGTGCCTGCTCAAAGTTAAGCATGCTCTTAATTGTTTCCTTGATGTCTATGTGGATCTCAGCCTACCGAATGAGAAAGGTGGGGACAAACACAGAAACTGAGCTTCTTAAGATACTATTATTCTGTTCCTGTATCCCAGGTGTAGCAACCGTTTATTACAGGAATGATTGCAGTTTTGTGGAGCACATGGAAGAGGGAGATGACAGCTCAGCACCAGGAATCCATAGCAGAGCCAGCCTGTGCGACAGCTCCCCACTCCAGCCTCTCCCTGCTCCCCGTCCCAGCCGCAGCATCGCCGTGCAGCAGTGTTCCGCACCACTCCACGCCACCCCACTGCTTTTCACTTATGTACAAGAGGATTTATGCTACTGGTGAAAGAAAATGGTGCTGCAGGGACTACAGATTTGATGTCATGAAGAAATAATGAGAAAGGATTTAACGAGTGTTCAATTGTTCTGAAAGCGATTTTTAGCATCTGGAAAAAGGAGATGTTTAATTAAAAGCACAAGCCTTTTGAAGACGCAATATGCTTTCCAAAGCACTCAAAAATTCAGAAAAGCCCACTGTAAGAGTAGCCCACACAGCTTTACAGTGGTCCTGATAAACATTGCATCACCACGGAGCTGTAGTTACACGAGCACTTCCCCTCCCCTCCGAAAAAAAACACAGCAAAATTACTAGTATTAAAAAAAAAAAAAAAAGTTCAATTAATTTCATAATAATTTTGCTTCCAGGCAAAAGAAAACTGTCCCAGAAGCACTTGAAAGGATTGACTTTTCACCTGAGACCATTCTACGGCCCAGCTAAGACCACCTGCTTGGGAAGATCTATGGTAGAAAATTCCATCAACTCTGGAAAAAAAAGGTTATTCCTTGTATTTCACACCAAGGACATGTAGGAGCATTGTTCATTAGCCTCCACCTAATCATCCCAGATGATTTATTGCACTGTTATAAAAATAGAAACCTTTAGATTTATCCTAAAGTTTCATATTAAAATTGCTGCAAGGATCTTATTTGCCTGTGCTAGCAAAAAACTGCTTCATCAGCTGCACCTATGGCTGGGAAAGGTGACACCCAATGGCCTAAGTTCACTCTCTGGAGACTTGTTTTTTCATGAGTGCATAACCTTGCTTCTTACTCAAAAGTTGATTCGCAATTGAATTCTCAATCTTTCTCTTCCTAGAAAAGCCCCATGAATCCGCAATGTGAAATTCAGAGAAAACCCAAGACAGGAGAGAAAGACAGATGTATTTATCATGCACAGATGATGTAGGAAGGAGACAAAAAATATTGTCATCAGTGCCTTACTGACTGCAAAATAAGGGAACAGTAATTAATCAGCAGGAGTACATGCTGAGAGGAAATATTGATTGAATTTGGAGAAACTTCAGTTTCCTGAAGGAACTGTTCCCCTGCAAAGGTAACCAGGAAAGTTTCTGTAAATTAGAATGGCAACCAGCCAACCTGCAGCCAATCTGAGTGTCGTTTCAGGCAATCCAGAAAAATATACACCAGATGTACGTTGGTTTTGAAAAAGTAATTTAAATACATTAGTAAATCAATGGCATTGACAGTTTGATGGACTATGATGGAGTAGTCTTCCTCTGAAATATCATCTCTAAAACCTGCAAAGCTCTGGCAACTGAGTTGTTACAACTTTATCATATTTTTAACTTCTTAATCTTTTCCAGTAACTTCTAGTGTTTGGTTGTTTCAGCTTAAATTGACATGGATTTCTCTCCTGCTGAATTGGCCCCCAACCCCTCGGGACTCCCGTATGTCCCATCACTGTGAGGAAGAGGAAAGGTTTTTGTCCTTTTGTATTGTGGAGGGGCAGATGTCACTGAGAGGACTGAGAAGCAGTTCTGCTCTGATGAGGTTTGGGCATCTGTCAGCAAAAAGCTGGTTGCCTCTGTTGAGTAAAAGCAGCAACTTATTTCTGTCCTTTTACCTGACTGGTATGTGTTGATAACCCAGGGGATGTTAGCCATCCTTGACATAAAAAAGGAAACAGTAGTAGAATTAAAAAAAAAACCATAAAGAAAAGGATGGGGTTTGCCCCAAGAAGTACATCACGGGGTCACAGAAAATGATCACATCTTTCAGCACTAAGCCACCACCTTTCTGAAGGTCTGATCGCAAGCAAACCCAAGTATTGCCCTGGGAAAGGGATCACGAGTCTCCAGCAGAGGCTGTGAGTCTGTCCACCCCGTCAGCCCAGAGTATATTCATGATGGGACTTGTGTCAGATTGGGTTTGGCCATTCCAAGGGATTTAATTAGCAGTAAAGAAACAACAATCTGCCTGGTTTAAGCACATTTGGAGAGTTACCTTGCTGTCTTCCTCAGTAATACACTGTTCTTGGCTAAGGTCATCTTTCATCTGCACAGTAAATAAAACTGTCAAGTAAAGATGAGTTTCTGTTTCTCATCAGTCAAGCAATACAATAAAACTCAGAGCAGCATATTTAGACAATGATTTTGAGAGAGAAGGCAAACTTAAGGAATTTTTAGTATAATCATTTCCTCTCAGTTGATCAACATAACAGACACAGTAATTTAGCTGGGGAAATGCAATATTAAATCTTACAAGCCTGATAATCAGATTGTCTTTAGAGGCAAATATCAAGCTGGTTTTCCGGCCCTCACCATAACCATTAATTAAATACTTGCCATCTCTTCACTTAACATCTAAAGAACCTAAAGAACTCTAAACACCTAAAGAACATTTAAGCAAAAACCCAGCAGTTTCAAGAAAAAACAACCTCCTCTAGCATGCCTATTTTATTCTAGTTCTATCATGTAGGAAGTTTTACTGCTGTCAAGCAACATTTCTCTTCTTTGTAAGAAGGAATTCAACTGGAAATATTTAAATATTTTCAACATGCTGCTTATTTTTATCTAGAGGAAGATAAATTATTATATGCATGCAAGTACTAAAAGCAGTTGCCAGAAAAAATAGGGTTTATTCCCACCATACCTGCAATACATCAACCACTACATGACAATATTTCTCTTTCCAAAACAATTAGCCTAATTTGTAATGAGCTCGCACAGAATTTCACAGTACTACTCTGCTGCAGATTATTACTTGCCTAAAATATGATGCTTACGTTTTTCCAGTACATTAACAAATAGTATTCTTTGAGAGGGGAAAACCAAGTAGAAATATTACACTCTTTACTCTGTGATTCTCACAAACACCAGATAATCCTACACCAGTCAAAACACAAGGATTCAGGCTGCCAAAAGAAGTATTTACTTTTCCCAATATTCTGATAGCGTTTTACGTAAACACAGAGGCAAACCTGGTACGGTCTGAAATCAGACTAGAGCTCTGCTGCTTGTTTCACATCCATTCTCTCCCAGCACATTCCACTTCTTAAAACCCAGCACGTCAGCAGAGCCTTCATAAAAGAAGATGCATACCTTGATCTCTCCAAGGCTTAGGAGGCTGTGGGTTTTGTTTATTTGCGTTTTTTAAACAGATGGAATAAAATCTCATCTTCCCTTCCTATAATACAAGATAGATAACAGCATATGGAAAATGCTAGAAAAACCGTGCTGTCAGGTCCCCCTCACCGTACCTGTTAGCACAATTAGAATTTACTTCCACAGTTGGGAAAATGCAGATTTTTTTTTCTTTATGCACGAATCCACCCTCACAACAATAGAAAATGGATCTTCTGTCAGTCCTAGTTGTCTTTCGGGGAAGATCAGCTGCCCATCCACTTCAGGGACCTCTCTGCTGCCATCCTGCAGCTCCGTGTTGGAGCTCTCTGCCTGGGCAGCCACGTGGGCATGCACATTAACTCGGGGTACTGAGATCTCCAACAAATGACCATGCAGAACAACTGCATTTAGGAGACTATGTCCCCATATAGATTCACTATGAGAATAATTATAGTTAGAGCAAGTTTGCCCCCAAAGTCTCAAATGGCTGAAGAAGACCACCCGGTCAGGCAGTGCGCTGAGCGTGAAGAGCTCTTCACTTCTGCATGGAGGCAGGAGGCATGAAAAGTCCCCCTTGCCCTGCATAGCCCCACGCCCTGCACTGCAGGAGGCTCCCTGCGCCCAGCTGGGACCTTCTGCTCCACAGCCCCAGCCTCACTTCTCCGGGTTCTCCCCTGCAGAGATTTCCCTCACAGCAGTACCTAATGGACCTGCCGATGGTGGGAGTAAATCCCAAAGCCCTTGTGTGATGCAAGGTCCAGCACGACCACTGCCCAGCGCAAGCCCCTCATCCTTGAAATGATGACTGACCCGCTCAACTCCAAGTCCATGGAGCTTCCAACTCCTTCACCTCCTGTTTCACAGGAGAGAGAGAACAGCTTGTCCTATTTCTTGTGAAAAGAGTGCCAGAGACAGGAATATTTATAAGGGACTTGTATCTATCTATCCAAACCCAAACATTCAAAAATCATGACTCATAATCCCCTCCCAAATCATGGGATTATATTAACATATCACAGGATTTTGAAAGATGCTCTCTTAAAAATTATGGAATACTATACACTTTGTGTTACTCATTAGTTTAAAATATTTACACTGTCAGAAACTACAAAGTTTTTATCAGGAGTTAAAAGAGCCAGAAGCTCACCTAGGGAAAAAAAAAATCATCACATATTCATGAGATTCCTGGAGGCTGGACCTTTAAAAATAGTCCAAGCGTTACAATTCATCACATGTAAATTTATGGGACTTGGCAACAATGCAGTTGTCTCCAGGGATGGTGGAAGAGGGGGAGTGCTCTTGGTTAACCTCTTTTTTTTTTTTCTTTTTTTTTTTTTCCCCCCCAAACTGTTACAGCATGCTGAAAGTGCCCTACTAAGTATTTCCTAAATAAGCTCATTGATTAATTTAAAGCACTATGGAAACACGCAGCACAGCGTGTTTATCAACACCCAGTCACTAAATATTTTGACGTTTGTTAACCAAAACTAGATGCATTCTGGAAAAAGACAAACTGGAAAATAAAATTACAATTTTTGAAAGCATGTCCTTTCCGTGCCTGTTGCCTAGAGCAAATCAGAGGTGAGAAGCCAGGTTTAATAAAAAGTAGCAGAGCACAGACTAGTTTTGGAGTGGATGTTCACTTTTTTTGTTAAAGACAAAGAGTATTTCATGGGGGAAAAAAACCCAACCCTGTACAGTATTGTGGGGTTTATTCCAAAACAAAAATTAATCATTAATCAGTTTTACAAATCAAAAGATGGTGGATGGGAGGGAATATTATTACTCTCAGCATTTTTTCCTTATTTAAAATTTAAAATACGAAAAATCACAACTATTCCTACCTCTCACCGACACCTGCTGTTCCAGACATGGTCAGTGCTACGCCTCAGCCTGGCCTGCCTGAGTTCAGCCTCGCTTTTGCTTTTTAATCCTACAGTGCTGGCTGATGGCTATTAGGATTTTGTGCCTTTGTACCAGAGCCTATAAACTTCAGCCCTTACACGAGCCCACAGCACAGGGGAGGTGACAGACGCAGAAGTCTGGTGATATCACACACTGCGTGTAGCTTTGCTGCCAGCCCCGGTGGGCAGCCCACGAGCAGCCCTGCCATCCGCTCCACAAGAAGCCACGCAGCACGGCGCTGCAGTTCAGAGAGGTGTTTTCAGATACTGCTGTCAGAGCCTTCCTCTAGCAGGTACCACATGCCAGTAACTGGAGCTGATCTACAATTTATGCCTTTCTGTGTACCAGACTCCTACTCCCGAGGAATATTTACCATCCAAAAACAAAAATACTGCCATAAGGTGTGAATAAAATCAAGTCTCTTTTGTTTAAGAGGAAACACGGTGGCTGGCTGATATTTTCCAACACTGCAATAATTTTATAAACAACTACTAAAAGAGCAACTTCCATCCTATGATTGTGGGATTGTGGCACTCAGATTCCTGCATCCCCCAGCTCTGCTCCAGAACAAGTACAAAGGCAATCAGAAGAGCCCAACACAGCACTGTGTCAGTCACAAGGTACATGGATCATTTTGATGGCCAAAGTGGGGAAAAAAAGTTAGCTGAATGCTATTGCTTGCTTTCTTCTTTCTCCCCGTTCCAACTTGAACATTGAGAAATTTATATTGTTCACTTGACCCTAATTTCAGTGCCTCCTCTCTGTGATTCATACGGTTTATGGGGATTACTCTATGCAAGAGTAGAGTGTAGAGTAGCATTTTTACAACAGGTACCATACTCTTTCTCTTTTGAAAATGATTAAGGTAGCATAGTAGAGGGATGGGGATCACTGGGAAAATTTCTACAAAGGACAATCTAACACACTGCATTATACTTGAAAACGTATTATAGTGAAATAAGATAATACTAGGGTATGAGTGGCAAATAACTCTGCAGTTTGGTACACACATTTGGAACAAAAATGTAGCTCTTCTGTTGTTTCCACTCAAATGACCCAGTTAATCTCAGTGTTAACATCAGCTGTCAAAACATGCACTTACCAGATTTGAATCCCTTATTCAGAAAAAAACGTGCAACATCCAAGCAGTTACTGGAGAAACAGAAAATACTACATAGAACGGGTGTTTATGTTTAGCTCCTGTTATTCCATCACTGTCTATCACATACTTAGTATGTTAAATTCCACACTTGGAAACACATAAATCAGTCAAGAAAGTTTGCGTTCATATCTGAAGATACCATTATTTCACGGCTGGGACTAAATCCAGCCCAGTGAAGACACTGTCAATGAGAAGCCCATATACCACGTCAGCCTCCGTGTCCTTGCTGCAGCCTTTGTATAGCCAGCACTGCTGCCTGTCCCCAGCAGGCACAGGCACCTCTGCTCTGCTGCTTCATCCACCACCCCCTTCTGCTCTGACCCAGGGACTCAGTGGGACATATGACTTTATGCTGGCTATCTCCAGAACCAAGGAAACTCTTTAAAGCAGATACAATTCCACCATCCTGGAGATGGTTTTGGCTGCTGCAATGCTTGCTTAACCCAGGTAAATAAAGCGTTCAGCACCTTCCCTACTTTTTCATCCATAGAGGGATAAGAACACATTTCCATTTTCAAGAACAAAAAAGCCAGAGAGAGCAGATCACGTTGGCTACATGCCTTCAGCTACACTTTATATATCAGCTGGCATTAACATCTCTGCCTTACCTTTATACACGGCATCCGTGTTCTCAATCGGAAGCTCCTTCTTGGCAGCTGCTCTGCGATAGACCACGTGTGTTCTGCCTCCTCCCTCTTCCTCCTCCTGGGCCCCCTTCTCCAGAGGTTCAATGAAGAACTCGTCCTTGTCTGTGCGAATCATGCCAGCCTGCAGCAACAGGGCAGAGATCGAACATTTTGCATTACTGCACATACAGCAGACGTTGTAAGTAAACAGTTCCAATATGCTTAAGCACACTTTAGTGCTCTCTAGAGAGCAATTAGGATGCAGAGAGGAAACGAGGTGAATTCTTTATTAGAGCAAAACGAAGCATCATTTCCCCAACTTGACAAGAAAGGACAAAAGATACAACCCTGAACCAAAAAGGACTTCTCCTTGAACCACATGAGCAAAGTACAGGTCTAAGAATCTGTCTAGGAAATACAGTCTCCATTAGAAACCAGCTACAATGGAAGTTACTATGACCTTAACTATCTGTCAGGCCCAGACTGCTCCAGTGTTTACTACCTTCTAAATAAAGGATCAACTAGTTCAGTGTCATAAGCGGATCCTGATGTGCAGTTCAACAGTCAAAAAACTTAGCATCAGCCTTTCTGTTCAGAGGCAAGATGGAAAAGTACTGTCTTACATGCAGACAACTAAGCTTGGTGACTATTTCCCCCTTGACGCAAAGGGTTCTGCTGACAAAATACTCTTTCAAGAATTAGCCACAACTAGTTTAAAATAAGGTGTCAGTATTGCTAAGAGATAGAAACTTGTTCAGACTGGACCAGATATGCTGGTACGAAAAAGAAAAATTTGCAGTTCTACAGAGCACCTCAAATGAACGTCACCCAAATGATTCTCACTATGTTCAGGGGAAACCCTCATAAAGACTGAAAACTTTAAAAAGTCTTTCAACATCTTCATGCAGGTGAAACAACCTGGGCACCTGGATCACCTGCATTTGTCTCCTCTTGCAGTCCTGCCCCTACTGCAGAAGGTCACAGCAGCCAGTAGCTGCCTTGCAGAGATGGTTGGCTTGAATCAGTTTTTCTGCATATGTTTGCACATCTGTGTTTGAGAACTTAGACTAATGAACTCTTAGCTTGTAAACAGAAAGTCTTACTATTAATGTGAAAGAAATTGTTTCAATTATTATTGAGAGAAGCCCCAGACCCAGCCTTCAGAAACTCTTTCATCATACTCTTTCCCACTATTCCCACTGATGATCCTGGAGTCACTGGACTTTCAGACTGGGCACAGGGGACCATGTTGACACTGTGACACACTTAATCTTGCTATCTGAGCTCCTGCGAGCCGAAATCCTCTGCTGGATGAAGCCCTACCTCAAGATTCCAGGAGAACCAGTTTGACTCCTTTGAACTGAGTACCCTCACTTGAAAGAAGTATCATCTAAACATTCTTATCATATCCCAGCACTGAAGTTCTCATACAATGCATATTTTTCTTCTACAAGCAGCAAACTATATTCCTACTGCTATAAATACAGTATGTTCTTTGGTTCCCTCCTTGGAAAAATGTCAGGTTCATTTGTCATGTCTTAACTTACATTAGGCAAGAGTTCCAGTCCCAGATTTCATATATATATAATGTATACAAAAACAGATTGAAAGGGAAGGATTAAAGAAGCAAAATTATATCGAAGCAATTTAAACTGATGCCATCCTGCCTATATAGAGGAAACTGAATTTGAAATCCTGTCCTGTTTCTTATCTAATTTAGATTCTACATCAGACACAAAAAAGGTGAGACAGGCTCAGCAGCTCAAGGAAGCTAAGACAACCGAGAAAATAAGTCCTGAACCCAGAGAGACAGCAACTGATCTTTTACTGTAAAGAGGAATACATAAAAGATTCAGAATTTCTGTCAATCTTCTTTTAATGTATATTTTAATTGTATACACACACACTTCTTCTGGACATTAAATAATATATCCAGAAATTTTAAAGTCTTTTTATGAGAAATGCACAACTAAAAATTAAGAATAAACAAGTATTTGCATGCTCAACTGCAGAGAGTATGATGCACACACCATACATACATCCAGGAGAAATACACAGACAGCGTGACTGTCATGAAAAAAAATGTGATTTTGCTTTTTGCTAGTAAGCTGCATGGTTGTGCGTATGTTCATATGTATTTCTGGATTTATTAAACCTACTATTAATTAAGCAGCTAATGCCATATCTTAGTTTAAAATGCAGACCACGCTTCAGGATCCTGGTGCAAACACTGCTGTACACTGTATGCAGCAGCGGGTACTGATGAGAGTTTGGAGGAATTTTCATCTTCTAAGAAAATTAACAGATAGGCAACTTCTAAAATCAGTAGTTGAACAGATTAGAGAGAAGAACAACTTTTATAGGTGAACTTCAGCTTTCAGTGCATACCGGCCTTTTGGAAAAGAAAACATCTGGTCAGAGTGAAGACTGCCCCCCTGAGAAGATGAAGGCAACAACCCTGGGACAAACTGTAAGATTAAACAAAAGAGATTTGAAAGCTGGTTCCCAAGGCATAAAACCAGCGGTCAAATGTTGATGTTTCCTGCAGGTCATTGTGCCTAGTGCTGGCCCTTTTGCATGCAGGGGGATTCACATGGCACTGAACACTGCCAAACAGCAGGCCATCCATCAGGTGCTCGTTTCATACTCTGCTTCTTGGATAGACAAGACACCACGCTGTACATCCCCATGGCAGTATCCTCCCCAGTTCCACTGGAGTGTAGAAAGGAACAAATTTAACCTTCAAATATGGCTAAATATTTCTTTTCTCATTTTAATCTTGGGACTACACTGGAATTTCTCTTTTCCTCTGGTCCTGAGAAACACATCAATTATTTTTGGTCAGAATTATTAGGAAAAAGTTAGTGTGTGTTTGACTTGTAAAAGAATTATATATTTTTTTATATTGTATATCCTACACCGTCTTTGATTTAGCCAACATATTCTCATTAAATAAAATAAGAAAAAATGGCTGTTTAAGACTTTAAGAAAATTCATTTAGATGGCAAGGCAGAGCTCCTACAGCAACCCACAGTTCAAGCCATCTGCCTAATAATATACCCACAGTTATAAATGATTCATTAAGAAATACGCGGGGCTCCTGAATGTCTCCACCACACATTTCCTTGCTGCTTTGAGCAAGACATTTAACCTCTTTACTTCCATTTCTCCACCTCTGAACCAGCATAACAACAGTCTTGCAAGATAATTACAAGGGCTGATATGTCTTTTTTTTGCCAAGTGCTTTGAACATGAAAAGCTCAAGATGAATTGCCTAATGCATTTTTTCTGATACTACTCAGAACACCCTCAAACAGCCACCATGAAAGGGAGATCGCTTTTAGTCATCAGCTCAACGCCGGTGTTGCACACAGCCAAGCAAGCGACATAAAGGCATCACTCTGGCAGCAGGGGTTTTCTCATGCCCTTCACCCATCAGTCCTGTTCTTACCCACAGATGCCATCACCCTTGTGCCAGTCTGTGATGCCAAGACATCTGTCAGACAACCATCAAGTTTATGATGACAACAGAGAGCATTAAAGTTGCTGCAATTTCCTGGAGAATGCCTCTCGATGACTAAAACAGAAATGCTGTATTGTTTGAGTAAATCCGTGCCTTCCCTTTGACACAGGTTAGACTAGAAGGACTTCAGAAAATTCTTGGGCCATCGTCTAGACATTTCCTCCAGGGGATGTGAAGGCAGAGTTAAGCCTTTCAGTTACCAGTGTCCTCAAGTTCTGAACAGAAGAACTGTAGTTGCTTTCATGAACTAAGAGCTTAAAAGTAACTGCTAGCAACAGCATTTTTCTATCCTGTACAGCTCATCACCCATCCCAGGACTGTTGTACTTCCAGGAGCTACAGATTAGCAGTGCCTCCCCTGCGCTGCCACCCTGAAGCCATACATGTGCTGTATAATGCAGAACTAGGTGTGGGATTGAGCATCTCTGTGGAAAGGATTTCCAATTTTGGAAAAAAACACTAAGTGTTACCTCTTCCCCTCCTCTTCTGGGACTTTTAACCTGAAACTAAATTGAATACGGGAATATTGCTAAATAACAATGGCAGCAGTGACTGTGTCCTGTGACTAATAAAAATATAGATTAATTGAAAAAATGTTTGCCTTTGGAATGCACCAAACTGTAGCAAAAAGCCTATAATATCCCACCATTTCCCAAAGTGGGACATCCCCAGGCCTTCCTTCCAGGGGTTTTTAGAGCCCAGCTGCAAATTACTCAAGTCAAGCACTGCTTAGCATTCATTAACATGCATTAAAGACTACAGCAGAAGACAAAAGGAAACTGCAGTTCAGAGAATTAAAACTTCTGCTAAGGTTAGCAAGGCAGTTATTTAGAAGTGAAAGCCACACAGGAAAAAGTTCATAAGGAAGGCAGAGAGTGACTGTCCTGTCTAACTAAGACAAGAATTACATTGATAAGCCACAAATGAGTCCATTGCAATACACAGGGCCAGGGTTTAGAGCTCCACTAATCTCTTTTGGGGATAACAGGGCTCCCGCACATCCCTGAAGACCTGCTTCCAAGGCTTTCAAGAACCACGGGATCTACAGATACCAGCAACGGCAGTGGCCACATGGGCTGCCTGTCCAAGGTAATTACACTAGTCCCATCCATCACGATGGAGACCTTCGCTCCAGCCCAGGAGACCTGCCAACAGTTTGCCACCACACCACAAAGCTCAGGTGAAAAGCAGGTCTCTTCTCCAGTCTCCTCAACATCCCCAACCTTCTTGTATTTCTAAAGACATTCTTTAAAAGTCTAATTTGACAGAAAGACTGCCTTTATATTTGGATCTACAGAAAACTCCAGGTTTTAGAGTGTTAGCTCCTGTGGATAATTAAATGTCTTGCTGGCTCTGCACTTGGTGAGCAACTTAATTGTCTCCTCATTGCCATTCCCATCACAGCTCCCTGTTCTAGGCTGTAATGAAGTAACCCATCTAGCTGCTACTTCAGGACTCCAGAGCCTCAGCCCATCCTGTAACTGCAAGTTTAATTAATGTTCATTTTCTTCCTCATTAGTACAGCTTTACAAAGTTTCTCATTGCCATATAAAGGCAGATTTACTTCCCAATCTCCAAGCACATGATACAGATAAGAAGCTAAAAACTAAATGTGAACCTGAAATTAATATAAAAAATCCAAGTGTCTGCTTAGTTAATTAAATCTGTAACCCACAAAAACAGAGTGTTTCAGAAACTCTTAGAAACAGCATTTCTGTAAATAGAGAGCGCTCTATTTTTTTTACTGTTTGATTCTGAAAAAGGTAACAAGCCACATGACATACCTGTGCATGAACAAAGTCTAAATACAGTTCTGAATTTCAGGTGATCTTCTTGAGACCAAACGGAGGTTCAAACTATCTGATATTTAACCTCAGTGCCTGGGTTCAGAGCCTGCACTCCCTGCAATGTCAATCAAGCCTCCAGAGGGGAATTTGCAACATGGGATCCTCTCAACAATCAATTCACAGAGAAGCAGAGAGAGGAGATTTGCATTTCACTGTATAGTTGCCAAAAAATACTCTGTAGATGACTTGAAAGAGAAAATATTTATATTTGCAGGGCAGCATATTGGACAAGGTCTTGTTCTATTTTTATATCAGTAAGCCTGTACCCTAAATACACAACTACTATATGTTTGACCAAAACTGGCACTCATATAGCAAAGAGTCTGAAAGCAAATTCTACATGTTATTTTTACTTACGACCCTTCCCTAGGTCTTAGAACCACCACAATATCCTTTTTCCAAACAACAACAGATGTGTCCTCCCAACACTAATGTCAAGTACGGAAATATTATTAGTTCAATTACATTAGAATGAACCTGATGCACCAGGAGCTCCAATGACTGGAGCAAGATCACCCAGGAAGTCTGCGGCAGAACTAAGAACATAACACAGACCTTCCAAACTCATCCCTGCCCACACGGGATCTCTCAACATTTTCAGTTCTGCCATGTATTCATTCCCAATTACACAGTACGTTGATTCAGGAACAGGCGTGTTTGGCATTTTATTTCTATTTAGCTCATTCATATAGATAACAATGCAAAAAAGAGCTTCTTATGTCTTTTTTGCATTTAATTCTTTGAGAACATGCCTCGAACTACCGAAGCATTGCAGAAGAATAATTGAGCAGTGCTGCAAATTCATCTTTCTTTACAGTGAATAAAGGTACTGAAAGAATTGTAGCAAGTGTTTGGAACATGTTGCACTTACTGTGCTGTATTCTGCTGCTGCTGTAAAGCTAGACCAATTTATGCAGTCCCAGTCTGCATGGGGAAGGGGAGAAAAAGAAAATTTTTAACTGAACGTACCTATTTTTATTACTGTTAAGTCTCAAGGAGTATTTTTCCACTTTTTTTCAAGTCAGCTTGCAATTAAGTTGCTCTATTTTCACATAACCTCAAAAAAATAAGGGAGGAAATGCTAATGTAAACACATAGCAATTACACAGACAGACTGACAGAGAGGCAGAGCCTGCTGGGTAACCCTATGAAAACTGCATGTTACTTAAGGTCCCTATTTATCCTCTGTAGAATGGGGATAAGGTCCCATTTTTAATGCACTTTGAGATCCACTAACGAAAAGCACCATACAAGAGCTATTTGTACCAGAGTGCTTTCATGACAGGCTGCTTTTATACAGTCCTTGTAGCTCAAGGGAGGATGAGTATCCATCCATTCACACTTCCACTGCTACCAAAAATAGTTTTGACCCTAGAACCTAGCTTAGTCACTACACAACTGCAGGTGTGATTAATAATAGCAGTGGGACAAATCTGCAGCCAATATAACCTGAAGTTAGGAGAACTGTATTCATTTACAGCAGATGAGAATCTGGATCCAAATCTTGCATGTGTATGGTATAACTCGTCTTAGAAACTCAAAAGGGTTTTCTGTGGTTTTTAAGAGACACAATAGTGAGACAGACTGTGTCTCTTTCTCACTGAGCCATCAAGAAAACAGACACAATTAAAGTGATTTCACAAAGCAATGCCAGCAGATTTCAAGACAAGCATCTTGGCCACAGTGCCTGGTGTTTACCAGTGGACAACAGTAAAAACATTGCTTCCAACTTCTCTGCCTTTACAAGAAAAGTACCAAATTGCCACCTCTGTTGCTCAGTGCCTGCCTAGGACCAGCAGCAGTGCAGGAGACCAGGACCATGACCCTGCGTACCATTTCCCTTCAGTAAATATCCTGCCTCTGCCTCGTCCTAGCAGCTGCTCACCTCTGAATCCTGATACATCACAAGACGTAAATCTCATTTTCAAAAGGTTTAGGTAATACAAAAAAAACCATAGCTTTCTGCAAAATTAGTATCTGTGGCAAATACAGAGTGCAGCCTGCAAAAGTGTAACAGAGACTTCGGAGCAGGTGAATTCAGA
Organism: Ibycter americanus; assembly: GCA_035590275.1. Classification (NCBI taxonomy): domain Eukaryota; kingdom Metazoa; phylum Chordata; class Aves; order Falconiformes; family Falconidae; genus Ibycter; species Ibycter americanus. The sequence continues at coordinate 59,621,100 of JAVJGI010000064.1, read as the reverse complement.
GCAGACTTCCCTGCAGCTGCTATACAGGGAAACAGCATCGCACCTTTGCCAGGTTGGCTTCCAGCTTTCAGATGCCTCCACCACCAACAGCAGGAACCTCGTTTCCATTGAGTTCAGCTGCAAGAGCAGTGTAGCTGACAAGCAGTTCTTTTAGATAAAATAATGCTTAAGCAATAATATTTTGGGAAGTCTTTAGGCTTGATGTCCACAGGCATGTGTAATTCCAAGTGGGAAAGAGTGAGTTATTAAATAGCTGTTAAGAATGAAAATGATAAATGCGGCAGATCTTGCAGACTCAGAGGACTGTAAATTTGATTGCTGTTGTTGCAAGCAGGGAATAGTAATTGCTGTTCCCTGCAACAGAGTTTCTCAATTTTAATCTTTCAGTGAGGAAAAGCATGAATATCAAGTCCATGAATTTGCTAACAGCAAGATCCAAAAGGATTAACTTTCCCAGTTTTAACACGAGGAACCATTTGAAAGAAAACATTTCTGAGGTCACTTTGACAAAATGCATAGTTGAGTCCTACCCTCAGCAATAAAAATGAATTGACATTCTGCAAGAAAACAAAACCGGTCCGACTGTAAAGCTCTTCAGCTCAAACTCTCACAAAATGGGATGGTTGCTACACAAGTTTCTTTTCAAAAAACATTATTTGCTTAAGGCCCAGATCACCACCCACTGAAGTCAACGGGTGTCACATTCATAAATCTCAAGGCCAGGATTCATAAATGGATTCATAAATATTAAAGCAGTTTAGTCTGACCTTCTAGATAGGAGAGGCCAAAGACTTTCACTAAAGCATCACTGCAGCCTCCCAAAAACAGTCTTCATCCTGAATTCAGCAGGGCTGTATCAGATCCATTAATGGGTAGGAAACAGAGTGTAGGTCTTTGCTACGGTAAACAAGATAAAAGGATCCAGACCACAAACTGGAGAAAAAGGTTTACTATATTAAAAGAAGTTTAATATATTAAATTCATCTGAGTTGAAACTTAGCATTTAAAGTTATTTCAAATTATGCCGTAGAAATCCTAAATTTTCCCTTTAGAAGATGTCACTGTAGCAACATTTCATATTCCAAAGGAGCGCATGAGCTGCAGAGAGCAAGCTGCAGGGCAGCAGAAGCCAGCTCTGCTCTGGGCCATTCCCATCCGCTTCTCCTCCGCTGTGCTCTACCACCCCCTCTCGCACAGCAGCCCCAGTGCCCACACAACCACACAGTGAGCAGGTTCAGGAAACTTACCCCAAAAATCACCATCCTAGAAAGACGTGCACCTTGGCAGGACCAGGTCTCTCTGGGCCACAGCTTCTGATGTCAGCTACTACACTGAAACCAAGACCCCCCAGCAGGTAAAAATTCCCACCTGGGAGAGAGCATTTCACACCCAGTTCACACTGTTCCATGCAACAGCTCAAAACCCAAATCTGGCCACAGGTCCAGGGGTGACCAATGCAGCTACCCATGGCTTGGAAATCAGATAGGGTCCGTCTCTGCCAAATACAAGTTCTACTTCAACTGGATGCCCATAAGGGTGAGGGGAAACAAAAGTACCAAAAGTTTGCTACAGCTGGGGCTTCTTTTCCTTTCCACATCCTATATAGACAGGGTTATTTTAACCTTCCTTCTCTCACCCTGTATTGGAGAAATGAACCTGGAAAGGGGTTATCCAAATGAGAGCATGAAAAATGAATGAGAGATGAGCTTTCAATTTTATACTGCCCTCAGTTGTAGGCTCTCAGTACAAGATGTCAACAAAGTGCAAGATTCAGTACAGAAACTAAAATAATTAATCCCTAGAGGAACAGGCTTATTAAGAAGGATTAAATCAAAGAATAATGCGCACTATTTGTCTGTATGACAAAGAGGAAGGGAAGCATATGATAACTCTCCAAGATTTGAAAGCACAGAGAGAATAAGAATTGCTGATGAGAAAAGCTTGGACATACCAAACAAAACAAACAAAAAGAGGAACTCTAATAGAAATTTTAGCCTGCCACATTATAGGCAGTCTTATGCAGCTCAAAAAATAATAAAAAAAAACCAAAAAGGCAAAAAAACAACAAAAAACCAAAACTCAAAAGCTTGTCCTTAAAAATCTTTAAATTAACATTCCTTATTCTTTATATTATACTAGTACATACAGGTCAAGGAACATGGCTTAGGCATTACACAATAACAAATACATTTTAGCATTGCACAATAACAAATACATTCTGCAGAGGAAGAAATAAAGAACATCAGTGAAGCCCAAACCAGGCTCAGGGAACTTGACAGCACCTGGTGATCTATGTCCTTGGAAAAGCAAAATCAAACATCAGCAGGGTCTCTTCTGCAAGCCCTTTGCTTGAGTGAAGACAGCCCAGCCTCTCCCAAGGCTCTGCTTTGTCCTGACCAAGCCAGCAAGGCAAAGGGAGCAGTGGGAGCTTGGCTGTAGCTGGAAAGAAGCTGGAGGTCTCCATCCCTAACTTCACAGGCCAGCCACAAAAACAGAAGCCAGACTGACCACCCAGAGACACCTGAAGCAACCTCCTCACTGCTACAAGTGAAATAAAGTGCACTCACATATAAATGAATACCGTTCCTTAAGGGCAATGTGTATGCATCCATATGGCAATCTGACTGCTAAAGCAAATGCTGAGGATCTCACAGCATGTCTGGAGGTCTCTTAGGAAGCACTGAGGAGTTGGTGCTCATGGTCATTGTGGGCATGAGGACAGAGGTTCTGGCTGTCAAGTGGCAAGTTCAAACCAGGAGTTTCATCATGGCATTGTTTTATAAAGGACAAGTCAAAGAGACAGTCCATGGCTGAGGAAATGAGCTGTGGATTCAGTGGGTATGGAAACAAGAGCTTGGATTCACCAGGCATTGGGAAAAACTCTGGAATGGATAAAGTCTGCACAGGAGAGATCAGTTTCTCCCACATCATCACTGTACTGTGTACTGGAAAGGCTGTAAAGAGTACTTTAAATAAAAGGAAAGGAAGACACAGAAGAGAAGTTTGATGTGTATTGGTAAGAGCATATGAGAGACTCAGTGAAGACATCTGGGGACACTGTAACAACAGGATAGGAAGCACACAGGAACACATCAGCCTGCCAGTGGAGAAAAGAGCCTAGAAATAACTCAGATTAACCACTTAACCATGTAAAAAAAGAATCCAGAATCCCTCTAGATTAAATTGCTAGGTGTATATAGGAAAAGAATAGTACAGGGTGATACTGTCAACTGCTTGACCAGGACAGCAACAGCAGCTGAGATACACTGAGGAAGAACAGAAGCACTACAAGGGCAGAAGGCACATGGTACTGGAGGGTGTCCACAACCTCTATGGAGACTGGGCAAATATCACCTTGGAGAGGGGTGCTGAGGATAGATTTTTAGGTATCATTAATGATTTCTTCATGAAGCTCTTGAGGGCAAGCCCCACAAAGGGAATGCAGCCCTCAACTGCATGAGCAGTGTGGTTGAACTTTTGCCATTGAAGAATACTCAGTAGCACTGACCACATCATACTTGTGTTTCAGCATAAGCAACAAAATCTGTAATATTTCTGCTGCAGTGTTCAATTCCAGAAAGGATGTCTATATGAGAATAAAGAAACTTGGTGAAGAAAAATTAAACGTGCACCTAAAAGAGAACAGGTAGCATTGAACTATTTAAACACAGTGTATTGAAGGCCCAGGCAAGCATATACCATCCACCAAACAAGTTCAGAAAGAGCAAACAAAAGTCAGCATTGCTAAACAACAAGGCAAGGGAGGGGTACTGGAGGCATACAGGTATCATACTAGAAAAGAAGAGAATAAAAAAAAATAAAAAGGCTCAAATTAGGAAAATTGAAAGGGTCATAAACTGGCAGATTAAATGTAAAATCACAATAAGGCAAGCCAAAAGAGAGTCTGAGGAATAACTTGCAAAAAGCATAAAAACTAATCATAAAACCTTTCTGAAATACATCAGGAGCTGAAAACTCATCAGGGTATTTGTAAGGCCAACAGATTATCCAGGTTTAAAGGAGCACTCAGAGACAGTACCATAACAGCAAAATTAAATTAGGTTCCTCAAAACATGCTCACCTTGGAGAACCTGAAGGAGGGTCCTATGTAGGAACTCTTCCCACCTAAGGTTGAACTGAAGGATCTGCCTCTAACTGAAAATCAGAAGAGGGGATTATAGAATAAAATCTACAATGCAGAGGTTACAGGACCTCATCTGACAAAACTAAGAAATGAAATAGTCTACTACTGCACGTGTCATGGTTTGCTGAAAACTGCTTTAGAACTGGAGGTCTGACTGCAAATGAAAATGCAAAGCCAGGTTCTAAGAGCAGCTCCTGAAGAGAACTTGGGTACAAAGACCAATAAGCCTGACAGACAATGGGGGTATGGCTTCATACAACACACATTTCAGTTTTGGAACCCCTTGCCATAGGAAGTATCTACTCAGAAAACAGAAGGCTACTAACGCTAAGGCACCAAAGACAATCACTCACTACTGGCCAGTTTTGAAGAGAAGATAAGGACTTACATGGACATGTGGTCCAACACAGTATGGCTCATGTGATTTTCTTTCCCTCATCTTGATCACCTCCTGTTTTTTATCACTTTTGCTGTTTGTGCTTTTCCTGATATTTTTCTCCTCCACTCCCAATAAGGCCACAGCTATTAATAAAACAATTTCATACTGCCTGAACTGAAGAACAAGAACATTCCCTCTGCCTGTTCCTTACACTGCAGCTCCAGTAACCATAAACTTTTCACCAAACTCCAAGCAGCACAAAAGAACTTAAAATACTCACATGCACACACAGAACTCTAAAAACCACAGTTACATAATAACAGTAAAAATATGAAAAAATAGCAAGTGTTGAAGTAGAAGGTAGACTGTTAATAATATTTTATTTTGGAAAACAAAAGGCACTTCTTAGGCAAAAGTTAAAAGAAAAGTGCCTGTTTTCTCAAAAAAATAGAAATTAAGCCCCAACCTTTTCGCAGCAACTAGAGAGTCAGAAGTTGAACACAACATATGCTGAGTCAAATGGAGCCTATGAAGGATGCACTGTCTGAAAATAAGAGAGTATGGAAAATAAATGCAAAGAAAGAAGCATAAATCAGCCTGTAAATCTTTCAGAACTACTAGAAATAAAGTTACATACCATATGTCAGTGGGCTAGTATATTCACACCAGTAGAGCTGGGTTAGTGCCACCACACATTCTGGTAAGTTTACAAGTGACATGTGTTTATTTGGACAATACTATTACCACAAAAGATATCAAGGAAGTTCTTTGAGAGGCAGTTTCCATACCTTACATGTCTTCTACAAAATGATGTGCTTTCTTATTTAAAGTTGCCTGTAAATCTCATGAGATTGCTTTAGAATTAAACAGACATTATTAATTTAGACTACTAGGCAGACAGGAAGAAAAAAAAAAACCACATTTGTAGCTCTTGAGCCAACAACAACGCTTACAAACTTCTCAAAGTCAATTGTCCAAATATAGTTACAAGAACTACAAACCAGGAATCTGGATCAGAGGAAATATCATAGTAAGGAAGCCAGTTATCTCCCCTTATAAATGCAAAAAAATGTTAGTTTTCAAAAGAAATTATCAGATAATCTGTTTCAGCTCCACCACCCAAACCAAAGTTAGTTACTGCAATCATACCTCTAAGTCCTGCCTGGAGGAAGAACAATTACCCACCACAGGGCAAAACACAGCTGCTCTGTGTTTCTTGAGGGCATTCAGAATGCTGACCAGGATACCCACTGGTGACATGGGGGTGGTGTCTAGGGCCTGACAGTGGAGCCTACCTCATGCAGAAAATAGAGGTTCCAACCAACTCATGTGCATCCCAGACCAGACAGATGAACACACTGGTGGTAAGATGTGGCCATATGACCTGTGAGCCACTGAGCTTCATGATGAACTTCCAACATTTCTGAAAAACTACAACAACGGTCAACAAAATCCTCACTTTTCCACTTTCAATTTGCTGCTAACTATACAATTCTGATTAGAGATATCACTATCATGAGCCCAACAGACAGAATTCAGGAAGATCAGGGAACGAATGCACAGAAAACTGTTAAACGGAATCTAACACCGACAAAAAAACTAAAATGCTTTGGCAGGAGCATTTAACCAACCTACACATCTTACACAGTCCTAAATTAGCTACTTCCAACCCAGGTGAGGGGCGGATGACTATTGTAACAAGTTCAATGAAGATTTCCTCTCACTCTATAATCAAAGCCAACCAGCACCAAGAAAGAAAAAAGAAAGAAAAAAAAAGGATGATTAAAAATGAGATAAAAAAAGATAAGACAGATGGCATTATTATTTTGTTACACAAGTCAGTGGCATAGCTGCATTGAAAACACTGGCTTCAGGATGCCTGCAAACACAACCACACTGAAATGTTTCCAAAGAAGTTGAATGGGAATGACCAGAACCTTAAAACAACTCTCATTTCAGCAGGGAGACTGAAGACATTAAATATTTGTTTTAATATGAATGAGAAAGGAAAACAATTAATGGTGCAATGAGGAATACCTGAAAGTCATCTCTTCATTTCACACTAAAGAGAGAGTATCAACTAAATTAAAACATGATTTCCCCTGCCTCCCTCTGCCTAAAACAAATCACAGAATAACTCCATAGCTTTCATTCTCCAGCTGACATCTCATAGCAAATTAAAGACCTTTAATACAAACAGTGAGGAGCCTCAGAAGCTCCAGGGTGCCCCAGAAAGAACAGAAGCAGGTCTGGACTTCTTGGTCTTGGACTCCTGCCAGACCAAAAGACTTTATTAAATGAAAATGCCCAGAGGATCCTAAAGAGAAAAATCTCTTCTAGTTTATTTGTTTAACTAGTGATATTACTTCATATTTACGGGTTGAGTTTGTACTGGTAGCTTTTTGTTTTCACAAGTCACTGTTCCAGCTGACCCTGGTTTCACAGTACTTACACCTACTGTGACAGTTTTACAACCTGTTGTAGCTGCCCCACGCAACACCGCCAAAACTGAGCTGTTCTTTTGGTAACACCGTCAGGTTTCATAGCTATCCTTCAACAGGTTTCAAATTCTATTTAGGTACCTCATCTCTATGGTAACTGCCAACCCTATGGAGCTTCACAGCACTGTGCCGGAGGAAAGCAATCCCCCCTCCCTTGCTGGGGAAACAGGATGCAGCAAAACTGGATGACTTGTCCAAGGACATGGAGGAACTCTGCAGCAGAGATGGGAAACCAGATGTCCTGAAGGCCCAGTCCAGAACATGAACCACAAAATACCCTTTCCTCTCCCACCACCAAAAAACCTCATGCTCCAAGGAGCTCTCAGCATCAGTGTCACTTCCAACCATACTGCAGTTCTCAGTTTACAAAGCAGGAGCTTTAACTGAGACATCCTTACATGCTGCATTCCTTTGCTACTCTGCTGCAAAGAGCTGGTCAACAAACAACGTTCTCTTCCAGCTGCTCACCACCAGCATGGCCACCAACCCAGGCCAGCCGCTGTAGTGCAATAAGGAGCTTAACACAATTAGACTTCCATGGCATTCAACTGAACTCTGGGGAAGCAGGAATTTCAAAGCTATAAAGGTTGTTTTAAAAAGTTTTCCAGATTTTATCATTTTTCACACAGTCTGCAATTCTCCTTCCTGGCTTTTGCAAAGCGACACACAGCTGTGCTTTGGATCACAGCTGTGACTTTTGGCAGCAGGTGGAGGAGGCCCGATGCTAGGCTGGGGTTGCCAGCGTCACCCCAAGCCGCCCGGCACCTCTCAGCAGCGAGGAGGGACCGGTCCCCTCAGCAGCACGGCAGGGTGCGGCACTGCAGGCTCCTGCTGCATCACAGCATTCCTGAACTACTGCATCCAAATTTGGATCTGCTCTCCTGAGTAGAATCAACGTGAAAAAATGAACACACGTGTGAAAGGCAGTGGGGAAGACACGGGAGAAAAATTTAATGAGTGTTGGACTTTCCCCCATTTTAAGGCAGCTTGCTTTCTTGTATTTTCTGCTTCAAGTTTTTGTTTTGTTATTTCTGGTCTGTTCTGGGGTTATCCAGGCTCCTACCAATTCTCAGCATCTTATTTTCACATCCATCTTTTCGCCAGATTCTGAACATATTTTCTGCTTTTTCCAAAGAGCTCACTGGGTTTTGTGTAGTTGCAGAACAGATGGCACAACACTTAGATTTGCTTTAGTAAACAGACAAATGTGATCGCTTTGTTCTTCTTCCCTCGCGTCTGTGCTTGGTGGAGAAGTCTGCCTCGGCGAGCCAGGCGGACAAGGACAGTGATGTAGCAATGCTGTGGCCAGCAGCCGGGCAGGACTGGGCACTCGCCAGATCTCCTGGAGCCGAACCGGCACTCAGGCAGCATGGACAGGCGGAGACACAGCATCTCCCAGTCAGCAGCACAAGAACCAAATGCAAACAGCCACCTTCTCCCCGGGTCTACAGGAATAACAAACCTTGGGAAAGCATTAAAGTGCAAGGGGAGGCAGGGAGAATGAGGAGCACAAAAGAACAAGCTACACTTACTCTCCCAGAAGAGCCTGAAGACAAGTACTGTCATTCTAAGCCATATTTCAACCTCCTAAGCAGCCTTCCATCAGTCAGAATTACAGTATGTGGAAGGAACCTGTTCTGTCTTGGAAAGCCAGAGGCCACTTAGTCTCATGACAGCAGCCTGCGATCAGACCCAGCTTCTCGAACAGAGTACTGTGCGGTGAGAATTAACCCCTGGCCTGCCGAGCGCTCTCCAGTGGTGGCAGACACACACAGCAAGCCATCCCTGGAAGTTTTGACAGGTGATGGATGAGACATCCAGGTTTTTCAGGTTTACAGATGGATTTAAAAATCCAAGTATGGCTAGGTCACATCACGCTTATACAGAGGACTCTACTCATTCTTCAAGTGGGCACTCACGTGCCCATGAAGCATATATGTATAGGGCTCTCAGTGGCACCTCCAGGGGTGTCCCTCAGTGTAGCAGTCCAGATTTCTTCTGGGCACAGGTGCCTTGTAAGAGAGAAGATGATGATGAGTTTATACTTCCAACTGATCACATCAGCAACCAGATAGGTGTTTGAAAGAGGTCTAGGCTACCAGAACATTTCAGGTCACCCCTGCTTTGTCTTTCTACAAAGGCTTAAAATTAAATGGCAATCCTTCCAGCCCTCAGACATCATGCTTGCTTTCCTCTTACTCCAGGCTATCAGCCTTTCCTCTTTCTCCACAAAATCACCAGCCCATTTCAGAGGGACCAAAGGGAAGTACTTCAGCCCACTTTGATTCATTAAGGAATTTTCAGATACCATTTTTCGTTTCCATTTGGGCTAATACCCATTTAGAAATACCGTAAATTACCATGAGAAGGAGACGTCATTTTTCAGCCCATGGGGATGATCTTAAAGGAGGAAGAGAGGAAGTATAAGAAAGGTTAATTAGCCCTGAGGTCTTGTTTTGGGGAAAAATATAGCACGTGAAGAGAGGGATTATTAAAACATCTGTGTACTCTCAGACCTCAGACTCCTGGTTTTACATTGGGCTTGTCATTCTCAACGTACTACGTTTGGGATGTCTTTGCTTTATCAGTCAGTATTAATACAGACAAAACTTTAAATATACTAATGCAGCATTGGTTATACACACATCACTATGTTCATGGGAACCAAATTACTTTAGCATGAACCAGTTTGTTCATCCGCTCACTAACTTCTGCATTCACAAATGTGTTGTATTTGTAGAACTGGTCACTGCAGGTAATGACACTTAACCACAGCACTGATAGAAACAATCTTTGGTAGCTACTTCCTACATCGGGCACAGAGGAGGAAGAGAAGAGAGCAGAGCAGTGAAGGTCAACATTTTTCTATCATTTTTTTCTAAAGGGTTTTCTTACAGAGTTTCCACTGAATTTTTATAGTTTATTGGGGGAAAAGAAAAAGTAATTTTAGTTCAATCTCACAGGAATTGAAAACCTTTTTTTTTTTTTCTTTCTTTTTTAATTTGACTCTCTCTAAGACCCTTTACGTACCTCTCAGGAGGGAACAAACTTTTGCTTCCACATCTTGCAGAAGTTTTTTAAAATTAGCATAATGCTTTAAAATTAATTGCATTTTAAAAATAAGAATAACTTCAGCTTTCTTGCAGGCAGCTACTGAAGTGAATCACATGATTATGCAAACCACAACCAATATTTTGGTGCCAAAAATACAGCTCAGCAGAGCGATGTATAAATACTGGCCAAACCTTGGAAAACAGGGGTTACAGAAGTAGATAACAGAACTCTCCTTTCAGCAGCTATTCTAATTTCCATCCTTTTTAACTTCCTTGGAAAGGAAGCAATTAAGAAACAAACATTTCTTCAGCTCTGCACCATCCATTTTTTATTGCTTCTTTCTCGTGGGGGAAACTAAATCACACCTTAAAAATTCTACTTAACAGTTCCTTTTGAAAAGCAAAGTCACTCGCTATGGCCAGTGCTGTCAGTGCTCAGCCCCTGTGCCCAAACAACCATGGGGCTATAAACACAAAACCTCAAGAACTACAAATTTCAGGTAGCAGCGATCAGTCTCTGGGACTCTGTTCTTCTCTGAGACTTGCAAGTGACTCTGCAGCAATCAAGACACTTGGCACAAGTGAAAGATGTGTGCAAACAGAGGGTTTTCCGATTTTAGAAGTGATTCGTAGGGGGAAATTGCTGAAAGACCCATTTACTTTCAAATTCCTTTTTGCACTCTGCCAAGGTAAACTTGGGCATTTGTATGTTTCTGTTCAATACTTGTACAAATTTTATAGAGGGCTAAAATTAACATGCAGGGACTCTTAACCATACTTCATTAAAAAAAGAGCTGAGATATAATTTATTTTTGTATGCATAAAAAAGTAAGTCAATTTGCTTTTCAAACCTGGACCTGATCTTTCCTCAGTGAAGCACGCATGCAAAGAACAGCCAGATATCTGGCATGTGCATGTACTTCTAAAACGACAGCCAGGGTCTGATATTAGGAGGCCCCTGTGAAGTTAATGGGAAAAAAATAAATCATTAAATAAGAATATCAGTACCACAGACCAGCTTTGCAGTGCAAATACATAGAGAGATCAGCACAGGCCATGTGATCACACTGTCTAATGTGACTACAATGTTTTTTAAAACCATTTGATTCATATGGAAAACATGTGGATAGAGAAGCCTAGAAAGAGACTCCTCATCTGCTGCCTTCTCCTCCAGTAACTCCTGCCTCACTCACTAGTCATGCTAAGCCTGCAACTCTTCTTAGCAAGGGAAGGATTAACCATACACTCAATTCCTGCTGGAAATGCTGAAAGAGAATAGCCAACATTCTTAATATCAAGACATATGGCTGCAGCAAAGACTTTGGACACTGTGCTTAAAAACGCATGTCTCTTCATGCAGGACGCACCTATGGGTGTCTGATCTCATTCTACTACAATACAGAAGAAGAAAAGTGAATTGGCTGAATTTTTTGCATTTGTTCTCTACTGATCTGTTTTGCATCTTTTTAGTTGAGCGATACTGATAAGATCTAGGTCCTTTTGAGTGAGCTAATGCTCATTAATAATACATACTAGTTTACTGGAATCTGTTCTTCTTCCTTCCTTTGACTCAAGTGTAAGGAGCTGTGCACTGAAAAAAATACATAGATATTTGTAATTTTGTCTTGTGCATTTCAGACAGCACAATGTGCCTCCTGTACACACACCGTTTATGGATGTATAATGTCAAATGAAAACAGGTTATGTTCATCTGATCTATTATTAACCAAGAATCTTCTGTACAGATCTGAGTATCTGTTGACTTTGTGAAAACCTAAATATTGCAATCTACAGTTAAGAACAATACTAGACACCTACATAAACAGAGAAAAAGCAGGAAGAATTCTACAAAGCAAATGAGAAAATGTTAAATAGATCCTATTTTATTGCTCTGACTCTGTTGCAGTGGAAAGGGGAGAATAAATATTGAACATGCAGTATTATCATTTATTTTTGCTGAAGTAGTTCAGGAGTAAAGAGTTAGGCATTTCATAAATACACAACCCACAATGCATAAATATATAACCCACACATTGCTTATGATCAAACTACAGCCCTGCACACAAGGACTAGATACAAAAGCAAACCAGAAGTGGGGTAAACATCAAGTAATGAGAAAGAATTACGATCTGCCAATACGCAGCAGCTGGAGAACTTGAGCTTGCATAACTCAAGTGTAGTTACCCAGATGCACAGGGCAGAGACTACATTGCTCAGCTACGTGCTGCTACGCAGCTCAGGACACTGCAGCTCAGGCACCTGCCTCCTGCCTGCTGCAGTTTGCATATAGAATCACACAATCATTTAGGTTGGAAAAGACCTTTAAAATTGAGTCCAACCGTAATATGCACAATCCAGGGCACAGAGCCCCAGAGGCTGGCTCCATATGGGAGGCACATGTCAAGCGGAGGGCATAACCATGCAAGAAATGATGAAAAAGCAACACAGGTTACAACAGATTGCCAGTTATCAATTCAAATGCGACAAAAGATCCCTGTGGGCAATGCTGTTTCAGGAAGAGCCTACCTGGCAGGGGAGCAGCTGAGTCCGGGAGCGTGGGTTGCCAGTCTGTGCTTTCCTGAAGTTGCACTCCAGTGCTCATCCAACAATATAAAACATAGTTGGGGTAAATTAAGCACACTTCTTGAAGTTCTTACGGGATTTTAAATTGCATTTATAACAACAACTTGACCACTGAGGCAGACTAGAAAAAGAGGCAACAAAACCAACTTGCAGGAGTTCCCAACCTCGGCACAGTGTTAATAACGAGTGTGCAGCCAGCAAACCTGGCGTAGGCAATAGGCAGCGCCTTGTCAAATAAGCAGCAGTATACATGTCTAATGCCTTTAATTTTGTATATTGCAATCTGGTACATTAATAAAGCCCATTATAATGGGCAAAAGAAAGATTGGAGCAATTTCTACAAATCAGTGTGCTTGGAAGTATTACATTAGCTTCCAAATTTGAAAAAGCGCAAAGATACATGGTTCTCATTAGCTGTCGAGTTTTGTGAAAATTACAGAAAAAATATTTGAAGGTAACTGATTCTTGCTACTGTGCAAATGAGTCAATGTTGTTTTAAACACACACAACCACAAAAAACCCACAAACCTGCAACAATCTTATATAAAATTTGATAAACTCTGGACGTGACATGGGCTTGTTCTGACCCATTATTAGGAACACAGAAACAGACAAAAAAGTTAGAGCTCCTCTTTACTCACTCTGCAAACTTAGGCCTGAAAAACTCAACATAAGAGTCTGGTAACATTGCCATGGTCAAGACAGCCTTTGTATATCAGTTACTATGAAAATCAGAAGTTAAGTTTCAGAGTAGGCACAAGACAGGAGCAAATCTGACAGTTTATTTTTGTTAATGAAATTGCTTCATCTGCCTTCTAATGAAATAATGTTTTGGCAGAACAGCTGGCCAGAACAGGAAATTCTGGCAAATATTACAATATTCTCATACACTCATGAATCAGAATACTCCGGAATCTTAGTCAATTCTTTCAACAAAGCAAAGATCAGCAAGTTACAATAAACTAATAAAAAAATGGAAAAATAAATCCTGAAATTTCTGTGTCCAGTGTAACAGCTGAGCTTCTGAACATCAACTGCTCACAACAAATCATTTGTGAATGAGCTACAAAGTAAGGACTGCTGTCAGAAGTTACTAGGTGCATAATTTTAATTAACAACTAAATTCAAGCAAGTCATGCTTTATTCCCAGGCAATTCAAAATAGAAAAAGGTGACATTCATAAAATAAATTACTGTTTATGAATTATTCACCCAGTTCTGATATCTTTTTCAGAATTTCCAATCTGTTCGCTAAACCCTACTGTGAAAGTTCAATAACATATTCATTAAAATAAACTTAATGTAACCGAACCCTGAAGGAAAGCATACAAAGATTGGTCGTTACAACCAACTGTTCTGCATCTGAATTTCCTGTTCTACACAAATGCAGAACATGTTATCTTTCCTGCGGTTTAAAAGGCCTATCAACACCTGGACTACAATTGCTATCTTTCAAAGGAAACTGAAGATATCTGGGCATGACCTACTGACCTACTTCAAGACAATCACTGGCAGACTTAAAAGACGTCGCCTCTCTCCTGACAGTGGCTGGCTGTCGTAAATCTGGGGATGAAGCCCTGATCATAGACCTTTTCCCCTGCCATGTGAAAGAACATGCCTAAGGTAAGGTGCATAATGGGCTAAGGGAGTAAACTTTCCATGTCCTGACCTTCCCATTGCACTAAACCACCACCTGGGTCTGTCCCCCAAGAACAGGAAAGAGGCGTACAGGCTCTTGAAACAGCAACTCTCTCAGTCCGCATTGCCAGGATGCAATTACAGACCCTCTGGTGATTAATGAACGTAAATCCTACAAAGGAGGCAAGCAAACCAAATGTATTCACTGACCTTTGCTTGGGGAAAGCCACATAGTGATGAATGAAGAGGAACTGGAGCTGCTGCTATCTGTATTACTCACCATGGAGAATTCACTTCTCCCCTATTAGTAAATACAAAAATATGTAGTTTTATCAGCAGCCAAATAGCCAGGCTGTGGTCCTCAGAGAATAATCTGGCAGTCATTGCTGCAAAGTTTCTCCATTTGGTTTGATATTAAGTTAAATAAGATGTCTCAGATCTTCCTCATAACAGTCTGGTGTGTTATCTCCCATGTATATTAGGAGGGCTGTTTTCTGAAAACCTAACGTATCATTGTAACTAGCATATGTCAGGGAATTGCAAATCAGCACATTACAGAGCACTGCTGTAGTCCCAGCCCTGAGAACAAAATACAGTACCATACCAGAGGACAGGACCATCCGTACGTCAGCAGAGAAGCTTCCGCTCTGCTGGGAAGCTGAGTGCATGCTGCCTCTGGGCACAGGGGGATCCCAAATGTCAGGCAGCACTGAAGGAAGGAGAACCGCCATGCAAATTTAACATTTACATTCTTTCCCACAATTTAGCCAGATTGTCGATGGTTTGTTGGCAGTTCAAGCAAACCCATGGAAGTATATGAAAGGAGGAAATGAAACTTGATTCTGCATTACCTGAGAATAAACAAGAGCACCCAGGACAGGTAGTGATGTACCTCAGAGCAACTTCTGTCCCTCCAGGTCACCATGACCCGGGGTGAAGCCCGTGCTCACAGAGCAGAGACGAGTGACATCGCTGTGCTCTGTGCTTCTACATATAGGTGATGGACAAACAGAGGAGGGAAGAGCAGAGAGGAAGGGTGGCTCTTTGAAAGGCTGGAAAGGTGGTCCCCATTCACTTCCTGAGAAATATGTCAGCATAAATAAGTTACCTCAGTTCTCAATTAAATACAAACATTTTCAATGTCCAAGTTCTCTACAAATTTCAAATTTTACATAGACATTTCTGAGCAAATCTAGGGCAGGGGGTGGAAGTATTCTTTTCAGAGGGAAAATGGACCAAAAACTTCCAGCTAACCCTAATGGATCTACAGCTGTGTTCCCTCTGCTACATCACCACCCCGACCCTATGCAGCCCCAGCCTCCAGTTTGCATCCAAGAAATATGACTAACGTGCTAGAGGAATAATCTGATGACTCAAAATTCTGGACAGTAACGTCTCAGGGCAACATTGTGTGGCCTGAACACGGCACACACTCTGACCTACCAACAGTTTAAGGACCTCTTGAACACAGACAGGCTGCAGAGGCAGTTAGAGGAGCAAAAGCAAAAGCGGCCCCACATGTTGCTGTTCACTCCATGCCAGCCTAACACCCCAGAAAACATTTTCCATGGAGTCTCAGCAGACCTGTAGCTGAAAAAAGCTTAAGATAAATCCTCTATTTGCTGTGAGCAGGAACAAAGATGGAACGGGAAGGCCCATGACTCAAAATACCAAGAGGAGGAAAGAAAAGAGAAAAGATGGGAAAGGCTCAATGGGAGAGAAAGCAGAATCTACGGTAAGGGGCAAAAAGGTCCAACAGAAACGAATCAAATGGTGAGGAGGAAAATAAGGCTTACAACTGAAATATCACAAGTGGTTTGCTATCCAACTGCCACCAATGAATTTTTAGAAACAAGAAATTTATATCACAGGAAATATAAGGTGATGAAAAATGACCAAGCCAAGAACATCATTCAGTTTCTTCCTCACCACATATATGCCTGCAATTATTTCTTATTATTCTTATTTTTTTAAAGGATAGGGAGATGGAACCAATCCCGTCGCACTTTTCTCCAAGATCATTGCCTGGGCGCCGCAATACAACACAGCCAGCAAGAATGACCCGCGGCAAGTGAACACTTGAGCAGTTCAACAGCTGCACATTGTTTTAAAGATGAACAGAAACAGACAAAATACATTTTGTGTTATTTTAATATCTACATATATAAATATATCTGGTAGGTAAAGGAAATCGAAACCCAAAGCACTAGCAGACTGCCAAAAGCAAAAAAAAAAAAACACAGTATTGCTGCTTGCTCCAAAGAAAACGGTTTGTCTACCTTCTTCCAGGAACTTTAAAGGATAGTGACAGACAGCAAAAGGAGATGAAAATAATATATATATAAAAAGAAGAAAATTACCATGTAAATTGAAACCACATACAGGATCCCATATGCGTATCATACTCCAGCTCATGGTATGTATGTATCAGCCCTGTAATTCACAAGTTCAGGTCAATACTCTCCACTGTCACCGTTCTCTCTCTCTAACACATATCTGCTCTGGGAATTATTACACTCTATGGCTGATTTGTTCATGTAGAGACAGAGGGAAAGGCCATCTGTAAGTAACAGCCAACTTAAATTATTAACAATACAAAATTAGTTTCCCTGGAAAGCTTCACAGATCAGAGATGAAGTTCTTATCTCCTTTCTGACAATGAGTTTTGTGCTTCTCGAAGGAGCAGGTGGGGAAGGCTCCTAACCCAGAGGAGTCTCTCACTTGTGATCACAGGAGCAGAGAGGTGAGAGGCTGACATGACCCCATTCATAGCTGCATGTGGGCTGCATCTGGGCTTGCATTTTTTGTAAACCAGATTATTTAGAAAAAAGTAAAATTGTGTGTTCTGATTTCTGATTGAGCCATGCCTCATTCCCCCAGGCTAACCACAATCTGAGCCTCAACAGCCCAAATGGGGACAGTGGCAGTGTGAAGGTATTGCAAGAGGACAACTCCACTGCACCACGTAGATGTTGCTACAACTGATTTAAAAACAGGGCTGTGGGCACCAGTCATGAAAAGAGATCTCAAAATATGTGTAAGGGGAAAATTTATGTGAGAGATGTTTCAGGTGCTTGGAGTAGTTCTGGAAAAAGGTCATAGCTTAGCAGGCTTCCTACTAGATAAGGAGGCATCACAATCCAAAGCTAGAGGGGTAAGCAGAATAAGCAGAGGTAAATGCTTCAACTAGTGCCACAAAGTTGATACACATAAATTAAAGCTCATTAAGTCCTGGGGAACACGCTCATCTGGAACAGGCGTTTGTTCATCATAACTTAATCCTACCCAGAAGATGAACATACAGCAACTACACTCGCTTTACCACCAGACAAGTATTCTGTCAGCAGCTTGATATGTTTTTAGCTAAGTCCCACAATTTTAGTGAGTTTTGATCAATTTTTTGGTGCTTCAAATAAACAATCCTCAAGCATTGTTAAAGAAATCTTAAGGCTACTACACCAAGTAAATAAATCATCATATTTCAGGGCAAGAAGCAGCCACTCACAGATTCAAAGTAGGATGACTTTATGCTCGGTATTAATCTTCAGGTACCTGCGACTGGGACATTTGGCTTTGGCCATTTTGGGGGCAGAAGAACTGACTAATGGGAAAACAGATGTTAACTGATACGATAAAGCACTTATTCCTGACACGCAGAAACGACACAATCTCATTTACATACAGTACAACCCAACTCCCCCTGTCATCCACTGAAATGCAGTACAATCACGGCTCCTGCTCCACAGCTGTGTTTCCTCAAGGAAGAAGAGAAGGATCAAGAATGCAAACACACAGAATTCCTGTTGGTAGAAAAGCAACAAAACCAAGATTGTACAGTCTGTGAATTCAGACTGATAATCTTAAGTTTTTGCCGCCACTTTTCCCTCTCATTGCACCACCAAAATTAAATGAACCTGGAGCCAGTTATAAATTGGTCTTCATAAAAACACGATTTGTTTTCTTTAAATGCACAGAGCTCTACCATCCTGCAATACATGAATTCTGCAGCCTTTGCACTTTAAGGAACATTAATTCAAATGAATACAGTAGCATACCACTACCATATATTAGACTTTGTTTTTACAGATGTACATAGTTTTCAAATTGAAAGATAAAATAATGCTAACCTAGGCAGGAGAATTAGGTGTGCAGGCAAAGTCAATGTACAGGTATGAAATATAAAGTAGGACTGGCATGCTGACAGGGCATTGCTGTTCTCTAGGGAAAACTAACATTATAAGAGGGTAGAGTGTGCAGCTTGAGAACATCTGAATGGCTGAACACGGTTTCCTGTTTACATAAATTAATAGAAGATTAGTCTTTTCCAAAGTTTGAGTTCAGCAAGTGACGTGTAAATTCCATGTGACTCACAAATCCTTTGCATATGACCCAAGCGCACAGGATTTTCCATCCCGGTCAGAACTTGGGTCCAGCATTTTCCTGTATGGCTATTTCTGGGAAGGGGCATAGAAACCCTAAGACACTACAATCTTTTTTTCAATCCACCCTTCTAAAGACATGTGGGACTGGTCTGCCTTGGTAACTTTGTTTTGCAGGAGCAAGTCTGGGGAAAATGCAGACCAGATGGAAATATACAGCGATTATGAACCATTCTAAGAAACACACAGTATTTTCTCAGTCTGAGGCTAATGTCCCTGCAACATAGCACTCAGTATTTCTCCTGCAGAATGGTGAATAATCTTACCCACTCCATTCCCAGTGTAGAGTTTAGAATAAAATTGGGAGGACTCCTCTACAGATGGCAAATAGTCTATGTTGCAACCACAAGACGGTAAGAAAGATGGGAAGCAAATTCTTACCATGGTGGGAATTGCACCTAGGGTCTGTATTCCTCAAGATGAATATTCATATCCACCTCCACTGAATTTTCAAGCCTCACGCATGCCACAAAAAACAAGTAAGATCAGAAAAGCCTCATAGCTTCATTTGCCACTGAGGTCAAGCGCTATTTACTGCAAACAGGGACTCTTTGATGACTGCCCCACTGCCAGAGTGGAAAAGGAATGCTCCCAGCAAGGATGGACATCACACTTGCTATACGCTAATTGGAAGAATCATATGCTGGCTGTTTTAGCTGGCCTTGCAACCTCTTCACACACAGTCTGAACACTCCTCGCGGGAAAGCTGGCAAAAGCCCCAGAGAATTACAAAATGATGAATTTTGCTTGGACAAGAGAGATTGCCAGAGTTAATTATGAACCATTATTTAGACATACTGGTGAGGAAGACATAACAATCCTCAATACTCAGACTTATTATCAAGCCTGCCAAATTCATGCCTCTGGGTACAACAGTGCACGTAGACCAAGAAATTTCTTCAGAAATTGGCACTGATGAAATTTTATGAATAAGCAAAACATCCCATTAGCAAGGGGTCTCTGAACATCCATTAGTCAAAGGAGCAATAAAAGCATGGGATGGAGCAGCCTACATAGTCACTTCTTGCCCTGTCCCAATGACATGGATCGTGAGAAACAGATTTTCAGCCACAAAAAGACCCAAGAATGTTGATAGCTTGGGAATAGGCTGAAATTTTGCACTGTTAACTAGAGGAACCAGGAAAACGAATTGCCAAGAAATTAAACCAAATTTAATTTCCCATCTTGGGCTTTTTTGTGTCTTCTTGACTTCTTGCAAATCAGTCATTATGCCAAGAAAATATCTTAAAAATATCACAACAAACACAAACCCCATACTGCTAAAGCAAATGGTGAGTTAGAAAAAGAAAACATTTTCTCCAATGTCTACAAAGCTTTGATGGCAACTAACAGAAGATATGAGAAGTAGTACAATAAGAAAATGAGAAAGGTTGATACATGGAGAGTGATGGGGTACTTGGGACAGTATAATACAGGAAAGCTACTGAGAACTGCATTAACAGCAAAACTCCAAGCCACTCCTAACATCAGTAATGGGGTGTGTTGATGGGTCTCTGGAGAAATGCAGGGAGTTTTTTCACAATATATCTGATGAGTAAAATCAAATGTCTGTGCTTACTGGGCCAAAGAAAGACAACAGAGTTTGCAAGCATTTCTGTCTAAATAGAGAAAGATACAACAGTGGTGTCCATGAGCCTACTGATTGCCTGTGAAGCCCCAAGGGTCCCCAGTCACAGTAACATAAGAACAAATATTCTCAGTACTCTGAGACTCAAAGATAAAAGCTCAATAACCTGTTTCCAAAGGCATCCTGTAACTGCTTCCTTAGAAACTATGTAAGAGTAAGGCAAGCAAGTAGTGCTGTTCTCCAGAATATACCTCCTACTTCCAGCAAAGTGCTAGTCAGGGATTTCCTGAAGCAGTGCTGGTGACTGGATACTTCCCAGCCCTTAATCAATTTTTCTTCTGTGATTCTCTGTTGGCTTTTTGAACTCATGCAACACTTTAGCACCCGCAGTATCGCTCACCAAGTAGTTCCATGGCTTTATCGTGCTCTGTGTGGGCTTCCTTGTGTTTGTCTGAAACTGCTTTCTATAAGTTTTATTTGATGTCCCTTAGTTGTTATATAGGAAGGGACAGGGGACAGTGACTACCTATTTACCTTCTCCTGATTTTATAGACCTTGATATCTCAGTATGTCTTTCCACCTCCCCTCCCCTGGGATTGTTCTGCCCTCCTGGAATTGTTCTGTCCTTTGCAGCATTCCTCAACTGCCCAAAAAGGGGGCAGGTATGTGGTAGTCCCCATTCCACTCCCAGGGTCCAAGAACACAGTTTCACTTAGTTCCCATACTGCCGTACAAACAGTCCGACCTCCCAGAGTTTTGTGGAAATGCTACATATTATCGCTGTGACTCACTGGCTGTTCCTCTCTACATGCTAACTTCTGTAATAGTGCTGCATTTCATAGCTTTGTTTTATAGTATTTGGTATTACACATTATACCTCCTGCAAACTAGCTGCAGAGATCCCATCTACTTGTTTAGCCTCAATTCATACCTCCTGCAAACTCACTGCAAAGATCCCATCTACTTGTTTAGTCTCAATTCAAGGTTGAACTCCAATCTGAATACAAGATTTGCAAGTTGTAATTCAAGGTGAAAGAACACTACAGCTGATGAAAAGTGACAGACAGCAAAATTAGTGGTTTATTGTACACAACCACAGTCTCTTCTATCCCAGTGAAGTCCTTTTTTCTACCACTATGAAGTTCAAGCAATTCATGCTTAGAGGAAAGAACTCATTTCACAATTTTATCACTGCTGTTATGATATCAGCAGGAGTTTCTTTTAAAGCCTACTCTGGCAGGAGCATAACTCCCTGTGAATCTCTTCCTGCATTTAAAACAAAACAGCTCTAGCTGTTGTGGTTGCAAAGAAATGTTTGAACTTTAATGCAATCTTAGAAGCTCAGAGGAGGCAACAGATATAAACCCAAACATGATGAGAAATTAAACAACAAATCTGAGGATTTTTAACCAAATCTCATTTTCTGAGCAACTGGATTTAGTGCATGAACCTCCCTCTACACTCTACAGACTGTCTGTTTTCTACTGTTGTGCCTACAGCTCATGCAGGCTAAGACTTAGTAGGCTCCTTGGGTACTCATTTCACTGTGAAGCTCAGCTCGGGCTTATCACCATTTTTGGGAGGAGGGAGGTTGCAGTTGTAGGTTGTTTTGCAGAAGCTGCAGCCTCTCCATCAAGCTCTTGCTGCCTCAACAATCCTATTACCAATACTCCACTCAGTTATTTTTAAGCTAGTGCATGTAGACTACACAAGCTGCAATCATACCTTTGACTCGAGGGCAATATACCTAAATTGAGTTCATGAGGACTCTAGGTTGGATTTAGCAGCTCAGAGCTTCCCTCCTCTGCTTTCTGTGGTTCAGAGTACAACTGAAGCATCTTTTTCATTCTGTACATTAAACCAAGTTACAAAAGAAATTCACATTCACTCTGAAATTCATGTTGTAGTTTGTATCCAACTTCCGTGTATTAGTGCGTGTTTGTAAGAAATCATTGCATATTTTATGGCTTTACGTAAGATGGGAACCTAGAAATGGTAAGAGCCGCTCTAGGAAATTGGTATTCCCTTACAGTTTGTTAGATTTGATTCAAAACTTCTTTTCAAAAGCTTCTCTGAATTATTATTAGCAGCTTTTATACAATGTTGAAAACATACAGATGACTTTACAAATAATATGAAGAACATTCTCTGTCTTGAAAACTTAATCATGGAGTGAGTTAAGTTGGAGTCAGACTTCACAATCATCTTCTCAATTTGAGAATGTAAGTGGCAATATGCACTCATCTGAACAAAATGGTCAGCTAAATACATGTTTAGCTGAATCAATCAGGCATTTATCTGACAATCTTGGCATGTATAACACTTACTTACAGCAAATGAAAAAAACCACAGAGTTTGAAGATAAAAAGCTTCAAATATTCAGCATTGTAAAATTGTTCTACAATTGTTCTCAGCAAGATCAGTGGCACACTCACCAGCTACGTTTCACGCCCAGCTCTGGGAACTGACCCTACCCATCCTCCCTTAATTTGTTTTTGTCTTACAACTTGGCAAACTCTTAGCCTGTTGCTTACTTTCACAAGCACTGACACGCTTCCCCAGGACCGCATTCAGGCCTCAGTGGTTTCCAGCCATGTCTGAACACATTCACAAGCGCTGCTGGGAAATTCCCTCATATGCTTCAAGGTAGCTTGCTGAAGAAATACTCCAGCTGTGAGATAGCAATTTATTTTTTTTTTTTTTTAAATACAGATCACATTCAGTTGCTCCCACATCACTTTAATTTTCTCCCTTCTCTAGATACACTGCAACTTGGGAGAAGACAACTCTGCCCAGCTCCTATCCTCATGCCAGGCTTTTACATTCTATATGTCCCACTAAAAACAAAACCTTTTTTTTTCCCCCCTCTCACTTTAAACATTGTGTATTTGAACACACATCAGTGCCCTCTCACTGACCAGACAGCCTAGACTCAAGAAAATCATGATGGAACCACAGGCTACAACTAGCTCTTTAAGCTGTGCAGAAAATTTGCATCCCACCTGCAGCTCACCAGGAAAAGCCACAAACTGTTCAACAGTTAAAACTGCATTAAAAAAACCAAACCTCTTTATGAAGCCTTTCCGCTATTTCACAGAGACTGCTTTATTTTTTGTAATATAACCTAATGAAAGTCTTTAGATATACGTGTTACAGGTAGGATGTTGAAATAAAAGCTGGATTGCCAGCTAACCATAACTTCTCCAGGAAAAAAAAACTGAATGAAATATCATTAAAGCAACTGAGCTGGTTAAGTGGGTGCTGCAGGTCAGAGGTGGCATTAAATGCCATTTCCACAGATTGTTCAAATGGTTCTTCATAAAGTAAGGTCACAGACAGTACGCCACCATCCTTCATCAAGTCCTGTGATTGCTGTAGTCTCACAGGTGCTTCTAAACATACAGGAGAATGAGGTCTCAGCTGAACACACCGCCTTCAAGGAAACAGGACTACCAAACATCTTGAACTGAATATAAAAATGCCATCCTTCATGTAAGAAAAAGATCCTCAGTCTGACATACCATGCCCAAACTCATACCATCACGGACTTTTGAAAGGCTCTGTCATACAACACATTCAGTCAAATACATTTCATTTGGATATTCCCTAAGCAGACAAGAGGAGTGTTCAGCATTTTGTAGCTGCTCTCTGCACCCACTCCCAGAGCCCAGAGTTCACATGAAGGTGTTTCCGTGGGATGTCAAGGGGAAATTGGTATTTGGAAAGGGAAGACGACTCTCCAATTTTACCACTTCAAAGTCTGTTTGTCCTTCTGAAGGAGAACATCATGTTCACGGAGCTCTGGGCAGGAGAGGATAAGGAAAGGAATATCTTTTCCTGAAGACCTTCTGGTGTGTCTTTCTGAAGCTACCAGAGGAAGAGGAGTTCTCTCATCCATCTTCCACAAATGTCAGCACTGACACTCCTACGGGTTACTGCTTTGGTTTAAGTGTTAGCATATCATCACCTAGAAGCTCTTAGCAGCTGTATAAGCTGCAGTCAAAGCACTGTAGACATCTATTCAGAGTGGCCAGATATGACTTACAATCCCTGACAGTTTCTATTAATTTACATGAAGGTCTGTAAGTAAAAAAGAAGAAAGCAAAAAACCAAACCCCCGCATACATGCATATGCCTTAAGAACCAGCCAAAAACCCAAGACAGGCAGTACCCCATTTATCTAGACAATGTGACAACAACTCCTGACATGTAAAGCTGGACCTTCTAATCTGGCCAATTTGTAAAACTACAGGAATTCATTCCAATGCTACACAGCAAGCACGCTCCAGCAGAAAATCAATTCCAACGAGCAAAGAGCCGTGGAAAGCACAGAATACTTATTTTACTGTTTGGTGAAGGCTGAGGTGGTTATTAATTTTTGTTTTACCATTATTATCAATATATTTTCCGATGCATGCACCTAACAAATTTCCAGGGAAACAGGGGTCATCAGACGACACAGTAGTAACCTTCCTGCTCATAGATTTGCTGGTTTTCATACCTTTGTGAACCTCTTCAAAACACATCACAGATCCCAATGGCTGATGGAGTGGAGAGAGAAAAAGACTTTTCCAATGCATTCACAAAACCCCACAATTCCAGACACAGAGACTAGCTCTTGATAACCTACACCCCCATTCTATCTACTCTGAATGGTTTTTATACTGGCAACTCTTACTGGTGCTTTTTTAAAAAAAAACCACCATGCTTTCTATGTCTCATTTACGGGATAGATCCAAGTACAAAGTCATTCCATTTTCCCACCATTAAGTCAGTTTTTGCTGCTTAACACACCACTGTTTCTGAGCACTCCAAATTTCACAAGGAAATTTTGGGCCTAAAACAGAACAGATCAGAACTGCAGACCCCCAAACCCCAGATCTTGAAGGCAATCAAAATTCTAAGTCAGACTGGATATTCACCTTGAGCTCAGAACGTGAACTGAAACACTTACATTCAAAAGCAGGTAATTTTCTCTACCTCATTAAATATTTAAACAATGTATTATGGTGGGACATTTTGTGTGTTGTCCATCCACAGCAAACAAATGAGAACCAGCGAAAAATCCTGCCACATCCCAAATATTTGCTGGCAGGCTGAGAAGTGTCACTGTCCATCGATGGGCTCTTAAAAAAGCACAGCTCTGGGATGCCTGACAGATCACTACAGCAGGGAGAAGCTCCCACTGCAAGGACCTTGCCTGCAGGGTCAAGCGCTGAGCAGCACTGAGCTGTGTCTGGCAGCCCGTGATGGGAGGACACCCTGGAGACCACACTGAAGGAACTCTTCTACAAGCTTTACTGATTATTCAAATTACAGTGGTATTTTGCAGAACTGAGTATCAACCAGAGTGCTTGCTCCTCCTGTTCCCAGTAGGACCAGGACACAGTAAAGAAGGAATCTAATAGACTCTCAAATCTGAAATCAGCTTCTAATTATTGAAGTATTTGAAATCCATTGTCTTTGTAATTGTAAGCAACTGTACATTTACTCTCCTTGTTCCATCAGAAGCCTCATAGGATCAAGCTTCAGTTCCTGTCTTTAAACATACACGATCATATTCATACAGTTGGCTTTTAAGAAAAATTTAAATAAAGAAACAATCGCAGTATGTAAACAACAACTTGAAAATGCAACAGAAGCAGCATGCTCAGGGTCAAGAAACAAAAAGAGAATATGAATAACTAAAAAATGACATTAAAAAAAAATTTTCTTTTTCCATGATCCTATAATTGGGGGGTGGGGGAGCAGGACTGAGCCAGAATGCTTTAAATTGGCTTTACTGCAACACATCTCCAGGAGGATTTAAACACAGCAAATGAGAGCAGAAGCCTTGGTGTTCAGCCCAAGAGCTGTCTGGATCAAAGGTTACAGAAGATATCATGAGGCCACATAAGCATTTGTACTTTGACATGCAGGACCTCTCCTACACCAGGTTCTGCCCAAATTCTCTGCAAAATAACCATTAACAGCAATAGCTATACAATGTGTTCATAATACAACAATATGGTAGGTTTTTTGTGTTCTTCAAAGGGATTAGTGAAATTAACACAGTGCCAGAAAAGCAGAGAAATCTTCATCTTTCTGTTTGTTTTGCAACCAAATAATGACTGTTTAAGCATATTTTTCCCTTTATGATTTGCTTGAGTACTGGAATATCTTATGGATGTGAAATTTGCTCCTGCCTATGACCCCTGTTACCCTATGCAAACCGAATAATTTAGCAGAATATTTAATTATAGACCAATAATACCAGCATGCCATGATGAGCTTATTTCACAATACCCATCTGTGTTGCAATTTTGATCAGTTACTTTTCACACTTGGTGACAAGGTTATGGCACAAAGAACTCCATCAAATACACCTGCTAAGGCACAACAGACTGCAAGCAGTGAGAACAACATTAAACATCCTTTTTATAGCAGTGAGCATATATGTTTAATGGAGCCTAAATGGCAAAGTATCATGTCTCCCACATCTTTCCCCATAAAGATTGGTAAGCATTAGGAGCAGCTTGCTTGCCTGGAAGTGAAACATGCATTTTTCTATGGCAGCTTATCTTAAATACAAGCTTTCAACCTTAAGGGGTAAATAGTGTGAGGATTTAAGAATAAATCTCAGTGAAACACATGGAAGATTTACTACAGACTATTTGAAAAAGTAAGAGGAAAGAAGCATTCTGACAGAAAATTATTTAGGTCACTGGGATAATTCATTGTATACGCCCTAGAATTTACAATGCCACTCGCTATACTATATGTGTACATTAACAGGTATATTGTACTCTTACATCAGAATTTTGTCACGTGTACTTCACAAACACTGTTATATTCAATAAACATCTTTATACTCAGAAGAGAGGACATCTTTCCTGTGTTTTTAAGGGCCAGCAATCTTGTCTCTTTTTTTCCCCATCTCATCTCTACTACTGATGAATGAAACCACAACAGTTTCAAACCACTGTAAAACTGGCTGCATAACCCTTCTGAAAAGGACAAACACCCTCAACAGTTTTTAATTCTCCTCATACCTCCTACCTGCTGACCACACAAAACACTCTCATTCCTCAATACCACTCCCATCTTATCCAAGTGCATTTTAAGATCAATGGTTTTCATCACATCTTTACCTTGTTATCAGGCAAGCAGGACTGTGTCACAGTGCCACCTGAAAAGGCATGTTAATACAAGAACACTGGAGAACTAACATAGTTCCCTCTGCCTCCCGGTCCCATTTCCAATCAGTTCCACACAACTCTTAGCAGAAAGAGACTGTCTGCAGGAAGAAATTCTGTTCCATATTTTTTCCATTAACATCCATGGGACTTCAGAGTGCTTCACACTTCCTAAAATCAGGTCCAATGTCAACATTCATACCTTTGGAGACTAAGGAAATTCCTCTGGCCTACTCCATTCTTCTCAAGTGTTGTGCTGAGAGGTTAGCAATCCACTTAAAGTCACAAATCAGGGTGATAACCATTCAGGAGCTCTACCAATACCTTTGCTGTTAAAAGAGTGCATACATTCTGGTAAACTAGCTGCAATAAAGAAGTTGATCGGAAAAATTACTTAGCAAATGCTTGCAAAAATTTATTATCATTTTCAGCCGTTTTCCAAAAGTTCTGGTAATGAACAAATGAACTACAAAAGATCCTTATCTCGCCCTTCTTTTGCATGTAAATTTGCTAATTATCCCCAGCCCAAGAGGCAGCCTCCTAATTAAGAAGTAAATCTTGGCTCAAAAGGACACCAGCCAGTAATTACTATTGCATGTTCATTTTCATCCTCTGCAGCTTTCCATGATGTTTGTCAACACTTCCTTTGCCTTTGGATATTTATTCTTTGTTATTTTCTCAACGAGGAGTTACCTGTAAGGAGAATGGATGCCACTTTTATTTAATCTTCTCTTCCTGTTAGATTCTTGCAATGCACAGAGTCTGCAAAATCAACACAGTGCTGGAAGCAGCGGGTTTCAGTTACTGCAATTCCTGAATGAGCAGGAAGCTCATAATGACTTGTGGCTTCATGTGTACGAGACAGAACCCTATCCTCCAGCTCACCAGGCTTCCTAAACAGACATGAGATCATAAAATGGGCCCTTAGGCTCTTCATGTTCATGTAACAATTTCACTGACCACAGCAGAGTTACTGCCTATTTTCATTAGTGCATGGCAGGGAGTTGTACCTCCTAACGTCTTCATCCTAAAATACTGAAGACTGTTTTCGGATTTGAATTAAGACAAATGTATGTATCACAAAGTAAACTTCAGCTGAATTGTTCCATTTGCTTCAAAAGTTTACAGTAAGAAAAATTACTGGCTATTTGTAACCTCCATGGTCGAAACACACACTTGATTGTAGAAACTGGCAGAACTACTAAGGAGACTTCTACACTTGTTGAATATTCTGTTTAGAGGGCAGCACAGTGTAGCTGCAACACAAAACCCCAGCTTTGTCCTAGCCCTGCCACTGACCCATCTATGTAACTGCCACAGACTGCTGGTTTGTGAAATGCAGATGAAAAAAGGGACAACCTCGCATGGGTGCTGCAAAGAGAGGGGCTGTGTAACACGACTGCCTGCAGGAGCAGCAGAAGGCATACAGGAGCTCAGGAGGCTTCTTCCATTCTGTGCTCTTAAAAAAAATCTAATTTATCTTAAGTTCTTTGAAATCCTTAAATAAAAACCATTATTCAATTGAAGCTCTTTTTATAGAGCATTTTGCATCAGTTTCCTATGGGGTTTAAAGGGGAAGGAAATAATTTTTGGAAACATTAATAAGAACATAATCTGACTAATGTTCTTACTATTTTAACTTTATCCAGATTCACCTTGTTCACAGCAGACTAATAAAATATGTATTCTATTGCAGTGGAAAAGTCTAGGCATTCAAAATAAACCATAACTGCAAAGTTAAGTTCTAAAAAAACCAAACCAAACCCAATATGGATATACCTGCCTAACCTATCATTACTTCAGGCACCACTTCCAACTGTTCACAAGCCTTTCCCAACATCAGTAGTTTTCAGTAAAGTTCCATCACAGTAAATTGAGCTATGCAGAGAAGTTAAAATTTAGAGAAAGTGGTAAATGCTGTCCTTCAGCTGCTTTCCTATAAAAGCCAGGGCCAGCTTCAGCTTTGGCTAATCCAGTTTCAGAAGTTCTTGCAGTTTACAACGAAACTTCCTTTGCACAGAGCAAAGCTGAGCTCCGTGCGTCACGCTGCAGGATGACACCAAACACAAGAGTACATTCTGTGCAGTGCGAGTAATCTGCACGGACTGGATGTCAGCGTTGTGATATGCAGTATTTGGCCATAACAGTGATTATTTCAGAAGCAAGGGAAAGTATCTTGAGATGAAAGTCTTAGCAGGTACAATAAAATAGGTAATACTGGAGGCTGTGAAATCTCAGATTGTGATTCTTACAGATAGATTTAAGTTCTTACAATTGGATTACAAATAAGCATTAAAAAAGACATAGCTCTCCTTTTTTTTTTTTTTTCCCCACTTTTGGAGAAAGATCAAAGGAGGAGGAACCGTGATGAGAAAATGCCTGCAAATCACAGCGCGACAGGAAAGAAAAAAAATGAAACTCACACATAAAGCCAAGAAACAAATGGATAACTGGAGAGAGAAGAATCCCTCCCTCTTTCATCATCTTCTCCTAAGTTTCAGGCAGACTTTCTCTTAAATTGTAAGCTGGGAGCAGTGAAGAAAGAGATGATGCATTTGTAATCATGATGGAGGCAATAGAATATATCAAAACTGCCCTAGGCACAAAGCATTAGCTGGGACAGCAAGCCTGCTGCCTAAGCCTACTACGACAACCCTGCCCTAGCCATAAATTTGTCTTAACATAACAGGCTTTCAGTTCCCGTGCTCCTTCCACACTCCTGGGTGTCCCTTTTTTTTTTTTTTTCATACATATGTGCAGGGTATGCAAATATGTTTAAGGAGCAAATGGCTCTCATCCGCTCATGGCTTTGGCAGCGGGAGGCAGCAGCATCACAGAACCGGTAGACCTTGCCTCCGGGAGCCAAACAGCAAAGTACAACAAGAGAAAAGAGAAGAAATTTCAGCACTGATCTCCAGTGATGCTTTGCTGCCGGTGCCTCCTGTGCAGGTCGCCGAGGAGGGGCTCTCCTTCTCCTTTTGCAAATAGTACAGATGCTCCATGTGGCCCCAGGCAATGGGAGGGACACACAGATGTGCCAGTGCCTCACTGTGGTCTTTTTAGTATCATTTATTTAAAGTCTTTCTGAAATCACCTTTCAAACTACAACAGAGCAAGGGAAGGGTAATTAAAAATGAAAGGAAGTTTTCATCTGTTTCATCATGATCAAAGGAGAAGGTAAAGAAGCGTGCGAGTCCTGAGGGACCCACGTTCCCAACTGCTGCATAGTCAGCTATTGTCATAAAACACGGATCTGTATTTTATTCAGGCAGTTTTGCTTAACAGGATATTCTAAGATGCAAGATCTCATTTTCATGAGGGGCCTCAGGGGACAGAGTAAAAACACCCATCCTGACCAAGTAAGAGCATTTAAATATCAAAGTATGAGGGGAAAAAAAAGGTAGAGCAAAAAGCTTTGTCCAGCTATGGAGACTAATGAATGATGACCCAAGTTCATTTACCGTCAGCTAACTGAAATTTCTTAGTGTAAGCAGGGTTTGGGATAAATTGGGACATTTATTCCAGATGACAGGACTAGAGTAAACAAATAGATGCTTTTTAATTTCCCCTTTTACTTTGGGATCCATAAAAATTCGATGGCAAAGGAACCACACTGGGGAAGACATTGAAGATTTAGATTAGCACAAGAAATACATCATTGCCATCTGAGCAAAGGTTTCCCTTAAGAAAAAAAAAGGAGCCATTTAAGTCCAGAAGGGTTCATCCTTAGAGAAAAGGACAATGAATTTTACCCTGAACATTACATTCCTTGTACACATCCCTGCTCACCTCTCTTCTCTGCTAGCACACCTGTGTCCTGAGCACCTCTTACTTCCCTCTTCACAAAAGTAGCAATGGTTTAAAATCCTCTCGCATCTTGTGAGGAAAACAAAACAAACACCATCACCCCTAGTTAAACTAAAACTGGAACATTCAACCGTGTCTGTGTAAGTCTGGCTCTTCAAATCTGTATTTGAGCACTTAAAAATGACCCAATTTTAAAAGCTGCTTGAACACCCAACTTGCTTTCATTCCATTGAAATTGTGGAGCTGGATTAACCATTGACTGCAGCTACCTGTGTCATCAGCTCAAGAAGATTACAGCCCTGATGTCACATCTGAAGCAGCACTTCTAATTCAAAGACAATTAAAGAAGGGGTTAAGAATACCTTACTTTATCCCTGAGTAAAATAACACCGCCCTATCTCACACAGCAAAGCGTACACCAAGCAAAACCAGTTATCAGTATGCTATGCATGAGTACATCTGCTAAGTAGAACCACCAGCATATCACAGAAAACTCTATCCCATCGTCATCTAAGAACAACAAAATTAAGCAATGCGGTGCCATGTATGTAACAGTGACTTTACACAGAGCATCAAGTTGTGTTATCTCTAAGAACTATTCCCTTGGTTAAGTATAACATCTTGTTTAGTACATGGCTTTTATGAGTTAAATCAATTTTTCATAAAATTTTATCTCACTTCTTACTGCTGTTATTTAAGCCTCAGAAATAAAAGTTTTTCCAAAACCTTTCCCTAATTCAGAAAAAAGCCAAAAGCTTTAGGAGTCTACTGCATGCTATACTTTCCTCACAGCTATCTCTGGTGAAGGCTTTTTTAATTACAAAAGGCAAATGGCTTTTGGAAGGGACAGCAGTGGCTCAGCAAATTACTGCCTAGGGCACAGCATAAAACCCAATGCTGACAAGGGGGCATATTCAGAATTTTGGTCTTAAAGGTCAGAAAAACCAACTGTAATAAAAGACGGTTCGATTTCAAAGTGCTAAGTGACAGCCGTATTCCACTGATTTTTGTCGGATGTGCAGGAAGACAGACTCCAAAAGAGGAGAAATCAGTGCATGCACACCTGGTAGAAGAGCATCCAGTAATTTATTATGGGCATAATAGGACCTTAGCTTTTAAAGGCAATATAATTGGACATGTTTGGCCATGGTTTTAAAAGGCAGCTTTCAAAAATGCACAAAAAAGAGGTATCATAGATATGAAACCTCTAGATAAGTAGTTACAAAATTCACTATCTTGGTTTTGGATCTGGTCCATAGCCTGGAGACAAGTGTGGAAAGCCTCACTTAACATCAGTGATCCAGGTCTGAAGAGCTACAGTATAGTGAGAGAGAAGAACAGGAACTCTGCATGGAGCAGTCTTTCAGATATATAGATTTAAATTTCACTTTTCTTATGGAAGGAGGGGGAAGAGCTCGCTTTCTCTGGAAGAACTTGAGCCAAAGATAAGTACTACTGGTAAGAGTAATACTGATGCATACGATTAATCCTGCAGAATCATAGGCATCACAAAATAAATAAAAAACACAGTGGAGACTCTGGAACTTTACAGTATAACTTTTGCTTTTCAGATATTTTTTTTCTGATCATTTCTGATGATGACCAGATATATGAAGCACCTCTGATAAATGCAAAGCAATTTTTTCAAATTAAAAGTAATAGTTTTGTTCTAGATCCAACTCAGCACACATTTTTTGTTAAGAAATGCTGCCAAATTCTATAACTTAATTTGAAAAAATGAACTTTTTCCTTAGTATACAAATTGCTACATTCCAAGCACATCCTACACAGCCTGGTCAAATTAACACAGTCTAATAAAGCTTAGCAGACAGCATTTTCACTTGTCTTAGCAAGTCAATACAACAAGGATGAATGTTACCTATGATGCTATTAGAAATATTTAGAAATGAAGGTACAAAGCGTGGACATGAATAACTCGATGTAAGTAAACTCAATAGATAAGGACGTCTAATTTTTCTGCCCCAAACCCATATTTTTAGCCACCATTCTTTAATGTCAGAGCCTACTGTCCAACGAATCATTTGCAATTTTGGCCTTTTAGTTGCAAGCTCGTCTCTTTTGCATTTTAAGTCCATACTATTTCAGGGAGTTCTGCTCCAGTCTTTCCTCATCCTAGTTTACACACTTGCATAATGCAACCTTATTAAAGACTACAATCTGCTGTAAAAGGCTTTCTTCTGCCTGGAACCACAGAGAGAACTGAACTAAGGCGGGCATCATTTCAGCAGTAAGTCAGACTATTTCCAGTAAGGCAAACTAAATAATTTTCTGTCCTAATTACTTTGGATAATCTTGAATTTAGCCTTATGCCATCTCTCTATGTAGTATTTAGCCATGAACTGGAGACTTGCTAATGCACCCTGACCTGCTTAATTGGAAACTGAATCATAATTGATATCAAAACAGATATCAGAGGAAAACGTTAGCCAGTTCACCAAATTTCCCATCCCTTTCCATGCCTGAAAAAATTTCAACTGACTCATTATGAAATTACTTCAAGAAATGAGATATGGAAGAGCAGAGACCGTCTAATTAACAGAACAGGAAACATAATCAGAGGGAGAACCATTTTGTGGAGTGGGTGCACTGTCAGATTTTTCAAGTAAACCAGGCAAAGGTTGTGTTCATACTCATGTTTCCCTGCATTGATGGTACAGTTTTCTCAATACCAGATACTACTGTGAGTTTAAATAAACCTGTCCAACAGCCAAGTCTTAGTAGTCTGCCTACCACAGGCAGATCAGCTTAAAAGACGTTCAAAATCTTAATCTCATCTCTTGAGATTAGAACTTCCTCCTGTCTGTTTCAAGGTTGTTTTAAAAAATACTTTTTCTCCATTGCAGAAGAATGTATTTTAACCAGAAATAGGCCAAGACTAAAAGATTTCTTCCAAGTCCTTAACAATTCAGGTGGGGCACCCATCCAAATCTGCTTTGGATGCAAATCAGATCCAAAGACTGAGAAAAACTGTTTTCTTGTTCCAGTTCAAATATGGACAAAATCTCAAAATCTGTCTTGAGACAATGAACATATGCCTCAGATGAAACACGATTAAAAATACTGTTCTCCCTCCATCTCTTGCTTTAATTCTGAGTAGATGGTCCCACTTTGCCCTCCTGCAGCATTACACTAAGTTCTGCTGTTAGTCCACATGACACTGAAGCAAAGCAATCTCCTTTTGCCAGCTACAGACTTTCCACCACTTTTTCCTGTTCCAATCCAGATTTAATACTTTAACAAAACATGGTTCAGTCCCTTCCATTTCCAAAGTAGATTCCCACAGATTAATACACATGGATTTATGAATCAACACAGTGGAGGTTTAACTTGAGAAGTTCCTCCCCTTACCTTCTCTTCCTGTAACTGCACTTCATATTCTCAGCTACAGGAACTACATTAGAATAGTTACTTCCAAATGCATTAATTAACGCCTTAATCCCCCCCACAGGAAACTAGCAGAGGATCCTTTTTCTGCAAAACCCTGCTGGTAGGAAAGGCTGATCTACACGTACCACATGCTTAAAATCAGCAGCTTTTCCTAGTCCTTTACCCCTCATTCACTTGTACTTCCACCTCATAAATGTAGCTTTCAAAAAACAAAAAATATCATTTTTTTTAAAAAAAAGGCAAATCTGACTTGCAGAGGGTTTCTTACAGGGTGACCACCTTTCTCACACCAGCAGCTGTCCAGAACACAGACGGGTGATGTCAGACACCTCCCGGCATCCCACAGTGAGCCCTTCCAACACAACCGAGCCAGGTTCTGAAAATGGGACAGGCAAAGAGGCACAGACCAAAGTTCTTCTTCACCCAAATGTATGTGCTATACTCAGAGGCACCAACAAGCAACCTGTTATCTGGGTGGTAACTACCTTCTCCTTTGATATTATAAGAAAAACAGGTTAGCCCAATTCCTTAGAAGCTTAAGAGTTCAGCATAACATATAAGAAACACTTTTTTTCCTACAACAATCTGCTCTTTGGCACAGCCTCAGAATACTTTACTGCCACGTCTTACTTTGAAATGGGAGGATGCCAAGAATGAGATAAGTGCAGACATCCATGACTGGGAAACACAAGTAAAAGGCCTTCTCCAGAGCCAATTACAGCCTTCAACAGAGAAGCATTTAAAGAAAAAAAAACAAAAAACAAAAAACAAACAAACAAACCCACAAAAAAACCAAAACAGCAAAAACCCAAAACTAAACAGACAAAGAAAAAGCAACAGTAAATTTGTCTCTCTGTATTCAAGTAGAAACACAACATTTATTTTTTTAGATTAAAAGGCTCTCTTTCTTTTTTTTAATTAAAATTTCCAAAATATCCATCCAAATTGAA
Organism: Ibycter americanus; assembly: GCA_035590275.1. Taxonomy (NCBI): domain Eukaryota; kingdom Metazoa; phylum Chordata; class Aves; order Falconiformes; family Falconidae; genus Ibycter; species Ibycter americanus. Next base: position 59,585,436 of record JAVJGI010000064.1, on the reverse strand, counting down.
ATAAAGCTTTTGTTGTTTCAGAACTTGAGTCTGAATTCTCAAAAAAAACATGAATGCCCACGTTACTGCATTAAATAAGAGATCATTCTTTATCTGCTATTACCCATTCAATGAATGGAAACCTAGATTACAGCAGAGACTTGCTATGAGATATAACTGCTTTAGTGGCCAGATTTGTCTCCTGCCAGCTCCATTTAGCTTTTGTCTTCCTCAAAAGTCTGATAGTGCTTTATCATGTAGTTTTATGAGCAGTTTTTCCACTACTAAATGTTGTGATCAAGAGAAGCAAAAATGCTAATGCGACTACAGTCTTCATTTGCAACCATATAGTTTGGCCCATTTCCTTTTGGAAAAGGAAGAGTTAACTTCAGTCAATTGGGCAAAACATGGTATGAATACCTTATAAACCATCAGGAGAGAAAAACTGAGTGAAATTAAAAAAAGCCATAGCAAGTAATTGACTATTTAGATTCAGCTTCTTACACACTTAAGCCTATTTAGGATCCCAATCTGACCCATTCTGCATCCACCATTCTTGCCTGGTTGGAAAAATCTGGGTGCGTAAAGCCAGCATCTTGCCAAGAAAAGCCAATAGAAAGGTAAACGCCAAAAGATAAACTGCAAAAGGGACTGCTTTTGATGGTACAGAACCATTTTGAACCTCTAGGGAAGATCTCAAGAGAAGCAAGCAGGGGACGATTTGTGTAACAGGAAGACGCCACCAAGGTATTAAGTCACCCAAATAAAACTGCAACTGAAAACAGCTCTGAAATCTCTAACCTCAAGGAAGTTCACAAATGAATGTGTTTCAACCAAGTCAGTCCTACTGAAACTGAAAATTACCTTCAAACAGCACTAGAAATGTACTTTAGCTCCTCTTCAATTGCCTGACCTGTTCACATTGCCTCATGCAAGAGTTCTGGCCTCTTCAGAGTCCTTGGCTCCACTTTTCCTTCTTTGCTAAAACAGTAACGCTCATCACTGCTATTGCACAGGGAAGATATAAATCATTTTTTTAAACAGCATTAAAACAACTGCAAAGCATTTTGACACGGGTTGGAACCAAAATCAGAAGAGGACAGTGAAGTCCAGCACACTTTCACTTCCTCGGGAGTCTACAAAGTAGATCCAACAAAAGCCAACAGCTCACAGTTCAGAAACTCAGCTGTGTGGGCTTACATACCCAAAAGTATTTACATATCAAAGAGGCAGACAGTAGGATATGCAAAGCTCACCCGCCCCCGCCCCCAGTGAGTTAGATACTTTAAACTAATTGAAGGTCAAGCAAGTGAAGACCATAGCTCAGGTGCATGTGGAAGCTTCACCAGGTGCCACATATCTTTTCTAGTTCCCTACATAACTACCAAAATTTGCACTTTGGACTGAATTATGGAGAGGGTAGGTATATATGGAATAGTTTGGAAAATCCACCATAGCCTTTGGTATCAGTGGAAGTTTCAAAATCTTTTTCTGAGAAGTTTTGAATCTCAAACACTTTATTAGGCTGGCTACAGGCACGACTACAGGAGATTTTGTGGTCTGTGTCGTACAAGAGATCAGTCATCAGCATCACAAACTTTCTTGGTGATATTAAAAATAAAAGGCAAAGGATACTTTTGTGAACATGTGCAACATTCATTGCTAACAATTTAAACTACTGAACTAACTTCAGCTGATCACCATGAACACCACAGAAGAAGCTAACGCTCACCGGACAGAGCTCTCTTGGCTGTTGTACCATTCGCACAGCGGCGGTAAAGTGGCAGGAGCACTGACAAGAGGGAGAATTCAAAAAATGATTGACTTGGTTTTGTTGAAAGTTTCCACACAGCGGAGAATTTACCTTTGGCCTAAGACCAGGAATGAAAAACTCTCAGTCCAAAAAGAATGTTTTGGCCAAGGCTGCGTAAAGCTTGAAAAGGGGGCTTCTCGTGAGAGCTTGAGTACTGTGGTTAGTCTGGCATCTGCTGTCACATGTTTTACATTTTCCTTTCTTAATGATATTATGCTCCCTGTAAGTATTGAAAGTAAGAAAGATTTACTTATTTTACCCATTTTTCCCATACGCTTTAGAGGTACATTAGCACCATTTGCCAATTTATTTCATTTTTAACGTATTTTAGGGATTTTTGATGTACAATAATCTAAACTATTCAGACCAAATTTCATTTAATCAATATTTTATGTTCAGTTTGTGAGTTCCACAAAAAGAATCAACTGTGTTTTGCAAAAGGTGGTACTTGGACTATCTTGAAAATACAATATAATGTTACAACTGTAGTGAAATATAATTATATACACAGAGTACTCCAGGAAATCTTTCATTTCTAGTACTTTCCATAAACCTTCATCCAGAAACTAAAAAGATTTACTTTTTCCAAAGAAACGAGCAATATGTACTTGGTAAGGTAACTATTCAGAGGATTAAAATAAAGGATGCATGCAAATACATTGCTGAATTGGAGCTTTTATGGTCTCTTAAGCCCTTCTTGGTCTCTCTTAAAGTGAAATTATTCTGATAGCATTCTCTAAAAACCATCTGAGTAGTAATGACTGAGGCAACCACAAATACAAGAAGAAAATAATGAACCTGACACTTCATAAAAACAGAATTACTATTACATTCACTTTCATCTGTTAGTTCTTAATTGTAGTGACCCAACTAACTGAGCAAATCTCAATTCCAGAACTGATGCAACTGCTATTTTATGCAGGTAGAATAATACTACAGTCATTTATTGCTGAACTCAGCTGAGCTGACGCCTTTTGAGCCAGCACTGCATTGCCACTTCAACTGATTTTCTCCAAATGGCAAAGGGAGAGATGCTTTACCTCCCTCTTTCTCAAACAGCTCATATGTACAGTCTGGGAAAGCTTAAAAGTGGGAGATAAAACACTGTCACTGAGGGAGGAGGGTGTACATGCCGCCATTTGGAGCCCTTTCCCTTTGTGACCCAGTAAGTCTCTCTCCCACACCCCCAACCTTACCTCCTCTTTACGTGGGGAGGCCGAACCAATGCCTTGGCCATGTAGCACTTCTGGTTGTGACGAAGGAACCCAGGGAACTGCACTCAGCAGCAGCTCAAAGGGTGATAGTACCAGCAAAAAAGGACAGACACAAATGCTGGGACACATAAGTCCTTTGGAAGAGGCAGGCTGACTTCCTTCACTCAGAAGGAGTGAACGCAGTGGATAATGCTACATTTAGTTTGGGACTCAATATGCAGAAGAGGCATAAATGAATCAAAGAAAGGACAAACACTTTACAAGAGTTCATGTAAGGACAACTCCGGAGAATAGGCAACACTTCTTACAAATCAGGGGCAAAAAAAGGTAATACTGAAACTCAGTGATTCCCTCAGCAACAACAGAACTTTTCCAGTCCTCCAAGGAGGATTTGAAGGTGATATTTATTGCATTACACTTCAGTGAGCAAAAGATGCCGAGAACTAACAGAAGAGAGGAATATGTGTATTTACACACCCAGAATTTCAAGACAACCAGCTGTATTTTGAAAGGAAGAAAAGGCCACTCTTCTCTAAAACTGGATTTAAGGAACACAGAACACACAAAGCTTTATGTTATTTGTATTAAATGTTTGGTTGGTTGGGAAGCAAAGTAGAAATTCTTTATCTGAAAATTAATGTCTGCAAACTGACCAGAAGGCTTTTATTTTTTCCAAAAAGAGACTTTTTAATATGAATTATCTCATTTCCTGATTAGCAAACTAAAAGTATGAAATTATTCTCCCCCTGGCTACATCCCAGCTGGATCAAAGCACTGGCCCAAGAACATACTGTACCGGTTTATTTATTGAGAAAGTCCAGGAGAAATTCAAGCATCTACTTCTCATCTCTCCTGATAAAGTTATCAGCCCCAGAATGTAAACATAGGCTGGATATGTAGTATATGACCAGATACTTGCCTGGGTAGTTTTATACCTGGTTTTTGTCGCAGTGCTACTCCTTCAGCACAAACAGTACCTGCTCTGCTTTTGGAGCAGAGTCCATGTACAGTCCTAGATGACAAATCACCGAAGTTCATTACACCATCACTTCTCTTCCCAGGTCTCACGGGGAAAGGTTTCTTTCATACCTAGAAATACCATGACCTCTAACGAGGGCTGGAGGACTACAGCTCACGCAGGAACTGTGTGTGTGCGTGTGGGCCAGTGGGCCAGCCAATGGCACAGGGACACGCTGTAAGGAGCAGTGTATGGGTGGGGGTGCTTAAGCATAATTCTAATAGTTAAACATCACCACGATACCTATTTTCAGTAAATACAGAGGAAAGAATCTACACACACATCTTCTGAATGCACAGGGTCACCCATGAAAGGAGTCTCCTGCTCCAAGCCATAAAGTCACAAATCAAGCCAAAACGAGCTGTTAACCTGTTTTTATTTTAATGTGGAGATATACCATGGAATAAGGGTTTAAGGCCATGACAAGCACTTCTGGGTAAATCAGCTCTCTCCCATGTAATTATGTGAAAGATAAATCCCAACACACACTGACAGCCGAAGTAGCAGAGCAGTACTGTTGTGGGTTGACCCTGGCTGGGTGCCAGGTGCCCACCAAAGCCGCTCTATCACTCCCCTCCTCAGCTGGACAGGGGACAGAAAATATAATTAAAAGCTCATGGGTCAAGATAAAGGCAGGGAGAGATCATTCACTAATTACTGTCACAGGCAAACCAGACTTGACTTGGGGAAATTAGTATAATTTATTACCAATCAAATCAGAGTAGGATAATGAGAAATAAAATCAAATCTTCAAATACCTTGCCACCATCCCTCCCTTCTTCCTGGGCTCAACTTCACTCCCAGTTTTCTCTGCTTCCTCCCTGCCAGCAGCATGGGGGGTAGGGAATAGGGCTGTGCTCAGTTCATCATACCTTGTCTCTGCAACTCCTTCCTCCTCAGGGAGAGGGCTCCTCACACTCTTCCTCTGCTCCAGCATGGGTCCCTCCCACAGGAGACAGTCCTCCATGGACTTCCCCAACATAAGTCCTTCACACAGGCTGCTGTTCCTCACAAACGGCTCTAGCACGGGTCCCTCCCATGGGGTGCAGCCCCTCAGGCACACACTGCTCCAGTCTGGGTCCCCACACAAGTGCTGCCAGCAAACCTGTTCCCACCCAGGCTCCTCTCTCCATGGGGCCACAGGTCCTGCCAGGAGCCTGCTCCGACAAGAGCTTCCCACAGGTCACAGCCTCCTTCAGGCACCCCCTGCTCTGGCGTAGGGTCCTTCCTGGGCTGCAGGTGGGTGTCAGCCCCACCACTAACCTCCCTGGGCTGCAGGTGGGTGTCAGCCCCACCACTAACCTCCCTGGGCTGCAGGTGGGTGTCTGCCCCACCACTAACCTCCATGGGCTGCAGGTGGGTGTCTGCCCCACCACTAACCTCCATGGGCTGCAGGTGGGTGTCTGCTCCACCATTAACCTCCATGAGCTGAGGGGGACAGCCTGCCTCACCACGGTCTTTACCGCAGGCTGCAGGGGAATCTCTGCTCTGGCACTCAGAGTGCCTCTGCCCTCTCCTTCTTCACCAACTTGGGTGTCTGCAGAGCTGTTGCTCTCACATATTCTCACCCCTCTCTCTGGCTGCAGTTGTGCAGTTTTCATTCCCCTTCTTTAACACATTATCCCAGAGGCACTACCACCGTCGCTGATGGGCTTGGCCTTGGCCAGTGGCAGGTCCATCTGGGAGCCAGCTGGCACTGGCTCCATCAGACATGGAGGAAGCTTCTAGCAGCTTCTCACAGAAGCCACCCCTGTAGCCCCGCTGCTACCAAAACCTTGCCACACAAACCCAATAAAAGTATTCCTCTCTGTATGAAACAATTAGAACTATCCTTCAGGAAGGTGTCTGTATAGATAGAACAGTGAGAACTGATTGCTATCTTCCAAAGAGCAATGTTAAAATAGTCTTTCAAAAGAGATCAATAGGCATTTTTTTATTAATCACATTTTTGGCAGATTGCCCATATCTGCAAACATATACTTTAGAAGCTCAGATCAGCAGCCAAACCATGCTACATACAGAAAAAGGAAGACAGTAAAAACACATCTCATAGAATTGTATTAGTGCTCCCTCCTACCTACAAGTTTTACAATTATGTCTGGCCAGTGAAACTAATTCCTCTTTACTGCTCACTGGAATACCATCCCTTCTGTTCCCTCCTAGCTCATTAGGTCTTTTCTGCTCCCCTTCCTCACTTCTTTTATTTCATAAATGTTTTGCAAATACATTGTCAGTTGGGTTAGTCTGCACTTCACCTGAAAAGGGTTCACCATTCACAGAGTTTAAAATATGAAACAACACAGCAGCACAGAGAGATCTGGTGTACATCATTGTCCAAAGCCCATGGGTGTCCATGGTCAAGAACAACTCCACTGAACATGGTATGGCTTGAGAAGCAGGTGCACCTGAAAAAAAGTCAGGGAGACAGCCCGAAAACACACAGTGCAGAGAATCAGACACAGAACCCACAGAAAAAGAGCCCTAGGAGAAAAACTAGACTTTGACTTAGTCATTGGGTGAACCAGCCTTTGAGCTGGAGCAGGGATCTGTGTCCCGTTGCTTGATTTATTTTGAGTTCAGTGAAACAGGACTTCTTATATTCTTTGTAAACAAGCAGGAGGTATGAAGAATATCTGACTCCATCACCTTTCCCCGACTTCAACTACCTGCAGGAATGCAGTTTTTGGCAAATCTTACTCAGGTCCAAAGAGGTAGTAGTATGTGTAAATGCTTTATAGTTTAAATGTCATATGTTGATGCTACAAGTTCAAGACACAAGACGAGGTTGCTATGGAAACACATGCTGTATTGCCTGGAACATAAGGCAACATTTTACATTAAAAAAGGAAAAAAGCCTCGGACCAACAGTTGCCAAATTAGGGTTTGGGTGGGGAAAAACTAGTCTGTCATTTATTCTCTGACAGAAATATTTTAATTTAGAAACAATGAAGCTAAATGTGATGAAAGTATTTACATTGTATTTTGGATTGTTTCCCTTGCCTCAGAACAAAAAGTAATTTTATATGGAAAGACTTTCTTTTGCAGTCCATATACAGCAAATCCATCTCTATATTCCCATGTGCTGGAGTCTCCATCTAATTTTCCTTTTATAATTAATGAAATCACTTCAATGGATGGTCATGTTCTTTGAAGAATTAATCCTGTAACTCTTCGGTAACCTTACTTATCTGTGTACCTACACTGGCCAACAGAACTAATATCGGAATATAATTGATCAGAAATGCGCAGAATTGCATTTGTGAAGTCAAGCAGCTCTTGGTTGCATTATAAGCCTCCTTTTATAACCTGTCACTGTTGCAAGGTGATGCCCGCCCTTCCGGGGTATCACTGCGCAGTGGCATCCTTCAATGACAATCTATTCTGCTGCATTCCCCTGCCCTCTCAACAAGCACAAGAACTATTTTAAATTTCCCAAACAACAGTTTCACTCTGCAGGCTCCACCAACAGCCTGATTCTAAGACACAATTCTCACACATCCATTTCCTCAAAAGAAAAAAACTCTTTCCAATTAATCTTTCTCTCATAAAACCTATAGCCAGAAGAAATTTTTTTTTCTGGAAACTTCCTATTATGTAACCACTGGATCTGAAAGGGAAGATTTAAAAAGAGGTGAGGTGGGGTTCTACTCCAGACACTTTATTCTTGGAAGCACAGAAGAAAGTTTGAGTTTTTAGGCCTGAGACTGATTCTTTCATCCTTTCCTACTTTGAGTATTCTACAAAATTTCATTTTACTAGGGCATTTATTTGATTTGAATTTTTGGCTATCACAAAAGTGACAAATCTAGAATTCAACTTAAATTCACCTCCAATCTGCAACTGCAGCTGATGAGACCCTTGCGATTTTTGCACGTAGAAGGCCAAGATCTGTTTATCAACACAGAAGATGGTGTCATGATATCATCGTGTCATGATCAACATTTCTGCTTGATAACTTTAATAAAAATCTAAAAACAAATTGCAGGCATTTTTTCTTCATAAATACCTGAGCAGCGAAGGCAAGGAAAACCTCTTTTTTGCTAAGTTTAAGAGAGAGGATGTTCAGTAGACACTAGCAGGCCTGAAGACAATCATCGGAAATGAAAATAACCTTGTGAACTGGCATGAGAACACTACCCTTCATTGTAAATGCATTAGTGGGGAAACAATGCCAGAAAGATGTTTTTAGAAAATTTCTCATTTAGAGTTGTATTTTCAAAGACGCCTAATAGAACTGACATCCAAACACAGATGGGCACCTAATGTCCTCAAAACTTCAGCTTACATGGTTACAGTTGAGTTCCAACGCATCTGATTTGTTTAAAATGCGAGGGGTTTTCCAACCATCCCACTGTCATAAGGAAACTCCTGTAAATGCTTTTTGTGTGTGCTGACCTCGGTGTCACAACAGTGCTGTAGGCTACTGAATTCAAGGACTACTGCTGCCACCCGGGCAAAAAGGGTCACAGCAAAAGGAACGAGGAACAGCATTTCTGAGTTTGAAAAGCCAGATCATTTTTGCATCCATCCAGCAGCACGCATAAATTCATTTACTACTATATTTTTAATCTGTCTGTACATGACTGATTCTGTGGCTAGTTCCATAATACCCTTTTCAAAAAATTATTTACTTTTTTTTAAAATGTAACCCATTTTTTATGTAGACTTTCTAGATGTATAGTATATGAACTTTTCCCTTTACCTCCTACTTATAACATCAGTAACACTGAAAAACTCTTTCTCTTTTCTTTGGAACCTAGAAACTCTGTGACCCTTAGAAACCTGACAAGAATATTCAAGCCAGGTAAGTGCAAATTATTAGTACCTGTTTAATATTGTTTAAAGCCTATCTTTTTCTTTTGTCATACCTCACTTCCCTTTTTTCTTTCTTATTATTACCTTCATTGAATAAATGTGTCTCCGGAAACTTGTAAATGGGCAGGACGAATGTAAGGATAAAGATTCAGTTCTCTTAAAAATCCACAGTTGTATCTATTTCAAAAGGACTTAGGCAGAGGAATATGGAAAAGCTCATCTGTAAAGATATTGAGACTTTGGCTGCAGTTCACTCAACTTCACAAGGTTCATCGGAACAGTATTTGGCTCTCCTCTATTAAGTTTTCTTCACTGCTAATGGATACTTTACTATTTAATTAGCGCAGCATGATCCAAATCCCATCAAAGTCAATAAAACTCTTTTCATTTATGTTAATGGGCTTTGGACCAACTCCTGAATTAGTACCAGAATCAAATAAAACACCCTTAGGAAAAGAATAGATACACCAAGCTTACACTTTAAAATACAATCTTAAAACCTTCCTAAGGTTTTTACTTGCTTTAAAGTAAATCACATTATTGAACCTCTTATAAAAACAGCTGGACAGCCCTTTTTTGCCAGTCTGATTAAAGTGTCAGAAGGAACCTAAATGTATGTACCACTTCCATGTGAAAAACCTTCCCACAATTAGGATGGCAAAAGGTTACATCTTCCTGAAGCTCTTCCTCGTGCAAGTACACGAAGGTTCACCCTGCGGGAAGATAGATTTGGCAATACGACTGTGTTTACAGGGTCCTACCCCTGCACACTTGTTATTTCTCTGGCACCACCTTAGTTGTGCCAACACAGCTATCTGCTGGGCTGCTCTGAAGAAAACTTCACCGTGATTAACCCATTAAGGTTGTTTGGCCAGACAACATCCAAACCTGACCAAGTGACATTAAGACAGTCAATGCCCAGCTGAGGAAAGCTCTGTTCAGTGCAGCAGTTAGTATTAGATGTAACACAGCTGAACTTCCATAACCGCTTGAATCAAATTAGCAGGTGAGAGCACCAGCTATTTTTACCATACACAGTAGAGAGGAGGCTTTCTGCTTTTAGACTATACTCTAGTTGTTGCAGAAATTAATGAACCACAAAGCAAGCAAAATGATACTATGTAAACAGGGATATTAAGCCTTCTTCTGATACTTTTGACCTATTTTGGCAATACCAACCAAGCCGCACAAAGCCACTGTATCATTTCTTACACAGCAGCATACTTTAATTGACTGGCACATTAAACAGCAAAGCTTTTTGCAAAGTTTGACCACAGAAATCACATTCAGAAATCACATCCCACTAGTGCTGACTCAGCGGCAGAGCCACAGAATACTTTTTTAAATTCCTAAAAGCCCAAACAAAAGAACCAAGTCTGTGCTGTTGGTTTGGGCAGGATTTTTTATTTCACACTAGTCCAGCCTGGCAGCACAGTAGGCTGGGAGACAACTTTCCTTGAAAACAGCTTTGGTAGAATGTTAATAGAGAAGGAAGGAAATTCAGGATGAGGATGACAGGTGCTTCAGTCCCTTCTGGGCTGGAGCTGTGAACCCTTCCCATGGAATCAATCACAGCAGCTCTAGAGGGGACTGTCCTGCAGCCCACAGGACACATTGGTGATGTGAACATGTCTCCAGCTCTCTGCTCCCACTTGCCCAGTGCCTCTGGGCAGCCCTGACTCACCTTATACCAACACATGTACTGGTTTGTGAGAGGCAAGAAGTCCAGTTTGCTCTCAAATGGAGTCAGTATTTGAGCCCTGCCCTGCAGACTAGCACTGAGGATAAATGGGGACATCACATCTTGCTTCACTCTCCTTTCTGGAGGTGCTTGCTAAAGGACAATATTCACTGAACAACGATTTTGTTGCGAATAGCCAAGAAATGCAGTGTTTTCTGCGCATTCCTGCTGCATTGGGCTCCTCATAAACTATTCTCATCACCTCGGCACTCCGGTGTCAGGACTCAGCATCTTGCCCCACTGATACTGATCAGATGTCTCTAACTGCTCTTTCCTTTAGCCTTTTTTCTGACCTATCCCTTCCTTTCCCCCAAATCACACACAGAGACAGTCATCTTGATGCTCTGAACACTATGCTTCTCTGCAGGAACCACAGTGCATTCTTCCCCAGTGAAGGAAGTATTTCCAGCTTGGGAAAAGGAGAGCAGTACTGCTCACCAGCCCAGCAGCAGCCTGTGGGGAGGTAGACTTTCAAACAATCTGTGTAGCTTTGGAATTCAAACCCATTAACTGTGGTGGAGCGCATTAACCACTTCTTGGCAGCAATTTCAAAGATGGCCATTTGCTCCACATTCCTCAGCAAAGGAGCAATGCTGACAAAGTCCCTGGCTCTGTGAAGGTGAGGAGAACCTACAGGCTCAACTATCACCTACAACCAGCTTCAGGGAGGACATCACCACAAGGAGAAAGCTGCCTCCACACAGACTAGAAAACATGAATATTAGGGCTGATGTAGCCAGTGCATTGTGCTGCCCTCTGGCACTGCCTAGTGCTTTCGTGTTTCAAGCACCAAAAATCATAAATAGTATATTGGATTACCTGTGCAGTACTCTTCACAGAGTAAGTCTATTCCCAGAATCAGCTGATGCTATGGCCAAATGCAGCAGATAAAGTAGTCCAAGAAGAAAAAAAAAAAATTCTTTATTAGGGACTAAGCCAGGTGCTTAGCAATATTCGAGCTATAATCAACACCTGAAGGGTTTGGAGCAAAGGTCCCTGCCTGCCCACTTTTGTCTCTCTGCTTTGTCCCCACTGCCACCACTTCACAAGGCTGGAAAACACACACAGGGCCAACTTGCATGGATGCTAAAGAAGCTCATGGAGGACAGTTCCACAGGGAACAGCAACAGGAATCTCTGTATCAAACTTCAGGCAACCAGCACCCCTATGGCCAGCACCAGTGATGATGGATATTTTTCTGATCAGTATGACAGAACACCCCCCAGCAATATTCATCAGGTGGTTCACCAAAACATGCAGTTTAACAGAACTTTGTTTAGTGCTTTTTTAAAAGGTTGTACAAGAGTCTGGCAAGATAGCACAGAGCCAAACGGGCAGCTTTATGACAACATGCTCAATGTGTGTTTCTGTCACTGTGTTCTTCTCCCTCATGACACTGCAGCATCATAGCAAAGCTGTATGGTCACCGTCTACTAACTAGCAGTAGTCAAAAGTGCAACTCCACTGAAGCACCTCAATGCAATTTCAAAACTTCTCTGAGTTTCCAGTTTGATAAGATGTTCCAGCACTTTCTAAGCCATGTTCAGTTCCCCTCTTTGAGTGCTAACAACTCCTCCATAAAGCAGCCTATGAAAGACCAGAACTTCCTCAGAGGAGACAAGGATCAGTCTATCTTCATCGTTCTTTCAAAGGATACTTCAAAGCATCTTACAATTTGTCACCAATAGCACAGAGGTAACTAAGCAGCCTCTATATATGAGGTTCTGCCTGTGGCTCTGCCTTTTTTAATTAAGAATGTGATGTCCTAACAACAAAATAAAATTTAAGCTTAAGGATTGAGTAGACTCCTTGCAAATGTTGACATTGTATTAAGTCAAAGCAATGGACTCTGTGGCATGGAAGACACATATAGAGGATTAAATTTGACCTGATAGGTCTCTGACGTCAGTGCAAAGTGGTCTTTACATAAACAAATATAAAATGAAAAGAGAAGAAACCAACAGTTTCCCACAGTAGGATAGTTAGCACATACTGTAGGACTTGCAAGCACTGATTCAATATTCCAAAATCATATCCTTGGGTTAAAGACTCTATGGAGTTCATTCTGGAAGTGCACTATAAAAACATTACCTAGGCACAAACATTTCTTAAATCCACAAGTCAAAGCAAACACCTCTTTCAATTACCCCAAAGGAACACAAAATTGCCAGAAGCAGCTACATCCTTCAAAGACGTAAATATATCCATCACGGATGAGTTTCACATTACTAATATCGTATTTATTCAACAGTTTTGCCAGTGGTGTCATGATTTCTACAGGCTTGCATGATAACATGAAAATGTCACAAAAATTCCGTCAAAATGGCAATTCAGAGATAGGAAGCTATGAGACCCTCAGTGAGCCTACATTGTGCATGAGAACAAGCAGTTCCCACAGCTGTGTCTTTAACCCATCTGCCCATTTGTGACCAAGGACTCTGAGAACCTTCAAAGACACCAGGATCCCTGGTCTCCTTTTCCAATGCATTTCACTATTTTCAAGTATGTAAACAAATTCTGAATACATTACTTAACAAAATCTCAAGTTAATAGCATATACACATTCACAGATTTTGTGTGTTCTGCTGCCTCCCAAGAACGAGTGTATGTCTGCAAACCATGGTAGCCTGTAATCCAGACTGTCAGAGGAGGGCATGTCACTAGAAGTGTGAAAGCATCTAATTACATAAGGCCAGGTCCTCAGCTAATGCAAAGTGACAGAGCTCCCAGAAATCCATGGAGACACGATGATGCAGGTTAGCAGAGGTTTGGCTCATTATAATTGAACAGACCCAACTTCTAATTTTCCCATCTAGTGACAGATTGTTGGAACCCTGACCACCAGAATCTTAGAAGGCAATGGGGAGTTGAAAGGAGATTGCATCAGAGAAAGCAAACTCCAGTTGGCTGAAAGCGTATTTACTATCCAGCAGTTTCAATTAGCTGTTGCTGTGTTATCACGAAAGTCTGTTGACCAGATGTGCAATTAGAGTTTTTCTCATGTTGCTCTCTCTCATGATTTGGGGTTTTTGTTGGGGGGATTTTATCTGGCATTTGCAGGGGGGGGAGGTTTGCAAGTGATACTAGTTTTATTGAGGTCGGATCTAATACCTTAGATAGGCAGAGAAAGCTCTTCCCACCAGCACACCTCCAGCAGTGCAGCAGCGAAGCGGGGCAGTCTCAGGAGCCAAAAAAATTTTTCTCCTTTCTGGCCCCATCTTCATAAGAAGAAGGAGACAGAAGAGCTGTCAGAATGAGCCTGCAAATTCAAGGCAGCTGGAATTGCCTCATCCTCCTGGCATGGACAAGAGAAGGGTTTCTCCTGATCCCTCCCCCTTGCTTAATGCATCACCTCTTCTGTGGTGGGGATGTGGTGTGAGACAGAAGGGGAAGAAGGTTTAGCAGAGCTATTTCAGTTTTAGAATCATGCAGTTCTGTCCTGTTCCATCCAGCATACGGGATATAAACAGCAATGGGAAAGAACAGCTGCACTTGAGTCTCTCATACTCACCTCCCTCACCACACCACCGCACCAGGGGACAGAAAACAAGGTGAAAGACAAGGTTATGATGTGGAATACTCCATGGCCTGCTTTTTGTCCCAAATTCTTTGCTAATCAACCTGCCCATACAAAGCCAAATGAAGCCAGTGAAACTAAACACACTCACTTCAACAGCTTTGGAACAAACCCAAAGATCAACTACTTGCCATGGGACCTCCCAGGCCTTTATGCAAAATGATGCTGGACTACGACACAAAAATTGACATAGATCTGGGTTTTGTGCGATTCTCTGTTTAGATAAATGCAAGATATGCTATATCTTCATAGGTTCCGCATTTTTATTCTATTTTATAAGATGCATATGATTATTGTTGGCCTTAATTAGACCGCAGCGAACCAACAACTTCATTTTCGCTCTAAATTACCCCTTTCTACTGAGGAGTTTAAATTAATTCAAAACATCTTGTAAATTGTCTTGTCTTTCTTTGCTTGACTATTACTTATCCAGACTGAGCTTCGTATTCCTCTTCTAGAGTGGTAAATCATCCACTTTTACACTGACTGCTTATGTCAGCCTTAATGTGCTGTACCTTTGCAAACAAATGTAATATTGACAGACACCTCTAGTATTTCTTTGGGGATTAAATATTTTGGTTTTCTGATGAATGGTGGATCTGCATTTTCACAATGAAACCTAAAACTATTAGAAAACTCTGGTTTCAAGCTTTATTATAAATCTCAAATCAATCCAAATTCATCCCTAAAACTTCTTCATCCCTAAGCTCTTTATTGGTACTGAATTGAGGTGGTGTAAACTCTATGCTTCTGGGGGGAAGAGTTTTGTTCCCAAAAGGTAAAAGACCGTGACCTCAGGTAGGTTCACACTGTTCTACAAAAAGGTGTTTTGAAATGTTTCAAAGCCATATTTTAATCCAGCTATTACTTACTTTGTTTAAGTATATGAAAATTTGTAGACATTTTCAGCCTTGCAAGCTTCAAAGCCTGCCAGCTTCCAATATAACTCCTGTCACGTGAGAGAGTGTTGGCACGTGAAAGACTCTTGGCACAGCTCAGCTGTCTTGATCATCAGGTAGTGATTTATTTCTCAAAGACTGTTTTTAAATACATTCTGGTTTGCAGAATGCTTTCCAAACAACATCTCTCACATTCCTTCCACAGCTCCTCTGCTTGGGGAAAGAAAAAAGCCTAGCAATGTTAACACTCTGAAAAATCAAGAAGTATATTCTTCTGCATGCAAGTTGGATGAACATGATCTACTCAAAAGTCATGATTTAAAACAAATAAAACCACTATTAAAACAGTAACCACAGCCTGTACTGCCACCTATCCTTAGTTAATCTCTGCATTTTCTGCAGGCTATTTTTTTCACTTCCAAACTACAGGCTCTGTCCTGTAAACAGGTCTGCCCTCCAACTGACGTAATGGCCATGGACACTGACATTTGTATCAGGCTTGGGAGACACACACTTGACCATGGCAGAACATGGAAGACACATCTGCTTAGGGCACGTCTTGGATGTTAGTTCTGTCTTCTGCACATGGGGGGAAATACCAGCAAAATTAGCAAGTCTTTGGAGTAAAATCTGTGCTTTCCCCTCTTCCCTTCTAAATTCTATCATTTTACTGTATTTGTATTTGTTTAGCTCTTGAAATATTTTTACCCCCAAGAAAATAAGCCTTTTCTTTCCTGTTGGACTTGCGATGGTATTTTGACTTTCTCCATCCTATGCTGTACAATATTCATTATATGATGCCAAAAAGCACATCTTCACAAGAACAGCTTCAAAAAGAAACCCCTCCTACAGGCCAAACTGTGCAAGAGCAGCAGTGAATCTGCAGTCCCTGTCCTGAGCGCGCAGTGTGAAGGTGCCTTTGGATGGCTTTGCCTAAGGGGGCTGATACATGCCCAGAGCTCCACCGCAGGTGCTGGAAGCTGCTGCTGCAGCCCAGCAGCCCACAGGGCACAGAGAAGAAAGAAGGCACAATAG
Organism: Ibycter americanus; assembly: GCA_035590275.1. Classification (NCBI taxonomy): domain Eukaryota; kingdom Metazoa; phylum Chordata; class Aves; order Falconiformes; family Falconidae; genus Ibycter; species Ibycter americanus. Next base: position 59,569,345 of record JAVJGI010000064.1, on the reverse strand, counting down.
AGGGACTACCGAGCAACACTGGGAAGCAGGCACAACAGCTGAGAGATCTATGCTCAAGGCTCTTGTAGAAACATGCTGTGTTTGGATACAAAATTCAATCTCTCCCACCATTTCACGGACTGCTTCTTTTAAGTACTGTAAGTGACAGGGTAAAAGAACAGAGGTCAGGAAGAGCTGCTGGCCAGCCTACTAGTCAGCCACACAGGTTCTTCTCCACATGTCAACTTCATTATTCTTATAGTAACAGTAAATCAGAAAACACATTAATAAAGGCTTAAAGACTCAGGGTCTACATCAAGATGTGGCACTGTGCTGTCCTAAAACCTCAGAAAGGTATTTTTCTTTTATGTCTTTTGAAGACCAGTTTAAATGTTGACCATATGCCAGGTATTTCCTTCTAGTTTTCTTGCTTCAAAAATCTTGTAGAAATAATTCACCTTCATTAAAGGGCAATAACAGCAGCTACCTATATATATACACCTACTGAAAAGAAATAACTTAAATGCATTAAATTAGCTTTGTCTAGTTACAGGTAGAAGGAGCTCTTCTTATCCACGAAGATACCAATGATGTTCACCAACTTTCTCATTACAGGACTAGTAGGTTTCATGCTTAATTTCAGTAGAAAATAGATTGTAATCTGTCCCCTGAGGTCCACAGGGCTAGAGGTTAAATGCTGGGAAAAAGTGATCTGACCATATAATGAAATTCAAACACAGAGGCAGCAACTACAGGAAAAGTTAAAGGGAATGACTGTAGGAAGGAAGTTCAAGTAGCTTTATTTATAGCTTACCACATCAAAAGAAAAGCGATAATATTGCACTTTGCAGGTGTAAGAGTCAGAAAGTAGCACGGACCCTGGGCAATTTCAACCCCTGAATTTTCCATGGAACACCGCACAAGTGAAGAATCAATTGTATTTATTTATTTTGAAGATAAAGTTCACAAGTGCAGCAATAAAGAGGCAAAATATTAAATTTGATATAAACCAATACAAAGGGAGTAAGAAAGAATATAAACCTGAAAGGAACCCTGGTAAACTGTAACACACTTAGGATACCAAGACCAAAGAGTAACAGCAAGTTGTACAAATGGGACTTCAATTTTAGCAAGGAAAAGTTTTGGAAAACAAACAAATCAGTAGATACAGTCCTACAAAGGACATGAAGAGGCAGAGAAAAAAAGGCAAGTATTAAATTAGTGGTCAGGGCAGGTTTTTTCTGTGGGATCAGAGAGGCTAAAATGGTACTGAGGTTACCATGTTCAGCAACTGAATGTTCTCCACTTGAGGGGCAGCCAGCTCATGTAACACATGTCAGTGGACAAACTCTCTTAGAAGTACATACAAGACAGAACAGATCTCCATCTCTTGCTTTGCTTTTACTATTCAGCAACTTGCATTTCCCTCCCCCTGCTTCTCCCACCCTCCCTTCCACCATCAAAATGACTCCTCTCCACAGCAGCAAACCTCATTCCTTTCTCTGATCCCGTAACACTGCCTTCCAATGGAGGTGTAATTCTATTGCAAAGTAAAAAAAAAAAAATTTAAAAAAAAAAAAAAATCAAGCAGAGCTACAAAGTGGAAAGCCATCACCCACAGAGCAGAACAGTAAGTTTGTCCAAAGCTGGAGTTCCAATTTCTGATGCTCAAAGGCACAAGTTAAGCTCTCTTAAAGAGACTCATTTCAAAATCATGAGAATAAGGGTGTGGTTTTACATTACAGCTTACAAATCTATCTGTTACCAAAGGAGGAATCTCACTTTTCTTCTCAAGCCCAGCTGAGGGCATTCCCACTTTCATTTCTTTGCCTATAAAAATGTCCATCTCATCCCACAGAGAACCAGTTCAAGCAGCTAAACTGGCACACAGCAATTCACTGGATTGGCCACTGACCCACTGGGTTAACTAATGTATGGTGGAGTGAAACAAGCAGAGTGCCAGAGCAGGGGAGGAATGGGAGCACAGGACAGGGAGCAGCCCAGGGAACAGGTTTACCCCTCTGTCAGCAGCAATGAGGTGTTAAGACAGACTCATCTGTTCTGTAAAACGACACCTTCAAAACAACATATTTGGGATGATTTTCACTGGCCTGGTGATTTTTGAGACTTCAAAAACACAACTTGTGTCTCTCTGTCTTTTCCTTGAGGGAAACTCTTACTTAAAAACACTTACTTTAAACAGAAAAGAGTTACTTAGAAAAAAAAATAAAAAAAATTAATGCTGAGGTTCACACTTAGGACTCCAGGAACTCCGGATCTGAGGAAAATACCAGACATTTTAAGACCTGGGAATAACTCAGAAGATCTATAGCAGAGAGATATGAGGAAGTAACGTGCTCTTCAGCACTTGAAGAGGACACTCTTCTTTTCAATGTTACAGTTTAATAGAACGGTGCTGAAAATAGCATGTGAAATGTGGGCCTTTCATTTTGCAGACTATTAAAACTGGGAACCCGCTGCGTCAAGACTCTGCAAACAAAGATGAATTTAAAACACACACAGATAAAGGGGCTAAAGAAACCAGATGTGATGTGTTAAAGAACTTACTGAAACTTTGGAAGAAGGAAAGCAATAAAGGGAGAAGGTGATCTGAAAAAGAGGGTGTGCATATCAGAGCTCTTCACAGGAAGCAAATGCAAGGTTGTGCAACCCCCCCACAAGACACTGAAGACCTGCTCCCTGATTCTCTGTTTTAATCAGAGCCAGTATGAGAAACGTCCTAGTGTGCAATTAAGTAATGGCATGACCTGCTTACAAAGCAACAGTACCCATTAATAAAAAGTACTCACAAGTAGGTCGAATAAAACAATAGTGTGATCTGTGGAGAAAAGGTCCTGCTCCATACAACAGCTGGAATTCTGGTTGATCCAAAAAAATATTTTCCAACCTTCTGTAGCAAAAGGTAAACTTGTAATTAACTCAAAATGTGGGAATGTCTTGCCATTTGCAGGAGTCTGCACTGTTAAATTCTCAGAGAATACTGGAACACCTTGCTGCACCATGAGGAAGCAGTGAGCTGGTAGCTAAGTATGCTAATAGCATTATTTGAGGGACACACCTTTAGAAGCTGAAGGGGGACAGACTTCTCAAAATAGATGTTCTGCTTACCCCAGAAAGTAATTACGATCCTATCAAAATTAGTTACTATATTTGGATCTTTCATGATGGAAAGTAGAAGGAGCCATTAAGCACATTTTCTTGGGTGCACATGGTTTAATATTCTGGTTGGAAAATTAGTTCTTGTGTGGTCAAAGAGAATAGTACAGCTGAGATACTACTACAATGAGGACAATGAAACACAAGGTCAAATAGGACATAAGGAAATACCTATCTTTTATCCAAAGGCCTACAACATACCACAAAGATACCAGTTTTGATTGCCTGAGGATATGCTGTCCAGATGGTGTCCACCTGTATGATGTAGAAAATTACTTACTCTGCTCTCAGATAAAATGTAGGTGAGATGATCCATGCAAAGAAGATACAAAGAAAAAAATAGTACTTACTGAAGACAGAGTCTCTTTTAAGGACAGCAAAACGAGGATAATTTACTCCACTTACAGGCTGAATCATAGTGTTTACACTCTCTGTGTTTCAGACTGTAACTTTTAAAAGGAAAAGTCTCTGCAATTTACACAGCAGAAGGGGCTGTCCAACTAGTGGCTGGTGTTGGCCAGGGACATGAACAGTAGAAACCCAGAGAATGGGTTATGAAGCAAAGTCTCTGTCCTGTGAAAATATATGGATATGCTTGGATGTTAGGCATCAAAATAGCTCCACTGCTTTCTGTCAGGCAATGCAGGTCTTTTATATCATGTGCATGGATGTGGATGTCCAGTCAGGCTTTGACTGTGCTAAAATTTATATACATGCTTGGTTTAAACACATAGAAACCCCACATGAATTCGAAAGACCATGTGGGTTAATGGAGATCCCACTCTAACCATCTGCAGAGGAAGGGCTGCTGTTTTCTTAAAGAGAATGGCTTTTAAATTTTGTTCTATACTGTGTTACAGGAATTATTTGCATTTCTTCTAACTCTGTGTTATAGTTCTACTTATCCAAAAAGCAAAAAGCCCACAGTGGGTTTTGCCATTACACAAAAGAACAGACGGCAACTTTGGTTTGATTTTGTTTTAATTTAAAGAGAAAATACTCCCAAATGAAGAGATTATATATGCCAAATTTTAATCCACTAAAAATGGATGCAACCCAACCATAATGTAAATGCTAAGAACTTAGCATACAAAAAAGAATTACTGGAATTATTTGTAGCAGGCATCTGTTTTAACTGTCAGGCAGTCAACCTGAACCAGACTTTGAAGACAATATTGTGCTACCTTGAGTTCTGCTTTTTTGCTACATCACAAACTAGTGTAATCCAAAAACCAGATAAAAAAGAAACAAAACTAAATTGTAAATCCATATGAAAGCAGGAGATGGCTGTCTAAAAGGAAAAATAACACTGTTATATAAGCATGTTTGTCTTCTCCTGGTGTATTCGTTGTGAGCAGATCCTTCATCCTCTTATCCAGGTAAATGACATGATCCACCTAAGGTGAGTTAGATTCAACTTCAGCTCTGTGGCCAATTCCAAGAAAGCATCTGTGTCAGGGAGGTATTTAAGAATATAACCTTAAAACTCACTTACTTCAAAGAGTGCAAGCTCATGCTCAAAGTGAAGCAGAATTATACTAAACAAGGATAGATTTCACAAGGTGTTTAAATGTCTTCAGGAATGCAGAGAACGTGGCAGGAGGGAGGGGGGAGTATTCCCCCAGGAAGAAGAAACGTGGGCATTTCACATGGATAGTTGGAATTACTCTTAGGAAACACCATTGACTGAATCTGGAACCTGAGCTCCTACATTTACAATTTACAAATTAGATCATATGAATACGCCCTTGTGAAATAAAGACTGCAAAAAATTAAAATATTCCATCATCCGATTTTGAAATAGTAAAGAAAATACTAATAGTACAAATAATACATAACAAAGTCTTGGGACAACTGACAGACATGCACTTACATTGACAGCAGCCAAAGCACCAGTTAATTCCTGAAGATTCATGACTGGCTAGTAAAGTGGATGGATCACCACAAACCCACCCAGGTCAGCCCGGTACTACAGTTACTATTAGTATTGGGCATGAGTCTAAAAAGCACTGCTGGCGTCTCAAGCATTTCTAGAAGAAATAGCAACTGGGCAAGCAGCCAGCCACCAGGCTTCTCGCAGTCTGCAAGACTTATTACAGCATACAGTAAAGGCTGAAATGTTGTACAGCAAACCCTGCCTATTTCATCACATAAGAAGAAACACTTATGTCCATTATACTTGCAAGGTGACTACGGTTTGGTACCCCAAGACATGTAATGCTTACAGTTCCGTAAGAAAATATGCAACCATTGATGTCCTGAATAGCTTCCTTTCTATATGTCTACTTCTAATAACTTTCTATTTTAATGACAAGATAGCGAAATTTTTGGACAGATGATATTTTAACTTTTAAAAAAGGAAGAGGATTATACTAATGAAGCAGAGCTAAGACATCATGTTGTGTTACTGAAACTGATGTTCCTCTGCTTCAGTGGGTGCTTGATCATACTGATTATTAGACATGAAGCTGTGATCCTTAGTCTTTTAGGATCCTGTCAGTAAGTTTGACTCTGCACTGCAGCCTAATTTAATCATGTGCTCATTATCCATACCAGATGTGGTGTTGATATTGTGTTTCTCCCGTATCTGCTTCTGTTTAAGCACACATTCTAGCCCACAGACTATGAATGTTATGAGGAGACTGGGAGAGAGTTTATGTCTCCGAAGTTCCACAACCAAACACTGCCATCCTGTCAACCTGAAGAAGATATTTTTGGCACATCTGCCTCAAGCACTGCAAAAGTATTTATCAAAATACGAAATTCAGATGCATAAAGAGTTCTTCTTCAATGGCAGGTTCATCTGCTGGGGTGAAGAAAGCGAGTTCCCATAATTCAGGCAGTAATCTGGAAGAACTACCATAATCGTAACTCTTTATTGGTTTATGGCATTTTCACAGTCTCCAATCTCCTTCACAACTAACCTTTGGAGAGGACAGCCAGCTCCCTCATCCTCCAGCTGCGTCCACTAGTAAGGATGTGGCCAAGGACCGAGAACATATTCAAAGTGCAGTATCTTCCACAACAGTCTGCAGGCCACAGACAGCTGACCACGTTGGTTCTGCCCACTCAGTGGAAAATTAGTTTGAATGCTACCATGCCAAGATGGTACTAAGTTGCCCAGAGTGTTCTTAAGTGGGAAAGCTTTCACAAAACTTTTTGTTTTAATATGGTAAAAATCACATCCATAATTCAGAGAGCCATTAAAAAAGCTTCTGGTTAGCTTTAACTTTCCAATGATTTGTAAAGACCCATTTCAGCCCTGAAAACACACATAGACTGCATACTTCAGAACTTCTCTTCATTTGTCTCTGATCTGATTTTTAGGTCAACACACCTAATTTTGTCACTGACTTCTGTTACAGAAAGCTAAGAGTACCCAAACTAACTGTGTATCTCCTCAGTCAAGGCAGCAGATAATTCTGTATATGCATTCATTGTACCTTTTAATTTTTTAGAATTATTGCAGATTAAAAACCTTCATCATTTATAGTACAGTTCAAAAATCTGTTCGCAGAGCTACTATTTTCATGTAAATGCCTTCCAACAACTTCTCATTTTGGCAATACCAACACCACCAGACAGACTCTTCTCAGACAATAATTAGAAAATAAGACACAGTTGGCAGTAAAGTGCAAACCAAAGGGGATGTTCAGAGGAAATAACATCAGAAGTTGGCAAGGTGGCAGATGCATTCACTGACTTGAACCAGATTCAGTCAACAAAAGTTTGCAATGTAAAGATCAAACTATGAAACTTCAATTCAAATGTTATTTCAGCCCTAATGTCTGGATGCAAAAGCTGGAAGCCCATCAGAAGAACACAGATGTCAAACCAGCTTCAAACGCAAGGACTTCGAGAAAATACTAGAAATTAAACAAAGCACATTTATAACAAACAACTCCAACACTTTTCAGTTGACAACTCAGTTGTCAGAGAGCTCCACCATCGCTACCTCCAGAGTCATCTAGAAAAGGAGGTGGAAATGCTTGGGGTATGTTAGAAACGTTGGCCATGGTGTGTATATTGTTAGGCAACTGAATGAAAATCCATGATGCTATGGAATTTATCCTCTGAGAAATTAGTTTACTTCACACTGAAGTAAACTAGGTGTGAAGAAAAAGATGGACATAGAAAATGAGTTGAGAATAGCTTTGTCCATGTCTTCATTCACATCTGAAATACCAATAAACCCGAGAATAACATACAGCCCAGTGGTCTCTAAAAATGTCTTGCTAGCAATACATTGCTCCAGAGACTCTTCAATACTCCCTGCAAACACAAGAAATAAAAAGGTAAACCAAGAGACAGTTAAGCGCAGTATTAACTTCAGTGGGTTAGTTGCTCATTATCGCTGTCCATGGACCAGTGGCTTTTGGGGAACCGTTAGGATCATTTCTTGGAGTCTGTGTAATTCTACTGATACCTGTTCTAAACTCTCCCACCACAAGAACGAAAGAAGCTGAGATGGAGGCAATGGGTAGAGACGGAACATAGTACCCAAGGGACTGAAGTTCAATTTGTTGTTCCACAACAGATTTACTGCACAATCTCAGGGAAATCATTATGGCCAGATGCTTAAAGTTATTGAGATAATGCTTCCTGCAGAACAGCTTCAGTAACCTGGGCAAAACCAAATATGCCTCTGCCCTGCAACACTTATAATGTAGATACGCACTGGAAGAAAGAGTAAGGCATTTCCAAACGTTTAGCAGAACCTGACAAGTTGTAGTGCCATTCGAGAACCAGTGTGACATCCAGATTAGAATATGGCAGCTCCCACACTAGACAAATTCTCCGGCTTCTCCTAATGAAAACAAGAATGCTGGAAAGAAGCAGGCACACAGGTTGTAGATACAGGTTGACAACTAAAATTCTTTTGGTAGCTTTCTGGATTCTAGCCATTTATGAGTGCCATTGAATTGAGGCCTGGTTTCATTCCTTTGCATTTGAAAAGTTACAAAATGTGAGAAGAGCAGAATTTTATAAACACTTTGTCATTTATACATGTAACATGAGGTGCTGGATCTTTAGAGTCTTATCCATACTTTGGCTTTAACTCCTGTTGTATTTTGTCATAACTGTCTTCTCCAAATATAAGGAAGGAGTCCACACTCCGGCTTACACTGGGAGGGAGGAACAAGTTTCCCCACTGCCCTTACAGTTCACACCTGTGCTGATGAGGTTGCACAAGGCAAGCAGCAGCTGTCAACAGGATCTTCCTCCACCTTTCAGCAGAGATCAACAAGGAAGAAGAGCTTTGGCTCCACCCAGTTCTGCAATGCCCAGAGCAAGTCAATTTTGCCTTACACAAAATGATCTGTGCTAGGTATGGTGAGAGCAAAGAACTTCTGCTTCCCTACCAGAGGCAGGCTTGCAGGCTCATACTCTGCTTTCTGAATTGCTCTTCTTGCTGTGCCCTGGTGTTCCTCTTGCCCTGTGCCAGCTGTCCACCTCAAACAACTGCAACATTAAAACCTGCTTCTCAAAACAGGAATGCACATGGCTAGGAGAAACCACAGGACAGAGTAAAGGCAGAAGCATTTGATTCCATTCCATTCTCAGATAGCCAACATACTATCTCCATACATGTTATCTTCTTGGCACAGCAAATTAACAACTTTCTATGATCAAATAAATAGAAATACAATTGACTCATCCTGGCTTTTTATGCAGAGAACAGAATGCATTAAAATTAAGTAATCTCAAAATTAGAAACTCTCAAGGGTAGAGCAAGAAAATACTAGCTGGATAAATTGTTCATGATCAAAAACATAGCCCTTTTCTCACTAAACAAATTGCCATGCAGTAATTACTGTTCAAATGATAGTATGACAGTTTAGGATGTCAGGGACAAACGGTTATAATTTGACTGCTGACCATGCACTCCAGAACAGAAAGCTGCAGCAAGTTTTAAAACAGTCTTGCAAAATGTATCACAGGGAGCTGTTTTGCTTGTAAAACTCAAACTCTTTTGTGACTTTCCATCAATCACTTCATTAGGCAATGAAACTCACCGAATGAAAGATCCATGAAAAGACTGAATAAATTAAAAATTTTCCAGGGCAAAAAAACACGCTTTACCTACCAAATTTGCTTCCAGGGCAGTCCAGACCATTATTTGGGATTAACTCTTGTAAAATTTCCCTTTGCAGACTAGAAGTGAGAAGTGGAAAAGGATGCCGAGCATGTGCCACTTCATCTTCTGTTTCAAAGCATCAGACACCTAAGTAACTTTACCACAAATCAACATAAATCCTGGCTTCAGCTGCTCTGTTCCAGAGTAGCTGCCACAGAGCATGTGCTCAAACTTCTAGTGCCACTGTCTGTAAAGAAGTGCCTGGTGCAGCGCAGCTATTCCCACACAAGGGAACATTACTTAATTTGCATTCACAGTTACCATATGAGGTGTGAGTTTCTGACAGTCCACACATTTTATATTTAAAGACTGTAGGAAATTAATGTAATTATCTTTGATATAATAACAAAAGTAACTTACCAGTCCATCGCAATTGCTGATAGCGACTGAAGCGTTTGGCAAATCAGTGATATCCCCAACATAGAGGCAATTCCCATAGAGAGGTTCAATGTGAGTCTCATCAGAGTCCTCCTGCCATTCAACTGTTGCTCCAGGGGCCACTAGCCTGGAGTTTGGCCGCAACCTGAAGTGAAACTCTCTTCCAAAAACAGTGACATTGTAAAATATTTGCTCATTTGCTGCTTCATGTTGCAAGTCCTCCACAGCTCTCCTGAAGCGTGCTTTTGGCGGTCCAGACACCAAGTGGGATAGGAACCTGCCCTCTGAATCGGTGCTGGTGGGGATGACAAGGCTGTACTCCTCTATATTCCTCAGAATAGGATCTTTACAGGGAGAAAGCAAGAGAGGAAAGAGATACTAGAACTAAACACATCCTGATGCCGCGGGATTTTTATTCCATTATTCATTAGCACAGCAGACACTTACATAAGGCAGATGGACACTGCACTCTGTACAGGCACTTCGTTCACCCGCACTAAGTGTGCAGAGTTCATTCAAACTTGCCTTTTGCTCCCCAGAACACCAGACGGCAGCGGGAGCCTCCCCACCCCGCAGTGACCCCCGCACTCCTGCCCATGCAGCAGGGTCCCACCACCCTTTGTTCACCCAGCCGGGACCCCGCGCCCCCGCCCACCCGGTCGGTGCCCGGGTCACCCCGGGGACTTCGGGGCTACCCAGGTGGCCAGCTGATTCACTTCGGGACTGCTCGGAGGGGCAGGGGCAGGGGCTCGGTTTGCAGCTGGCAAGCCTGCAAGGGAACGGCACGTCCCTCAAACTGCCCCCGGTGCGGCGGGGACGAGCCGGCTGGTGATGGGGAGGGCGCGGGCAGCGATCGGCAGCGGTCTCAGCGGGAGCCCCCGGAGCGTTGGACGGCGGCGACGGCCGGGGCAGTAGGAGGAGGAAGACGAGCTGCC
>JAVJGI010000064.1:59526183-59557741 GCA_035590275.1 Ibycter americanus | reverse complement strand
CGCCCCGGCTGCAGGCTGCGCATTCACACGGGAACCGGTGGTCCAGGGAGACCAGGGCCACACCAGGCAAACTTAAGGCACCTCGGCGTGAGTTTTGTTGGAGTCTCGGGTTCCCGCTGAAAGCAAGGACCCAAATGGAAAAAGTGCCACCAACGCAGGCAAGCCGCGATCAGAGATCTTCATCTGATCGAATTAATTACTCCAAGCAGCCATTTCACGGGAAAAATCGTTTGGACTATTTGCTAATAAGACTGAAATTACTTGCTGCAAAGCAACCTTATGTTAAGTATCTGCAAATGGAGAGCCAGACCCTGAAAGCATTCAGGAGTACTATAAATACGATATAGAAAAAGAGCCTTAAAAATAATTAAATAATCAAGAGTGGCCCTTATGGAAAAAAACAAGTTATATTTGTTTCCATATGGCCAGGATAAATGCCATACCACTTATTCCTTTCAGATAATGCATATATTTACTCAGCTGTTACATTATCAGGATCATTTGCTGTTTTCACCACTCTAACCTTGCGGAACCCTAACAGCTCTTCTTGTTCTCCCACTGTCCTCGCCAGTCCAAGGCCTCAGCTACCACAGGCCGCTTCGTGCAGTATCTGCGTGTATACCCCTCTGGAAATCTGCATGCAATGGCTTCCTGCAGAAAGCTGGTCCTCTGCCAAGGAATTTTCCTGGGTATCCTTCACTCTTCTTGCTCCTTTACGACTAAGGGTCCAATTATTACCTTCTACCCCTATATTATGGACACAAGTGAAGGGTATAGAAGAACAGTAACAGCTAGCTAGTACTGCTCAACGCCAGTGACTAGGTTTTATAGACCCCAGGCCTAATTATGGCAGTACGTGGTTTTGTGCTTGCTTGGTTTGCTGTTCTGGTTTGGTTTTCCCATTTTTTAGGTTAAGGATTAAAAGGGAAAGATTATTCTGAATAATGGAGTAGATCAATTTTTACATTACATTCAAACATCCCTTTACTTATCTTTTCAAATGACCTCCTCTTGGGATTGCTGGCTGCATCGGGCTTCTCCCAGTTCTTCCTTTTGGTTTGTTTTTCTGTTGGCTCCTATTTTGTTTTGTTTTGTTTGCGAGTCCATATTGAACAGCTTCTCTTACTTAAAATCTCATATACTTTCATCAGTACATAGCTGGTAAAGTTCCAACTTCATTTTTATTGGACTTATATTTTAAGCTGATGATGTGGCTTTTTTATGTTCCATCCATCCCATCCTGCTCAAATTGAAATAACTTCTGCTCATAAACTTGAAAGGGAGAGAGGTTGGCCCTGTATGTGAAATCCAAGTTCTTATTTGTATATGATGCATCCAGAAAAAAATAAGGAGACAGAGTATATTGTAGAAACACAAAACAATCCAGCCAATAGTTCTACTAATTAAGATGGATTTTTAACTTGAAAAAAATGGAGATTAGAAAATATACTTTAACATGGATAACAGCTGTACTGCACAGTAATGATGCAAACAAAAAGAATCAGTAACTGCCTTCATGTAGTTTATTTCTATACAGAAACCAAGTTCTACGTGCACATGTTATTATCTTATCAGGGGGCCAAGACCCAAAAGCTCCATGGGCTCCAGGGGTTGGTGCAGCTGTCTTACAACCTTCTTTAAGATTTTAAACAAAACCAAACTGAGAACAAGTGTCAAACAATGGCACCAGATCTGCAGTTGGTGTTTCCACTGAACTCGCTGGAATAAATCCTGATCCCCCACTGAAGTCAGTGAGAGTTTTGCCATTGCCTTCAACAGAGCCAAGATTTTCTGCAATGGATTCACGATGCCAATTCAGACCAACTGAGGATGTGCCACATGGTGCAGCAATGAGCCCATTATCCTTCCAGAGGAAAAATGGATCCGTGTTTGACCCTGAGGAGGTGGTCCAAAGCATGCCAACCACCACAGAGCCCCAAATGAGTAAAATTCAAGAGAAGTTCTTACATCCCTGCTGTAACACCACTACAGCAGAGAAATTCAGAGGAATACCCTCCTCAGAACTAGTTCTTCCCCATTTCCTAAACTGTTTGCCCAGGATTCTTGACATGGGCAGTCAAGGTCACTGCCTAGGTTTCCGTGGTAGGGCCATGCCATGGCTGTCTCCAGCAGGATGCTTCAAATTTTTTTAGAATGAACTAGAAAAACTCAACATGAAATGTATGTACTGCTGCATTACTCATAGCCCACAAACCTCTAAATTAATTGGTATGAATGAAGTCACATCAAGTTTATTTTACTGGAATGAAAGGAGAGGACTAGATACTGCAACTGTGCTCTGATAGTTTGATCTGAGGGTATGCCTATGCTGCTGCCAAGCATGACTACAATCACACGGATGTTTGCCTTTGCTGGAGATAGGCATACAGAAAGGAGAAAATGATGGTATGTGTCCTGAATGAATACCTAGTCTGAAGGAAAGGTGTTCTAGCAACTTATGCTGACATACCCAAAGTTGCTTTAAACAAGCTAGCTGAAGTATGAACAACACTGTAAATGAACCAACATGGAGTTCAGCACAGACTACCTGAGTATTTATCTGGATTTACAGATCTTCTAGTCCACACCAAGTCTGTGCTATCAGTTCCTGTTCCAGCTAGGGTACATCTGTATAAACTGCAGTCAAACCTTCCCTGTGGAGATGTTCTCCCAACATTTAATTTTGCTTAGTAAAATGAAAAGATCCTAAGCTTAAATCACCAACTGCTGCTATGGAAGTATTCAGCACACATATAACTGCACATTGCAACAAGAAACCTTATATCTGAGATTTCTAAGAAACTGTTTCAAGGGAAAATCCATCTTTTCCCAGTGTTAGTGGGGCTATGAGGGGAGACGCTGGACTGCAGCACTGTGCCTTCTCCAAAGGGCATGCCATCACGTGAAGGGGTAACTGAGTCTGCTTACAGCCCTCATGTTCCAAAGTAGTCCAAGGTTTTACATGAGAGGTTCCCCAGAAAGGAGAGTTCTCATTTCTGACGTGCTTATGGGGAGTACAATACCTTTCTGTAAAAGGACTGTATGTTGCCTGCATTGTTTCTTATGCAGATCATTGTCTTTGCTTTCACCCTGAAGTGGTATGCCTACTTTGTGAATATGCAACACTACAAAAAGTAATAAAAAAGAATAAAAATTCAAATAGCGTGCCAGTTCACTTCCTCCACACTTGACATTTCCAGGCTCTCTACTGTCTGAACCCTTTCGCCATTACGTGGCCCTATTATATACTACCTAGAAAAAAATGCATGTATTTAATGCTAATTTTGAGGCAGCATATGCTAAAGAGCTGTAACTAAAACTGGAACAGTCCTGACTTTTCCCCCCTTTACCTGAGCACAGTAATGAAACAATCCATCACAGAAAAAAGACCAATGTAACAATTAATAAATTACCAAATCATCAAGCTCTTTTTAATAATTTAACTTCCCCTCCTTTTTTAAGAAAGTGCAAAAGAAATATTCTCAGGAAAAAAAAAAGTGATAAGAAACTAAATTAAAGCAGTAATACCCAGGCTAGTCACTTTGATTCCTGGAGTAAGAAATGTGGTATTATTACAAAAAAATATGTACATCTTTAATTGGTAACTAATAAAATCCTGCCTACAACAGGGGAGTTACTGATTGACGGTATGAATACTGATTGACATCTCCTCTGCGCGCTCATCCTGAGATTTCTGAGGAACAGCTCCTCAGCCCTTACCAGACTGCCCAGGCAGGCAGGTCATCAGAAGACTTGGGTGATTCTGCTGAGACAGGAGCTGCACAGGATGTGCTCCAGAACTTCAGGGGCTTAAGGAAATTTATTGATCAAATTAAACAGTTAGACAGTAGTTTTGAAACCTGTCACTGCTGGACAACGGGACTTAACTCTCCCTTTAGCTGTCTAAGATTCAAGTGTACAGCCTTCCAAGACAGAAAGGAGCAGCAGGTATTCTTCCCAACCTTGCTCCGTGTGTCTGCTGCCCATGTACGATACCTGCAGCCTGAGACAGTAAAAAGATCAGGCTGCCTGCAAATTGCACGGGCTAAAAGATTAGTCTGCCAGATGCTGACCACATAGGGACCAGCTGTGGACACCTTTTTGGGTATATGCTCATTGATAGTACAGGTTCAGATTCCTTCTGCACTGGCCAAAGCTCCTACCTGACTACAGGCTTGCAGCTGAACTGTACACACACGTGAGGCAGGGGAGGAAGTAAAAAAAAACTCTAGGGGTATGGATCCAAGTTTCCTTCACCTTCTTCTGTATTTGGTTCAGCCGCTTTGTCCTGATTTTGTGGCCCACAGTAAATGTTCCATCTTAATTCCCCTTTACATTTTCTCTGTCAGCATAACACGTAAAACGTCATTGTTACCACTTCTTTCACTAAACGCCTGTATTTAACTGCTAGTATAATTGTCTTTTGATAAATAGTACAATCCCTCCCCTACGTTTTCACCTTGATTATTTCTGTGCAGATTTATTGCCTCGCTATTAATATTCCAGCCATGTGATTTATCCCAGCATGTTCCCGGAATACTTGCCTTCCCTATATAAATATTTGAATGATCTTAATTTCAACTAATTAGTACTGGGACATTAGATTTCCCTCTTGAAGAATTCTCATTTGTTACTAACCAGTTCCTTTCCAGTTTATGAGATATCTATTTTGAGAGGAGAAAATAGAGTCACTGAACGAACCAAACACTTTTTCAATACTGTTCTACCCTTCTTCATATTGTTCATGTCAATCCAGTGCCAAAATAATTCTCCTAGGTCTCAAATCTCAGAAACATCAAATACACAGTCAGTGACAATAAAGCATTCCCATTCTGCCTGTCAACATGCTTCAGTCCTTACAGAAAGACAGAACTTATTTAACATCTTATGCCACAAATTTGGGCAAGTCACCACGTTCAGATTTGTGCAAGATCTGGGCAACAGAACAGAAGTTAGATGGCCCTAAGATCTGTCACCCTCTGGGCATCACTTTAACTGTCAGCTTCACCTACAAAGCAAGCTGAGGGCAACTAGGCCCCAATCAAGGGTTTCAGATTTTTTTCCCAGTGCAAATCTAGCTATACGTAATTTTCCCTGAAAAAGATTTAACAAATTTGGCCAAAGTATTTTGGCTGTGTGCACTGCAACTTTTTAAAAGGAGAAGAATCAACATCTTCCAGAAGAAACATTTCTGGAGGAAAAACATGTTTCTAGTCAACATATTAATTTATTGTTGAGAAACAATTTTGATGGAGCAGTTTCAACCAGCCATACTTACAAATTGTTCTGCTAGAAAAAAATAGTCTCAGAAGCATTTCAGCCATGCAGATTTCTTCACTCTCCAGAAAAACCACACCACTCATTTTCACTGATTCACCCACTGCTGACAACATTAATCGGTTGTTCAGTCTAAGCATTGTTTCAGTGAGTAGGGATACACATGAAGAGTATACAATAAGAAACAAAGCAAAAGTATTCTTTACAACTACTAGAAAATGCCTCTGAAATATTTTTATATAAATCTCATTGAGTACAGACAAAAAGCAGAATTTTCCCCAAAATATATGAGTTAAGAAACATGAGAAATTTTTAAATTAAGCCATATAAGATCTTCAGATTCAATTCTCTCTTCAAATGAAACAAATTCTGCTTTCCAGTTGCCTGTTTCACAGCTGTAACTCTGATAATAGGACATCTTAGTAATTTATATCTTCACTAAAAACAAATACCCATCTCAAAGAGACCAGGAGATTTTCCAGCCTCAGAACCATTATTTGTATATTCGTATTGAAGTAATGCCTAGAAGGCCCAGCGGAGACTGAGGTCTATTGAGTTAGTAACACAGTGAAGAAAGTGACCTGCCTAAGTACAAAGTTCAATGCAGCAGTTCGGTGAAACAAGTAGAAAAATAAGGATTTTCATCCCAAAATCATGACAGGTGGTATAATCTTTCAAAAAGTCATCCATGCAATCCTCATCTATTACTTGTAGACACACTTTTCAAATACTATTTATTCTTTACATTTACAAACAATTTATCTGAATAATTATTACCTTTAACAACAGAAGTCTCAAGCTATTTCCTTTCTCCCTTCTCACCGCCTACACTACCACCTCGAGAGAAGCCATGCATTTGCAACTTAGCCTTTCCTTTTTTTTTCCCCCTTAATCATGCTTTCTGGGAGCCATAAAGCTGAAAGGGAGAAAAACCGTAAATAATTGTATCTTCAGAGATGAGTTTAAGCTTTAAGCAGTGGGAGAAATACTGAGTTCATATGCCAGCACTGTGCTTGATCAGAAAAGTCCTTACAGATTAGGTTAAGGAAAATTTACTACTATCAGGATCCTGTATTTTAAGAGGTTTTTCTTCAGTCACAAAAATGATATAATTTCTGTAGCTGCTGTTTAAGTATATAAGCAACTCAGAAGAAAAAGCACAGGAGATTACTGGGATCTTGTCCAGTATGGAATACGCAGCCTCAAGTCAAACAAGCTCAGAAGGTTCATGGAATTTGACTCAGTGAGAACTGCCAGCTCAGGGGGAAGGTCACAATCACAGAACCTAAAAGATAGTGGAAAACACTTCTCAGGCAGTCAGGAGATGGAAAATTTTGGAGAATGTGCATTTTCTACCTTACAAAAGGAGATTTGTTTGGAGTTGTGAATTTTGCATTTCCTCTAGCTCCAGTCTCCCAGTCTGCCAAATAATGCGACATTGCACGTGGAATCTCTGCCTCATCCTTCAGTCATTCAGATGAAGAAATGAGGGCAGGGATTCTTTAGGAATGTTTGAAAGCAAGCCTCTTGCATCATTTGTCACTAAGAAAAACTCAAGACAAGGACTAAGACTAGAGTAATTCCTGTTCACCTTTGTAGTGCAGAAATTGAGTCCCATGCCTGCCTTCTTTTTAACCCCAGAACAGAACTTACTCGAGTGTGAGTTGGCACTCCTAGAGTGTACTATAAATTGTGCCACACTAGCATTGAAGGAAAATAGCATGGAAAATCTCTAGTAAGCCCAGGGCTATTATTGAAACACATGCAGTAAAACAACCAAATGTTTCTGGCTGTTCTTCAGCTTATTCTTCAAATGACATGTTAGGGTCTAGTCTGTAATATGAACAGCTCTAACTTGGGTAAGCATGCTGTATGTTTGCCTTATAAACTAATAAAGCTTGGGTTATGCAAAAAATTGTTGCAGCTTAAGAAAGTCCGGTTTAGTGGAAATAATAAAGCAAGTTCACAGAAATGGAAATTTAAGGAAACACATTCAGAAAGCATAATAAGAAACAATTTTCACCTGAAAATTCAAAGCTGTAGAAAGCTGGCTTGGTGCAGCAAATGCAAATCATACGTTAGGCATTTCAGAGCCCCAAGGGAACAAAGGGAAAATCTGGATGTTTCTAATGACCTTCTTCATTTCACAAATGTAATAAAATCACCTTCAAACAGATATCTAATGTTTCGCAAATTTATAGCTGGTTTTTGCTCCACTTTCAACCAATAGCTGACAAGTAGACTGCAGTGCTCAGTCCATGACCTGAAAGCTTGTTAGCAGCCTTCCTTGTTCTTT
The DNA here is from genome assembly GCA_035590275.1 of Ibycter americanus. Classification (NCBI taxonomy): domain Eukaryota; kingdom Metazoa; phylum Chordata; class Aves; order Falconiformes; family Falconidae; genus Ibycter; species Ibycter americanus. The sequence continues at coordinate 59,550,168 of JAVJGI010000064.1, read as the reverse complement.
GGTTCTTTGTATTGATTTCAGAGTATCACAGGGAGTATCTTATGATTGTTCCTGTCCTTTATAGACATATAAATCAAGAGTAAATTCACTGAACTCAGAGCTGTGACCCTCATGTGAAATGGATGTTAATACAATCAGAATCACCTACTGACAATGTGTTTTTGAATTATTTCAGCCTGCTGTGCTTATAGCATCCCAGCCTCTAACATGTAGTTTTTGACAATTATTTAAAGTGCCTTTCATAGTCAGACAGCAAAGAATCCCTAAACACAGAAGCAGGTGAAAAACATGAAATATGTCTACTAAGTGTGATACCCTACTGTTTATTTCCTCAGCCATCGTGTTGTAATTTGGGGGCTTTGTTTCAAAATAAACCAACTGCAGTGTAGTATTTTATCAATCTGTTATCATGCTCACAGTAATGATGTGATACTACGTAAGGGGTACTGTATCAATGATCAAAGTGCATACGCTTTGCATTCCCTGACAACCTTTTCCACCTACCGTAACTTCTGGATTCTGTCTCCTTTAGGCAGTGTTATACGTGAATTACTGAAATTCAAAAGCAGTCCGTGTATCTTGTCTGTGCCAAAGATGAATTCTTTAAAAGCAGGAACAACTCTTTAATTCCTGATCTGTCTGTGTTCACAAGTGTGAGGCCTGTTCATTTCTCCAAAGCACTTCTGAAAACAGCACAGCAGACCTGCAGGACTCCCTGCAGCTTCCTCCACCTAGAAGGCTTGTTTTGGTTGAGCAGGCAGAGCCATCAGCCACCAGAAATAGCTGTGCCTTTCACTTTGCATATTTGCTTCTAGCATTCCTGTTTACGACTGTTGAATGTTCTTGCACACGGTTCTGCTAGGGCAGTGCCTGAGTACTAAGATGATCAAACTCTTGCAATGAAACAGTAGGTAAAATTCGTGATAGAACATGTCTACCTAATGTCTTACAGTTTGATAAAACTGTAAAATATCCATCATCATTAGATGACATATTACAAAAAGATTTGAACAGGACTAAATTACAAATAATCTCTCTACACTGAACTTCGGGCAAGTTCTGTGGAGACTGAGAACTTCTATTGAATAGAGTACAGAACAATGCGCCCCTGCCTAAATATGGTTGGTCTCTCATTGCTGGTCAGACTGAAGACACCAAAATAGGCCAATGAATCAGTCAGACTCTATCAGTTTTGTAGACTCCAGGCTTCCGGCCTTCTCTGGAAACATTCCATACACTACAGAAGAGAATTAAGTTGGTTTTCTTTTTAAATCAAACCTACACAGGCTCGTAATCCATCAGGCAACTTCACAGCATATACACATCTGCATAATCCTCCTGAAGTTGCATAACTCTCCAGCTGTCCTCATAAGAGGGATTTCATTCTGTGCCTGACAGGTTTTGCAAGAAGTACATGTTCTGTAGAATATGTGCGTACTGATGTGCATGATACTGAGGAGGATTCTTAAAACTAATCAGTTTTTAATCTCCGTACCTTCCTTTTGTAAAACCTGCCTTCAGGGTGGTTGTGTACACACAAACACAGATGCACAAACGAAGAAACTGACATCAACTCCTTTGATTCTAAAAGTGACTCTGGTTAAATATTTTAACAAGAGCCAAATATTCTTCTGAATTGTATCCTCTTTTAGAAATATGCTTGAAATAATCTATAGAAATGTTATATGTATCATGTCAACTGGCAGTACTTAAATTAATAATTTAGTATGATGGTAGTCATGGGACTTATATAGAGTGCTAAAATGTATGTAGAATCTTTAGTTTTCAGTATTATAGCCATTTCCTAACAATGGTAAAGCCCAAACTCTATCCTGTTTTACAGAAGTTAATCAAAAGCACAGACTTCGCCATAGTTTGTTGTAGTTCAGGGATCTTACAAACCATTCAGGCACTACCATTAGTAGCAATTCTTTTCTTAACCACAAAGCCATACTACAAGTAGTGTCTGAATAGTTTTTTTAGATTCCTGTCTGTCTTAGGAAGAAATAACTCTGAGTAAATTATACTGATTATAAAATACATCAAGAGCAAAAGTGGAAATGCAACTGTAGCACAAACCATACACAAATCTGGCTTTGTCTACATGGAAAAACAAACTCTTAGAGAGTTACAAATACCATCTCCATGACTCCTTCATCCCTTCACTCTAAGCTGTTACTCAAACATTACTTGCTACTGGATATGTATGCATCAAAAATATGAGCAATACTGATTGTTATTCAAGGGACAAGGGAAAAACAGCTGCTTTTTAGTGTATGCAAGAAATCTACAGTATTTCTTCCCCCAGGTGGCTTGTATTGTAGCTAGTAGCTGCCATGTTCTGTTGGAAAAGAGAGAAAAGCAAATGCTCCTTATGACCAGCCTAAGTATTTCTATCTTTTCCAAGGTTACTAAGACAGAGTTGCTTCATTCTTTTCCAAGTTTGTTTAGAATTTTCTGTATTCCAGTGTAACACCTGTCTTGCTTACTGATGGTGTTCTACCTGGCTTCATCCTTTAAATGCAATTTTAGCACAGACATTGCCATGATATCGTACAAACTCAAAGCTTTTCATGAAGTTTATATTCTCTGCTGTTTTTAATTGAACATTGCAAGCAGGAAAGGAAAAGGGAAATAATCTTCAGAACAAAATGCAAATCTGATGGAAACTAAAGGGTGGGCAGTATCTGGCAAGTTCTTAAAAATTCTGCCCTCAAACTGAAGGGAGGACTGCAGTGTAACCTGAGCTGCTGGTGACCAGTGTTACTACATAAACTGATATTCCCACGGCTCTGACCTTTACTAACACCTAACTGAAATAGTTCTCAAAGCTCTCTGAGGCCATTAAGTAACTAGATTTGAATTTTGCCGTTCAACCTCTTACAACTTTAATATGATTATGACAATATCAGTGTTAGAGAGGATTAATGTACAGATTCTCTAAAGAAAATATGCCATTGGCAATTGCAGTGAATTAAGAGCCACGATTATAAGTAATTATTTGAATCACTGTAATGCCAAGTAGATTCAAACAAGACCAGATAATATTGTGCTAAATCCTATTAAATACAGTAAACAACTCACTCTTTTGTACACATCTTACTGTTTACATAAACAAGACGTAATAAATGTGGTAAGAAAATCACTGGCAGGGAGTGAGGGTATAACTTGCCAACATTCATACAGCAGGTCAGCTGAAAAATCAAGAATAGAATACAAGTCTCAATGGACCATGTAATCATTACCTCAGAACATAATCTAACATCACCATAATGAATCTGCATTACACTTGGATAAACATTTGTTCACTGTTACAAGGTTTGGTCATTTGGTACATCAGAACAGTGAAAGAACATGCAACTTACATTAAACATCTGCATTCAATCCTTTCTTAGATATTACTTCACGTTAGATGTTGATCAAAGTATTTTAAATGATGCAAGAAATGAAAAAGGGAAAACGTACACATCATATGCTAAATACTTATACACTGAGAAACGCAAAAAAAATATTGATTCTTGTTTTAAGGTCAGCCATGTGCCTTCACCCTAATAGGGCTAATTACAAAAGAAAAAAGTGGCCCCTGCTGTTATAATCATTAAATGCTGCTTAGTCAAACTGTCACATGTCTTAATGAAAAGAAACTATTTTACTTAGTTTTATATTTAAGTTATCCCAAAATACCCCACTATTACCCTTTTATGTACTAATGCTCCTGCATGTTACATGGTGTTTCTCTTCACAACAAAAGAGAAGTTGAGCTCCGTGGACCTGCACTCAGAAACTAAAGGATCTTCCAGCATGCTAACTTGACATGAGATTTCAAGGCAAAGGTTATCTACCTCTCAGCACCATCCCCATCTCATTCAACAGGCTTCTGAACCCACAGTTTCCATCTTCTTCCTGGGAACTCTTTTTAGCTGTGCAGGGATTAATATTTTTTCATTCCTGACATGACATTTTAAATTGTTTAAACTGAGGGACCAGAGAGATTGTTATTGTAACCAATCTGCAGGTATTGAGATCTCTCACACACATACCACATGGCTGTTTGGAACATCATGGCAACAGCAGTAATAGAAGGCTGGATAATACTAATGAAAAAAATCCTGCATATTTATTTTAAAATAAGGCATCAAGGGAAATTAAAATTGAGCTGAAAGTTCAGCAATCAGTTTGGGTTTGAATAAAAGATTGTTTGGAGGCTCATCCACTTTTTACTCTGCAAGCTGATCTTGCATCTGCCTGTTTTCTCTCTGCGCACACTATTGAGACAAAGATACAGCTTACTGTGAGCAAGTCTATGATGTGCTATCCGCTGCAAAAGAACTGGAAGAAAATGTTGAGTTTTTTTAAATTAAGACAGAGGAGCAGACATTTCCGACTGAGACACAGCAGATGGCTGCCAGAAAATGGTAAAGAATTCAGGAAGATGAAGGGCGAGGCAGCCTGTGGGCTTTGGAAAAGAGACAAGAACCCAAGAGCAAATGAAGTGTTCTGTATATGTGGGGCAGAAAGGTTTTGAGTGGCAAAAGTGTGTAGGACTCTGTCTTCATGCACTTTTGCTGGCATCCTTTTGGTCCTGCTGCAGTAAGCTTCCCGTTGCAAATTCAATTCTAAACACAAGTGCTGCACGTCAGCAATAATTTAGCATTCCACATATGACAAGGAAATGTGTCTATAAGTGCTGTGCTCTGGCCTTTTTGGCCTTTTTTCAATACAACTGTAACTGGAGCTGTATTTCCTGGGAAAGGTGGCCTTATTCTGGTACAGCAGTTCTGCAAATACTTTTCTTAATATTGAAAACAGTTAGCATTGGAAGGGTTTAGACAATTCCACAGGAAACCCATCTAGCTGTGGAGCTTAAGAAACATTTTATTAGCAGTACTAACAACCTTTATAATAATAATAGGCAAAGTCAGTACTTCCGTTCATTTACGTTAGAAGGTGTTGATACAGATGCTTTCTTTGGCAAGATATGTTATTGTAACGATCACATTTCAGAAGGGTGGGAGAGGAATTTCTTCTGTAGCTATCTAAAAATAGTTTTTGAGATATCCCAAATACAAGCATTTTTAGCTTCTCATTCTGAATCGTTCTGCAGTTGCTTATCTGAAGCCTCAAAATAAAATGTAATCAGATGCAGTAACATAGGACTGCACATCAGAGTTCAGAAGTATATTATTTGATCATGGCTGGGGTTCAGTGTGTTATGATTAGAATGTGTCCCCACTCTGGGGACTTTTTTTGGCACTGATCTCTAGGAGTTCATAACATCTTCATAGGGAGCTAGATTTTCAGCATAGCTCAGCTCCTGTTTCAGAGTCTCAGCAGAATAACCATGTTTTCTGAAGAGTCCAGCACCCTGACGTTCTCAGCCTTCTCCAAGGCAATGGCAAGCTGCTTTGTAATCCAATTCCTTTTCATCAAAACACAACAAATCCAGGCATTGCTGACTGATTACAGCCCCCAAACAATCCTCTCCAGTAAAAATACCCATTCAGAGCATTTGACTGTATGAAAAGCTATTGTTTCCTCCTTAATCCATTGAATATCTAAGGTGATTATCTCAAAATTAAGAAGAAATGCTGTGAATGCAAAATACAAAATTTAACAGCTCTGTGAGCTGTTCAATAAACAAGTCCCAAACTTACCATACACCAAATGCAAAGAATAGTTATTGCAGGCGGTAATATTTACCACTTACAGAAAAAAAAGACATGAGGTTTCACAGTCTTCCTCATGGACCCCAAGGTCTCATCAGTATTTAGTAATCTACTTAAGGTAATTTTGTACATTTCTTTTGGCACACACACACAAATAAAAACACCTTATATACATCTTCTGCACGTAGTTCAGTAGCTGAAACTATATCGTATGGTCAGTCAGCTCTTTGGAGGTGGCTTGTATTTACTGCATTGATCCTCCTCAAGACCCATGGCCTTGCACAAGATAGATTAAAGGCAACTCAGTGGTGTGCTTGTTTTTGCATATTAACTAGACAAAGTTCTCCTTTAGCTCAAAGGAGATACACGCATGGTTGGAGGATAAGAACAGCCACTTCCACCATCAATTGTTAGCAATGGCATTCAACCAAGTAGTGATTCTTAAACCTCTGTATTGGCCATACTGCAGTATTTACAGAAACAATTTGTTCATAGTCTCTACTGTTTGTTGGAAGCTATTGTAAAAATTATGCCACTGGGAAGCTTGCTAGATATCCCCTATTATACAGAACAACCCACGTTACAATTCCAAATCCTACGTTTCTTATTAAAAGCAAGCAGAATGTTACTTTCCCTGAATTTTCTCACCTGCAAGCGGCTGCTCAAGGCCTTCAAAACATTATCATGAAGCTGATTTACATTTCTGCATTAGAAGAAAGGGAGATCCAGGGGAACACCGGCTATAAACATGCACATACCCTTGAGATTTATTTTCTTTTTTAGTTGTATTTCATTTCTGTACAGTTTCTTCCTTCTGCAGTAAAATATTTCATTTTATCTATCAGAAGTGCACTACTGTCAGGAAAGCAAGAGAGGGAACCTAAAACTCATGTAAAGGTAAAGGATGCCAGAGGCTCACAAACAGCAGGAATCAGCAAAGCAAGCCTGTGCTTTATTTTACTGGAGGCTGATAGAGCAACAGCACGAGACACACAGCTCTCACCAACTTCACAGAATAACATGGAGAAAACTTCCACAAAGACACTCTGGTCCTACCTCCCACTGTTGTAGGAACACAGTCTGAATCTGGACTCTTGTTTTTATTGGCATGTTGATTAATTCTATAGAGCAATCAAAGTAATTTGTTCCAACTGTTTTCTTCCAAAACAACTCACATTCACTGCCACACCTCTGACAAAAACCCAAATTGTTAACAAATGGCTGAGGTCTCAGTCACAATTAAAACAATTGTGAAGCGGAAATAATAGTAACAGAAACACAGCCCAATCCAATTCTTGCTGGGGTAAATTATTCCTGCAGAGACATGGAATTGTAACCCAAGGGTATGCAATGACTTTTTGTTATTTGGCTCAGTGATCTCTCACAAACTAAGAAGTATTACTGCAAAGTAGTGCTGCTGGTATTTATTAGCAACAATGCCCTCTAATAGCTGGTGTACAGACTGAGTGGCACAGTACTGTTCCTGCAGAGCTCTACCTTAAAAATATAAGCTTTTCCTGTTCAATTTAAAGCATGTATAACATACAGTAATTGCCTATCTTGATTGCAACATATGGTTACTGGTGAGCACTTCCCAACAGCTGGCATGATCAACTTGTGGCAAAAGATTTTAAATCAGACATGCCCATGTTTCAAATACTTGTGTGCACTTACTTCTCAAAAGATGTCATTTGCATCATCCACACTGAGACACAGCCAAGCATCAAACAAAAAGTTTGGGAATAAACACGCTGCCTTTCTGATAATATGAGATTAGCTGCCATTCTGTTCACCTACAGAACAGATGTTCAGCTTCCTAGTCACCTAAAATCATCTTCCAGGAATGCATGATTTATATCTAGCTGCCTGTATTTAAAACATTGTGGAATCATTAACAGATTCAAATAGTTCACAACATACAAGATGGCAATTGTTACTTTTGTATCTACGTGTTTAGTAAAGAAATTGTTGAAAAGTAATTTGAATTGCTGATGTTTTTAATGACAAGGGACAAAAATAAATGTCAAGAATGAAGTATATAATCGTAGTGAAAAAAATATATAATTCTGAAGTATATGCACTTCATACTGAAATATACACTGAAAGTACCAGCTATAAATAAATTTTCAAAATTAAATACCCTGCAAGGCTCAGGTGTCCTGGAAAATGTTATCTTTCAATTCACCAAGTTTTTGTCTTGAAATACACAATGACCATAGCAGCTCAAGTTTTCTACTGTCCATATGCAATTTTAAACTATAGGGGATTACTCAAAATACAAGATTATAGAAACGCTTATTGTGTTGAATTTTATTACACATTTTATAAATATAGTCTAACTTTAATATGAGAAATTACAATTTATGTAAATTTTAATCTGAGATCAAATATAAATGTAGTAATCTCCTTAGACCATTTCCCATTCAAGCAACACCTTACAATCAAAGTCAAACAAACATATGCCATTTTAATCACATATGCAAGAGAACCTTCTGCCTTCTGTTTCAAACCCCCACACTTCCCTCACATTCTTTTACCTGAGCACTTACAATCAATCCTCTATCTCCTCCAGCCACTAGAAACAAAGTCACTTCAACAAAGTCACTTCTAGGTAATAAACACACAAGCAGCCCAAACACCTACGGAATAAGAAACTAGGTAAAATGTGGTTTTCTTTCAAGGCTGTCCTGATGCCGATGCAGACTTGTTCCATGGGAAATACTGTGTCTCCCTTGGTTTCCTGCACTTCAGCTTGGTCAGTTCCTATCTTTCAACCTTCCTTCCCTTTGGGTTGTCCTCATTACCTGTTCATCTGAATACTAATTATATTATTTATTGGGCTGAGAATAGGAATAGGTTCTGAAATACCATGATCACCCAACATTAGCTGAGTAAGGGCTTCAGGACTGCCCACTTGGTGCTGTTCACCTTTCTGCAGAGCTATTCTGTCTTGCCTCTTAATCTTTTTTGTTGGTTGTCTCTAAATTCCTTTCACATTTCTGCTGTTGAGCTGGCCAGAACTGAATTTATTATTTCCTCCAGACATATTAGCTTGCACTTCGCCAGCTTGAATCTCATTTTGCTTCCTGCACGTACTTCTGAGCTCTTTAGATCCCTTTTTATCATTTCTTCTTGCTCACTTACGTTTGCAACACCTGTCCGTTTAGCGTATGATTGCACCATTAGAAAGCAGGGCAGCTGCAGAGCAGGCAATGCCATAGTGCCCTAGGGAAACTCCAAGCAATACTGGGCTTAAACTTTTGAAAATTTACCCATGGCAGAGAGAAAGCATCGGGAACAGGTGTAGCTGAGCCAGTGCTTAATCTGCTTGCAGATGAAGGGCATACAGTGTTGCTTCAGAGACATAAAGTGACTGTGGCCATCGTTTTGTCTGAAGTAGCTGCTGTTGCCCAAGTGTGATTTTACCTGGATGTAAGGGATCTGAAGCCTCTTCATCACCCAGTGAATAATGCCAGGTGTTGGCATATGCCCATGACATAGGTGTACCTCTGCATCCTCCCAGTGCCTCCTCTTTGGGGAGCACTGAACTACAAGACAGTTCCTTGAAGCCATGATTCAGGTACACCTTTTTTTTTTTTTTTTTCTCCTCCTGTGTAGACATTAAAAGATTTTAGGATACTTAGGACTTTAAAAAAAAATGGAACAGCCTGTAAGTTTGGTATTGATATTCTGAATTCCAGCGCTATTTAACTCCGAAATGGAAGCACAGGGATTAAAAGTTTGGGAGACTATGTTCACACTGAGTACTGACATTCCTTTCACTTTGAGAATTTTTAACTTTTATCTGGAGCCTAATGTTCAGTTTTTCCGTGACATTTTACATAGAATTAACTATTCTCCTCATGTCTTATTATTTCCCATGGCAGATCCCAGGGTGATTAAATTACAATACTGACAGCTACCTCCAGGGAGCACTGAGTTTCTATACATGTGACTAACTGGGTACTTTATCTAACCGGCTGCAAGCAGCAGCCCACCTAGCAGTGCAGTGATTTTGCCTACCTTTGAGTAAAGTCAGACACTTTAAAACATACACATTAGCTCTCTCTGAAGAGAGGTGGCTTTTCAGTGAATTCATGATACTGCCTTGAACAAACGTCTTCGCAAAAATGTGCATTTATCCATTTTATTCAGAATATGATCAGTTCAGGTTTTAGGCCACTTTTCTGTATCTACTAATCCAAACAGGAATATGAATTACTGAATTGGTTTTCTAATCAATCGTAATTTCAGCTGCCATCTCTTCCATAATAAAACCTTAGACGTATAAAAATCAAACTTCAGTGTAGAAATTTGCTGTCAGTAATGCCTGTCAGGAGCTTTTTTTGGAACCATGTAATTGTGACGGACAAGCCTGCACCCTGCCCTTTCTCAGCCCCACAATAAGCAGTCAGGGCCCCTCCCTTGTTCTTTACACTGGCTGCAATTATGGTCTGAGTAAATTAGTCAAAGATGTTGATCCACTGACAACAGTAAGCGTAGAATCAGACCATTAAAGAACTGAGGACTATGTGTAAAATGTCCCCTTTAATGACAAAACAGTGGAAATTATACCATTCCCTTAACAGCAGAGTCCTCATTCAAAAATAGAGCATTTAAGGAATAGCTAAAAAAAGCTCTAATTGTTCATGTCTTTCTTTTTTCACAGTTTGGATAACAGCTTTTATAAATAAATTATCTGACTGATCACTTAACTGAATCACCTACCCTAATTAAAGTACATTACATGGTATGGCATACCTATACATAAAGATGGTGAACAGAGCTCAACTCCTAAACTGATCCATCTGTAACAAATGTATATATTTATATGTCAGAATAAATATCTTTGTAGTATTAAAAGTGGGTTTCGTGAGGTGGTTTTTTCCCCATCATTTTTATTCAATGATTTACTGGGGTAATTATGTTCAGCTTGAAATACATTGTTCTCTAATCAGTATTGAGATAAAAGAAGTTACTTAATAAAAATGGCCCTTACTTTTAGCTGCTTTTCAGTCTGATTCACGAAGTGACATTTATAAAACTTTTCTAGTTCTTAAATATTATTAATGATTTTCTTTCCTTTTTAAATAGTGACTGTGGCAGATAAAGCAGCTCCTCCAAAACATGCTGAGTAAAAACCTATTTCACTTTAAGACTTCATCTCTTCTCCTTTCTGACTCACTTTTCTTTAGATACCCAGATAACAACTCACACATTTCCAATGACTCTTCATTTTAGGCAGCTATCTAACATTAGGCAACTTCGGTAGTACAGACACCCAATATAGTCAATGCAGCCTGGAGAGGGAAATTCAGAGCATCCTTACTGCTTAACTCTTCACAGTGTAATTTTCTGGTTAAATGCAGACTCAGAGGTCCTACTGCAGGCAACTGAATTAAATATCTAAATCTGGATGGCATGAGTAGGTTAACCTTAACCTCTTGGTTTTGTTATAGGGTAAGCTGAAGGAGACACGCCTTTTACTGCAGAATTGGGGTCTTCGTAAAACCAGAACTGCTTAGCAATCTGTAGCTGAAAAAGTGTGGCTTAATTCAGAGGAAATATGATGTTGTTTAAGAAAGTCAAGATAGCTGATTTAAATTCCTGTTCTGCCACAGACTTCCCCTGTGACCATAGGCAAGTCACTCAAGGCAAGATTTTTATGGGCATCTGGACATCTGACTCCAGGGGATTTTAACTAAGTAACTTTGCAAATCTAGCCGTTGAGCTCTGTTCCTGAAATTTCCATTGGCAAAATGTAGACAGAGTTATTTCCTCTCTCACCTTTTACCTACAAAAGCTTCTAGGTGAAATTCTCTGTTAAAAGAATAATGCACGGCTGAGAGACTAAGCACCATGGTAAAAAATTCCACTACTTAAAAATATTCTCTAAAAAGATTATGACTTTCTCTAATCCATTGTTTGTAAGTTTTGGGGATAATTCTTCTGATTCCCTACAGCTGAATAATTGAAGTTTCTTCACAACTATTTGCTATCTCCACCTGAAAAGGACAACATACATCACTAAAGGAGTCAGGTAAATTTATATACTATTGTTTCAACTCCCAAAATAGAGTGCAAATATTTGCCATTCAAATATCTGCCCATTTAAATATAAAATTTTGTTTCCAAGATCTTCCAGCTAACCTGACTGTGAGCCTCACACCAAGATTCTCCCATAGCTAGGGCAACTCCAAGCAACGGCACTGCAGCCTCTCTCCTATTCTCTGACCCCAGGTATCCTTCACCTGCCAGCCACATTTGTGCCCAGGGTCACAGGATGTGGAAGGGGACACAGCACTGAACCTGGCACTGCAGCCTCTGTTGGAACAACTTCTTCAAATGATCTTGCTAGCTGTCACAGAAAGGTGGTACCGCAGTATTACATCCACTCCCATGTCATGTACGATGCAATTTCTGATATGCTTCCCTTGACATGCTCAGAAGCCAAAGCAAAGGAAACTCAGAAAGTTTCCATTAATGCTTGCCTATGCTACCTTGATTCACTTTCTGCAGACATTTTGCCAATAAAACACAACACAAGCCAGATTTCCTCTTGCCATACTTTCTAACAAGCAGATGACTTGTGGATATGTCATTCAGCTGGGTTTTCACCTGGAAGAAAGCAGCTCACAGCCTACACTGACTGAAGTGACTTGCTACTAGATTTAATTGGCACATACTTCTTTTTGCATCATTCTGTGCTCATAGCCATGCCTTGGCTGAATCTGATGGAATATATTTAACATGTATTAGCACTTCCAACATACTGAAAGCTTGCAATACATATGCTGGGCATGACTCCAAATATATATGACCTCATAAGGTTTCATGACTTTTGGACATTATCTTGTTTTGCAGTTATTCTTAGTGTACAGAAATGGAAGTTTTTAATAACAGTACCTACACTAGCTAAGCTATACTCACATTTGTAATGTGCCAAGGGGATCATAGAAACTCTACATAACCAGTGAAGCTTGAAAACCAGAATTATTTCAAGTAAATGTATGTAAAATGACATTTTATTCACTAAGTTATTTGTCATCAACCCTTGCACAAGTTAAATAGGCCCCCAGAAACAGTTTCTAATGTCTTTTAGCAAGCTACTGCATTATGATGAGCAGTACCTTGCCCTTTGAATAGTCCTATTGATTTTAGTTCAGAGTAAGGTTGGCAGAATGGGGACTTAGCAACTGCAGATGGACAGCAATTCCTTTCTTAGTTTATATTCACTGGCTCATGTTTGACAACTATTTTATTTAAAGGAGGATCTGTCTCCTCTCAAACCAAATGTAAATCTCCTCAGTGCATCTAATCTGGGCATTTCTCCTAGTTATTTCACACTGACTTCTGTTCAAAGATGTTGATCCCACTCAATCAATGACAATATTTCACTGGTTTCCATGAGGCAGGGTTTTGCCCTTATTCTCTGGGTATTATTGCCTACTATAGTCATCTTTGGCCTATGTCACCATTTTTCTGCCCCAGACTTCATTAATGAGATATTTCCTTCAAATAAAGCTCTGCAGTATAAAACACAGCATGTTTCCAGGGCACATTTCTTCTTTTCCAAGTCTGACTATTTGGCAATGCACTTCTCGCTTTCGTTTTTGTTTTAATCCCAAATCTATTGCTGCTATGAGCCTTGCTTTAATGATTCCCCTATTATATAATCAGTTGTACCTCCAATATTACTTAATACTGTATCTAGAAGTATACTCATTTTTTTCATCTGATGCACTTATTAATTTGGGAAGCAATTTTAAATTAGTTTCAGTGGCACATCCTTGATTTCCAATATTAATTACATAGTTCAATGTATACCTCTTATATACTACTATATTTTACATGTTGGCATAAATAGTGTCTCAGATCATCTGACCATAGCAATGCGTTACAGCAGCCAGCTTACCTCATACTACTTCGTCATGCTCAGAAGACAAAAACAACAGCCTGCCTCTTTGACGGTACATGAAGAAAGCCATGGTATATTTAAATTGCTCTAACATATTCTTTCCCATGTGAAGGTTCTCGGCTCTTTTACTGTGATCTCCACCACTGAAAAAGGACATTTTCATTCCCTATTATGTAAGTACTGAGAAAAAAAAAACGTGGAGGAAAGTTTCTGTAACATCCTAGGTCAGTTTGTCCCTTGGAAGATAGTAAAGCTTTTTATCTTTGGAATGGATATCTAAAATTAAAGTTCATCCTTCCTACAGTTCTCTGCTGGTTTTATTGCGAATGCAGCAACAAATGTATTGACTTCTAGGTTTAACATACTTCCTGTAGATCCTACATTAGTTGGGGGCATGACAGGAAAACTCAGCTGGCTCTAATCCAGAAATGTATTTGCCATTTTATGTTGGGTTCTGCCATTGAGGAATATGTATTAAAGGTTTCCCTTGGTGTCTATAGAGAATATGAATCAGCCTATAGAGAATCTAAATCCTACAACTTCATGCAGGGTGTTTCAGTCTTTTAGGCAAATTCATCTAGTTTTTTCACTCTGGAGGACCTTGATTTATCCCACAGCAAGATGCCAGCCATCATATACACACTTATTCCAAGAGAAAATTCTTGTCGTCTTTATCTCCTACTATCTTTTTTGAAAAAACATTTGTTCCTTTAGCAAAAACACGATGCACAAATGCTATGCCCTTCTCTTGGCAATATAAATAGTTTTCTGTACATATTCTGTCCCTCATTTTTTTCTTTCTGTTATTTTTTATTTATGCACCAGTAGCATCTGCAGACCTCTGTCTGGAATGATGGTCATGAGATTTTCTTGACAATCCTCTCATTAAAAACCAAGATTCTCCATCCCAAGTTAGTCTATCCTTTTTTTCTTTTTTTTTTTTTCGTTCTGCTACATCACAGACCACTAAGACGGTACAACTTTACCCAAAATAAGCAGAGAAAATACAAAATCACTAGTTAGATAGTTCTCTTGCTCTTGGAACATGTATAGCATTTTCTTCCCTAATATTCTGGCAATAATACAGTATTTTATTTGAAATCTCACTTCATTGTGCTTTGAGCACACTCTTAACTTCCCAACGACAGCCAAGTACCTCCTTCCTCAGTCTATTGATAGACTGCTAAAACAGATACATATTAATAATAAAACAGGGAAGTCTTGTTAAAAACAAAAGGGAACACCACCATTTCCACATCCTTCTTCCACCTGCCATGTTTTACTTCTGCCTCTCACTCTCAGTTTCCCAGCAACAGCACGCTCACTCAATCCCCCAGTCAATAAACAGCACTGAGCCCAGCAAGGAATTACTTCAGATGCTTCAACCAAAAGTCTAGAAAAGAGAAAAGCTATTGAAGTGACAATCATCACTTTTATAAAATAACAACCCCTTGCACAGGATTGCATGTTATAAACCTTTGATACCACAAATGACCTCCTGTCCCTTTTTATGTGTGCACTAAGAATATTTGACAGGGTTTAATACCATGTAATTATACCTGAGATCAAGTTGATCCATGACTATTTTTACAGAAAGTATCACAGCAGAGATAGAGTCACACTCAGGTATAACTGTATTTGGGCCCTGGACAAAAACTAAATAAATGACATAACTTTTAATCACATTTTCGAAGTATCTCTTAAAATAGATTTTTACTGCGTGATTTTCAAAGCTGCAGTACAGCACAGCCTAGTTTTATATATTTTATGTTCTATTATTTTCTTTTTCAGTTAGGACACCTGGTTGTGCAGACAGTTTTCATTTCTTCAGTTCTGGGCAAATCAATATCTATCAAACCTGGAGAAGTGCTGCAAAATTTTACTTCCAAGCTGGCATCTCAAGCCGTAGCAATGGAAAGATATATGAATAGAAATAATTTTTCCATAAGAAAATCTAAGAATTTAAGTAGTTGGATCAGAACCTAGGATCCAGGAGGCTTGACCTGAAATAGCCAGTGAAACATTTCAGAAGAACACATAAAAATGCCAAATTAGATACATCAGGAGTAGGGTCAGGTTCCTACAGAAGAGGGAGCTTTGCACACTGGAGTAGTAGCTTTCACAGTTACTTAAGGCCTGCAGTCTAACGGCCACCATAAAAAAAGCCTTTAGAATTTCATGCCATTATTCCTGCCTTGGAACTCAACAGTTTTTGTTACATGTTGCAGCTACCAGAAAGACGATGCGCATTGCAAAACAGTTTTGCTCTGTTAATTGAGCAACCAAAGATTTCCAAGTAGGATGAAACAGCAATGTTCCATGGAAATTTTATTGGGCTCTGTAGAATATATTTGGCGAACTATTGATTTTGCTGGAGAATTCTACATTTGTAGTGGGCTTTTTAACTTCTCTATGGAATTTGATAGGGATATAATTCCTCACTAAAATTTATAAGATGTTTCAAAAACCTTACAGAGATCAACTTTTCACTTAAGGTTGTAAAATGTTTCCATAAGGAAAGAGATAAGATGCAGAAAAAAATTCATTTAAGCCAGCTATAATTCAGAGTCTGTATTTCTGTCGGTAGTGTATTTTAAGCAGTATAAACAATCCTCCCAAAGACAGATCTAGTTAAGTGTTTTGTGATACCCAGATGAAACACTATGTTTTTATAAGGCCAGATCCAAAATTTAATGAAAGTCAACTGAAAGACTGCTATTATTTGCTCAGTTTAGTGAGCAGTGACAGAATTCCTATGGAATTAGTCTTGTCCTCATTTTTTCTCCTCAAACCCAATCAATTTCTCAGTGAAGTTTCTGGGAATCTTGCCTACCACAGCCAGTGACTTTTACCTCCAGCCTCCAAAGTGTGATGGGATCAGCAGAAGGGCTTTCTTATTTCTGTGGCACCTCCTCTCCTAGAGAGGGCATGAATCACACTGGCAAATGTATTGAAAATGTTTAATTTCAGCCCATTACTTTTTATTCTTTTTTTACTAACACAAGGGATAGAAAGGAGAGCTGGGTTCAGATGGATTCGTCTGATTTAAATCATCTCCCCAATGTGTTTTGTCAAGTCCAATGAAAATGAACATTGCTCACTTGTTCCTGGCTGGAGCCAGTCACAAGCCTATAGCAACTTCGATCTATTGAAAAGAACTGTGTTTTGTCCCATCCCACAGCAATAATCACTATTTTCATTTTTTATACCCATTTTACTTCTGATTTTAATCTGTATTAGTGAATCTCAGTCAGGGTGATGTTTTTAGTGAGAGTGGCTTAAATTAGACCGCAATATAAATTAAAAAGTCTCCTTATTATGCCCATTAAAAGTCTTTAGCTTTATTATATTTGTGTAGAGTGACTGTGACTTGTATCATCTTATGTAAAACCTTAATCAGGTTTGAGTGTAAAATGAGATCAGACAGAGTTTTACTCTATCCCTTTTTTCCTTTTCTTTTTCTGACCAGCATAGACCTGATAGATACAGAATACTGATTTAGCTGTTACCTTTCTTTTTATTTTATTGAGAGATCTCTGCAGGGATAAACATACTCTTCTGGGGGTTTTTTTTTAATTAAAAGTGAATAATAAAGTAGAATGATCTGATAATGATATGGACATAAATTCACACTCCTCTGAAATTTATATGAGAGTTATACAACACCAGAGTTTTATGAAGTCCAGCATATTCTTCCATCTTTCTACTTCCAGTCTGTATGAATCCTGAATCACTACAGTCATTCCTTTTAACTACATCTTCTTCCTCCTTCTATATTCTCTGGAGTATTAGAACCTTTCTTCATTACTATTGTGAAAATACATATGACAGCAGTAGTTGGAGTGCAAGGAAAGGTTACCCATGTGCTATGCAAACATGGAATAAAAACCAGTCTTGCCTCAAAAGGTTTTAATGTCAAGCCAGGTGTGAACACAGAAGCAGGTACGAGGAGACAGCATGCAGGCAAATGAACAGCGTGAAAAGTTAGAGTATATTTGTGAGAAGTATGCTTCTTGTTCTGTTAGGTTTTGTTCCCTTAATACAAATGTATTACAAATAGCTGTCATGGAGAATTAGGTGATAATATGAGGTAAAAGCGAAAGAAGGCATAGAATGAATAGGACAGTCAAAGCTCACTAGCTGGCTCTGGATGCCCAGAAGATACCTCAAGGCTGAAAAGAATCTTTGAGAGATTTAAGAGAGTTAAGATGGCAGCTGTAATGGCGTGGCTTTGCTTTTTATAGTAAGATTTCAAAAAACCAAAAACCAAAACAAACATTAGACATGTGAGAGAATGCAAGAAGGTACTTTTTAAAAGAGCATTGCTTACTATATCACATACTCTTAACATGGGAAGAAAATCTGTAAGATTCAAATATCTAAGTTCAAAACAGAGAAACCCTCTGGCTTTTCCACACTGTTTAAAATCTTGTCTGCATGGTTATATTGACCAGGATAACAACAGATGATCAAGTATCAGACCCTAAGTATTGCCATGTATCTCCTTTCTGCAGACATTTTATTTTAGAATAAAGGATTTAAAGGATTATTCTGGAACAGACCATTCCCACAGGAAAGCAGAGGCACGGTGGCATCATTACAGAGGAATAATAACACCCTGTAAACATGACCTATGTTTTACCCCACCTTATGTCAAGGCATTCAAAATCCCTGTAGAAACATTCAGGTGCTCAGCAGTCAAGCAATTATACTCTTGATCTCTGCAGTGCCCTGTTCTTTAGGAAGGTCTCTCTTGCTGCAGTGAAGCGCTATAGTCCCTGGAAACTCAACGAAAAAAGTTATGTTTATAGCAGGAATCTCTGTCAGCTGACTGTGATTCTCAAACTACAAGATGAGACAATAAAATGTGTGGTGCAAATGAGGAAAAGTGAGAAAAGTCAACTGAGAACTGCTTCAAAGATGTTCGAACTAGCTGCAGCAAAAGTGTATGTTTATGGTAAATGTTTACGGTAAACATTTATTTAATAGTAATTTGATTTTTCCACAGCCAATCTTAAATGCACTAAGAATCGCATCTTTCAAATGGAACAAGACATTTCTGGGCTGTACTTCTGTTTAAATTCAGTTCTCCAGATTACCCACTTAATTCTGACATCACTTACCATGTCTCATCAAACACAGCATCATATTGGAAACAGTGAAAACTTGATGTTGCTACATACTTTTTCTTTTAATCTAAATCACTACAGCTTCACTGGAATTATTCTAACACCCATGTGAGAGAAGAATTAGGTGTTTATGCTTGTAGAAACAGTTTTCAGTTCATTCATGGTCAGTTCTGGTCTTTAAAATCAAGTTGCCATTTGGCAATTTGCTACTTCTGTTTCACTTTTATCATCCATAATGCTACTAGAGAAAAACACTCACAATGGAGAAAATTATCACAGGCAGAACCAGCCAAGTCATAAAACAAGACCTTTTATTCCTCCCTCTGTGCAAAAAGAACACTATGTACAGGCTGAGTCCCAAATCATAAAGCCCTAAATTCTATAAATCTTCCCAAATAGAATTAAAAGTGACAAATTTATTATGTAAGTCAAATGATATATCTGCCACTGTGGCTAGGAACCAGCCTATTTGAGTCCACAGCAAAAATAACCACGTGCCATTCTGAGGAATTGCCAGTGCACACTTTCCCTTTTAGATTAATCTTCATACAGTGTAATTTGCAAAAAAGATCATGGTCAACTAGATAGCACACATTGACTACTGTCTGAAGTAAAAGTCTGACTGACCACTTGTAAATTGGCAATTCTTCAAAACCATACAGAAACTGAACAGTAATGAGGATTATTTGTGCGTACTAAAAATGCAGACACCAAAATAAGCTTTGCACTGCAAACTAAAATGAAATAAAATTGTATCCACAGATGGAAAAATTTAAAAGTAATTAGGGATTCTGTGAAGGAACTTACACATATTAATCTGAGTGAGGGGTTGAAAGAAGAGGATTACTTGAGGTTAAAGCTTATTTTTTCCTAATCAGATATTGCAGTCTTTCGGGTAAAAGACAAGTTTTATTACACATCCATACAGCCTGGGATATTAGGAATGTCACTGCAGCTAGTATGGTGAATGGTAGACTGCAGGATGTGGAAAGACGTGCTAGGATAAACTGAAATTTGGTATCTTTACTGAATGAAATACTTTGCTCATTCATATGATAGTGCAATGAATTGCTTTCTACATCCCTGTTATACTGTTACTGCTGTGTAAGGATGTGGTTTCATAACCAGTTTAAACCCATCTATAACTGCATTGTCACCAAAAAGCGCCGCCCCACCTTCTGCCCTGGGCTGACTGAAGGCTAAGACACATCAGTGGCAATTCATCACAGATCATCTCAACCTGATCATGAAAATGCATCCTGAGTAAAACATTGGATCCACCAGTATCGGTAGCAAACACTAACTTCAACAGGTCATAGATCACCCTGTTAACTGTATTATGATCTGTACTATGTGTTTGGTCATAAAATACATGTTTGCATGGCTATTGCGTACAAAGTTTCTGAACCATCTGTGGGCAGATCAGTCACAGCTGATAACATCACCAACTCACTGTTTAACCTGTTTTTGTCTATGAACCAGCAGGTTTGATCCCTGCTGCTATGAGTCTAATACTGTCACAGGCAATGCTTAATAACACTGAACTAGTTTTAGATTCTTGGGTACAGAGGTGGTTTAGGAAAACGACGCTGCTGTCTCACTTTCAGAAAAAATATAAACACCACGGATTCACCATAAATATGCACTGACTAGAGAAAGAACATCTTTTCCCAGACTAACGCTGCCTGATTGTACAGTTGGGATGATCCCAAGCTGCCATGTACTATTTGAGTTTTTCCACAGTGAGTTTTGAACATTAATTTGCATACAGAAACAAAAAATAGCGGTTTGGGGATACAATACAGCTAATTTCTGTCAAACATGCTGTCCAGGGATTCAGTTGTAAAATTTTCAGCAGTAGTTGGATATTGTAATACTCCATTCCCTAGCCTGTATTTATTACAGTAGGCATCAGCATATAAAAGGAAGTGCTATTCTTTACTCACTCTCCTGTATGGCATGCTTTTAAAGTACAGCTGTCTACCAGATGCAAGAAAATTAAGACATTTAATTTCCTCCCTCTGTGCATACGTCCCATTAATGTTAATGGCAGCTAAGTATGAAAGTAGGAAGAGAGCTACTGTGAACAGACTGAATATAATAGCTCACCCATTTCAAATAAATCTGGTTGTTTCAAGAAGAAAGGCAGAAAAACAGTCACAACACATTGTACTTATCCTTCAGCATGAGACATGCAAATTCATACTTGATTGACTTGAAAGCCACAGTGGACATTATGTGCTGAACAGTGTTAACCCTTGAATGCATCACCTCCAAAGTCAATAAAATTTCAAAGTTATTGAGTATATAAATGCAATTATTGACTGCATATATTTTAAACTGCAGCTCCCACAATGGTTTTCTGTAAACTATTTTTTTAAAGAATCTTTTCCCTGTTTTGTCAATTGTAGGTTTTAATCTACCTGCATTGGTGTTCTGATCCCTTTGTTTTGTCAAGGAGGCTTTCAGAGGTACTAGATGGGGCAGACAGAAGCAGATCAGTGTATTTACAGTTTGCTGTACACCCATGCTTTTTACTAAAACACGTAATTTGCCAACCATGGGTGTAACTCCACCAGTTTGGCTGTTGAGGGAACTGGTAGAAAAACTTTGCTGTGCACAGAATGTCATTATATTTGTACTTAGGTTGCAACACTTCAGATTGCCTTATCTGAACTACACAGCTTGGTTCCAGAAATGCACAGAAAGACTGCTTGGGACATCTCTATCAGCACTTTATTTGAGGCAGAATCGTATTACTGCCTCCATTTTACTATTGTCCTTTGTGTTTTATACTTACTTCATGCTAGGTGGCATCTAGATGTCATTAATGAAAAAATGTAATCTTTCTGCTGTTAGTCTCATTATTCTCTGCACATTTATATCAAACAAACTTCTAAATCAAAGAATGGAAACAATGAGAAAGACCTTCCAAAATGTGCTTAGTCATCATTCCTGAATTTCTGTAACTATGAAGATCAAAACAATTATTGGCTTCTTTGTGAATCAGTGCTAATTTCCTGAGTAATGACCGAAGTGGGGACAATGCGGCACATATAACTATTCCACAAAACAGCAAATCAAGTTCCTTTTTCAGTTCCAATTGAAATTCTGAAGCATGTACCAATAAAAGAAAATTAAAATCTGTCTCAGAGTGCTTTTGACAAATTTAACAGTTCTTCCAGCCCATCAGTGACACTGTAATAATCAGCTATTCCAATATTTCCTTTTTGATCCATACAGTGCTTACAGTTAAGTAAAAAGTGTTTCTAAATAATGTATACTTGTCAAAGAAGGTATTTATGCCCATTTTATCTGATATGGGTTTTGAAGAGATTAAGAATTTCTTGGGGATCATTTACTATGACCTAGAGATTCAAGCTTGTGACACAGAGGAATTACAGGATTAAAATTCCTGTTACAGATACACTAAGAATCCAACTCATCGCTATACTGAAATCTCCTATTCTTCTGTTCAATGCGCTATATTGCTTGTTCATGGTTGATTGAGACATAAGACTGATTAATCTGCAGTTCTACAGGGGCAGATTTTAAGGTTAATTGCAGAATTTCATTGTATCTAGACTGTTTAAGCCTCCAAGTGGTTAGTGTCCTAAATTTGAACTCCCTTTCCTTTCACATAAAAAGTATACGCTGTCCTCAGAACCTGTGGTTCAAGGCATAAGCCACACAAAAGTTTTATCAGAGATTAATTTTCTCTGTCTTTTAAACAGTGCATATACATGCTTGCAATATAGAAGACTTTCCAATTCAGGAACTTCGAAGCTGAAGTCATGTTGCCTAAATAATATCGTGTGACTGATTTGTGTCTTTGCGTGTTGTGTAATTCAATGGCTACAAATACACTTTTAAAGTCTTAACACTTCATAGAGATTAGTATCTTTTAGAAGATACCTTCTGTGAATTTTCAAGTTCCACATTATAAAATCTTTACAGGAGATCATGATCTACCACAAAATCAGTGATATGTATAGAAGTTCTTCTAGTATTAATAGAACAAATGCAGGAGACTGCTTCCTCTGCTAAGTTTCTTCATAGCAAATATATTTAAAAATTAGATACCACTGTCTGCAACAAATGTTCACCGAGGCTTTGATTTCCAAAAAAGACTAAAGAAAAGTTCAGTTTGAAGGGTTCCTCTGGATCCAGTGCAATTAGGCACTCAGCTGGCCAAACCACCCTACAAGCCTATCCAGAAGAAACACGCTTAAGCCCTCTGCCATACAGAGAAGACTGTAGTGACGGCTGCAAATTAGCCAACCCTACAAACTCTGCATGAAAATCTTCACAGGGCTGATCTTAGGTAACGAAGGGAAGAGGTGACAGGAGGTGGCATGCAGCTAGCTCTGAAGGAGAACTGGTACTGTCAGTATCCTTGGCCATCCAACTGCTGGTCTTCTCCCACAGCCAGATCAGGGTTACACAGCACAAGCTGCATCAACACAGCTACAAGCTGCATCAGCACAGCTCCACTCTGCACCAGCACAGCTCCACTGCTTGTTCCTGAACACAGCTTCATATGGCAACCACCCACGATCCGCTCTCCAGCCACACGCACCCCAAGCTCCGAAGAATGGGCCACCCGTGAGACGTGACAATCATTAATATTGAAGTGACTGCAAAACCAAAACAAGGAAGCAGCTTTCCTTGAGTACATGCACTGCAACAGGCCACATCTTCAGGTGGGAACAGAAAACTGTGTGTTCATGCTACTACAGAGGACACAGGAGGATATCCTGGGCACAGTGTCCCCGTACTGAAAGACCACCATATGTTCCCGCCGTGCTTTTATTCAGGTGATATTGGGTAGCAAATTCATCTGTGGAAACCTTCCTAGGTAGTCCCAACTTTGTGTGCTGTGAGAATAGATATGATCTGTGGGCAGCTGGAACATGGGCCACACTCCTAACACTGTGGCTGTGCTCCACCATTCTACATAGTGTTTCACACTGTGGCACAGAGATGTATTAAGCTATGTCCAGGAGTGCACCTGGGTTTTAGCTAGCCTCCTGAAGGGGCCACTGCAGTTATAACATAGACACTGTTTCCACCTCATTGTGATGGGTGCCAACTCTGTAAACGGCTTTTGAAAAGTATAGATACCTTCTGAAAATTCATAGCCATTTAAGGCTCTCATTAATTGCATGTGTTAACTGGGTGTCCTGGTTTCAGCTGGATAGAGTTAATTTTCTTCTTAGTAGTTAGTACAGTGCTGTGTTTTGGCTATGATGTGAGAACAATGTCGATAGGA
>JAVJGI010000064.1:59458269-59526083 GCA_035590275.1 Ibycter americanus | reverse complement strand
GAATGAATTCCTTGCTTTGCTTTGCTTGCATGCGTGGCTTTTGCTTTACCTATTAAATTGTTCTTATCTCAACCCTTTGAGTTTTACATTTCTTTCCGATTCTCTCCTCCATTCCTTTGGGTGAGGGGGAGTGAGCAAGTGGCTGCGTGGTGCTTGGTTGCCGGCCGGGGTTAAACCACGACACTCCTGGATAGGCCACTGCAGTTATACATAGACACTGTTTCCACCTCATTGTGATGGGTGCCAACTCTGAAACGGCTTTTGAAAAGTATAGATACCTTCTGAAAATTCATAGCCATTTAAGGCTTTCATTAATTGCATGTGTTAACTGAGTGAGGTTTTTTGTTTTCCAGGTTCTGAGCTTCCACAGAACACGGCTTGCAGCACCAGACAGCCAGGATACAAGCAGCCAACTACTTCCGTACAGCCTTTCAAATACATACTCATGCATCCATAGCTAGATCTATGATAATGCTTTCCTGTTTGCTTTTCCCATTGCCCACTTTTAAGCTGGATCAATACAGTCATACAGGAAATTCTAAAAATCCACTACAGTTAGTGTATAATTGCACCTCAATGGTCAGGTCACTTACAATACTTGTAATATTCATGTATATAAGTTTTTACAGGTTAATACTCGGCAGTTTCTTATGTTTTCATTCTGCCATTGTTGAATGCACACATCGGTGTCCCCAGAAGTGACTGCAAAGAAGTCCATGGGTACTTTACAAATCCCCAAATAATTATGAAGTTCCAAATACACTACACGGTTATTAGCTTCAGATTGTTCACTGATTGCCATTTCATAACAGAGAAGAACTGTGTTATTATCATATTATTAGCTGTTTACGGCTTGATAAAACATAATCATTTCTAATTTGCAGAGATGTGAAAACACAAATTTGCAAAATATATTTGTATATGTCACGTCTAAAAAGCTCTATGAACCAAAACTAGATTTTTTTAAATTAAACTAAGTATTATTCTCCATATCACTTATTATCGCATAGGATTTTAAAGGCAAGGTACAAATAGTCCATTCCAGCAAATACTTCTAAAGTCCACTATGTATTTAGAGCAGAAAGCAGGAAATATTAAATACGAGTTGACAGAAACAGCATCATAGAAAACCATGTATTAATTTCCAATATTCCTATATTCTATTACTTTTTTTTCTATCTGGCACATACATATACTATATAAAAAGATAGAAACCTGGAGGCAAAAAAAAGTAGAAAATTATAAGGAACTAAATTACAACAGCTGAGGAATAGTAAATATTTCTATCTTCTTTTACAGACTGTACAAGAGTACTCAATGTAATTGCTCACATTAAAGTTGAAATTCCACTTAACTGCCTGACAACCTAACCTTTTGCAAATTTTTATAGGATTATGAAACAGTAATTGGATTTTTTTAGTATTAGGGAATTGTCACAAAGTGTTTATTTGTTAAATTAAGTCTTCCGGTAGTTTTCAGGAAAATATGTATTTGTGAGACTTAATTATTATATCAAATAACTTTAATTCTATCCCAAAATGATCTGGTTAATGTAGATTAGAAAACTCAGAGATAATCACTCTAGTTTAATATGCTTATACCAAGGATGAGGAAGGCCCATACAGCACTGCTTGTGCTTCCTTAAATCTCAGTTTATAATGTTAGCCTGGAGTGGGATGTAGTCTGATTGCAATTTTGACAAAAAGAAATACTCCAGCTACCAAGAAAGAATAATAAAGTACATATTTCATGATCTCTACCACAGGTAATTCAGCAATTGGTTTGAACTCTACTGAAACAGTTTAAAATATAGTTTTATCCATCCCTTCTGATCCAATGTCCAACACTTAGCACACTTACAACCTATTCTCTGCCACCATATGAGTCGTAAAATATTTTGCCTTCTGGCTTCACCAAGAAATACATTTAGGAAGTCATAAACTCTGCTACCTTCTCCTTTGGCTGCTGTTACTAAGCCAGCTACAGTTCTGTGGAATACATCAGTTTAAAACTGTATAAATTAATTCTAAAACAAACATTACTTCCAAAACCACCATCCACCAAATATTTATTTGTATAAGGTTCATTTCCTTTACCTTTTCCAGAAATAAAAGATTTATTTTATTAGGTAATTTTGTTTTATGCTCTGTTCCTATCACAGAAAAATTTTAATAACTATTAAACATGCAAAATAACTTAAAATAATTGCTTTCAGATTATTTTTAAATGTAAGAGCTGTTACTCTGTAAGAAAGACTCTAAATGCAGGAAGTTTTACATCTATGAACACCCTGAAGACCTAATTATTCAACCAATTATAAAGCCTGTGGCAGTGGAGGCACCATGAAAACATATGAACACAAAACATAAACAACGAGGCAAAGAGAGAGAAAAATCACATTTAATAAGTCAAACATATAAGAAATTATTTTAGAGTAGCAGTGTCTTTGTATCTTTAATCTCAGACAGAAAATTTCAGGAAAAAAGGGGTAAGACTCAGAGTGCTTTGAAAGAAATCAAGCAATACTAATCCAAAATCAGCAGTAAGAAGTTACATAAACTCCATGGATCAGGACATTTAGGAGAGGCTGGCTATGCATCCAGATTCTTCCTAACTGGAACAGTTAGACTGCTTAAATATGAACTTAACAGCATTTCAGTCCCATCCTTCAGAACCTCACATCACATTTGTGCATTCCTTTTTAATCAAGCTAAACAGAATAATTCTAATCTGGAATGCCATAGATTATTTCACATAATTTAGTCTCTTCTTTTTGGTAGGTCACCATCAACCTCTAACATTATTATTGTTATTGCAGAAAAAAAACACCACTATAGAAATCTAGCTATTTTAATGAAGAATCTCCAGTCTACTCATTATCAGTTCCTAGTACATCTAGATTCCCTATTTATATTTAAAACATCAGCCGTAAATATTACTGCAAGCATTTGACTTGTTCTCAATGGCCTATCTATATAGTGATGTGTGCAGGAAACAGAAATCTTCAAGACCAAGAATTGCAAAAGAATTTGGAATAATAAAACCTTTCTGACTTCAGCATAGAATCAATTATTCAGGGACAGATCTGAGATTTTCGGTCTGACTGAATATCTCACTGATGAAATCAGAAGGTGTCAAGACTGATATTCTTGTCACAGCTGCCTTCCTGGTACTAATTAAAACCAAACTAGATGCTAATACTATGCAAATAAAATAAAATAAAATAAATAAAAAAAACTCTGAAACACAAAAAATTACAGTAATATTGGAAATAAGTGTGAAAAAAACTCTGAGTTCCAGGAGCCTTCAAAATCTGCAGCCTATACCTGTTTCATACACTAAGCGGCAAAATAAAATCTCTACCAACTGTAAGAATAATCAAGATGTGAATTGAAGCAAAAAATAAAAGAAGAAATTCCTGAGAGACAGTGTAAGTTTCACCAAAGAAGTTGAAGAGCAGAGCAGTCCTGTTCAGGGTGTTCTGGGAAATTTCCTGGCCAAATCGTTTCCACTTTCTCACACAGCTAAAAGTGAAAAATTCAAACGCTGTTGCCCAGAAAGCTAAGGATTACATTGGGGAAGTAATGTGCTACTTTACTTTGATCTAATTCCACCTTAACAAATGTTTCTCATCTTAACCCGATGATTACACTCCGCAAGTGCAAAACAGACACCATGTTAGTGTTGGCACTGCTGAATACTGCCTGCACCAGGTTGCAATTGGTGCTGAAAGATCCATATGTAGTACATCTGTACATGATCTACCATAACAGCATTATTGCAATTCAAACAGCAATAGATAACTTTGTAATATTATCTAGTATTATGAAGACTAAAGGGAAATATATCTGAAGTAAAAAATTGTCACCAAGCTATTATTTCTGTATGTTAGATTCAGAGTAGAATTTGTGTTAGTAAAGATTTTTGCATAGAGAAAGGTAAAAGTTTTGCCATGTTTAACCAAAAAAAGAGAAAGGCTACCAGAGCTCCATTTCCCAACTTGGCTTTTTCTGGCATCAAGTAGATCAATTGTCTGTCTCATGTTTCCCATCTGTACAGTACCAACTCCTGTAAAACACTTGCAGTGCCTCTTTAGTAAAGGCAAAACTGGCCCAGGGCTTCTCAGCACAGCAATACAATCAAGAAACACTGGCAGCTGAATGGAGAGTGACCAGGTCACACCTTTCCTATGAAGGGGAAGACAGGGGGGAAAAACTGGCCAGAGATCTGGAAAGGGAGCAAAACTTGGCTTGTTCCAACATTGTTTAAAGGGATGAGATGATATCACATGGGGTGACAGATTTTTCAAAGGGGTTTCCTGCACTCAACCTGAACTGATCATGTTATATACACTGGCTTCTCCTTAGGCACCATCAAGAGCCGGCTTGTCAGTGCTCTGGCAGTGGGTTGGGGCCAGTTTTTGCTGCCCCTGATTGTCTTGCTACCTTAGGTGACTACTGCTCTGCCTGTGCCTACTGTGGGCCCTGAAGAAAGGTACAGAAAATGCAGTTTCATTACAATTATAATGAGAAAAGTCTTAGCAACTCATCATGTGAGTTGCTTATTTACCATTAGAGGTCACTGTCCTGCTTACGACATAACGTTAGCTACATTTCATTTTAGGAAGATGTTGTATACAAATGGGTAGGCATTTTAAAGCCTAATCAAAAGTGAGGATACAAGCCATTATTTAAATCAACAATAAAAAAATCTTGTTGATATACAAGTCCTGTAGAAAATTGAAAAATAATGAAGAAAAATAAAGAATATCTATCAGAATATGGCAATTATCTGTTCTTAAAGGTCCAGTAAGGTATTGAGTAGATGGTCTTATAATTAAGAAAACTACTCGGCCAAAGAAATACTGTCTTTCAAATGTTTCTCTTTTTGACATTGAGTTTTAATTGTTGAATAATTATCAATTCTTTTCAATGAAATAATCTTTTTCCCAATGACTGCATGATCCCATAGCATGATACCCCTGAAACAGGAAAGCAGGTTGGTATAAACTGGCTGTTTGAGAACTAAGAGGTAGTAATTAAGAAGGAAATCAGTGAGCTGATAAGTGTTTTGCAGCTTTGAAAGACAGCTCTTGGCATACTTTCAGCAAGAGATCTGAATCAGACAGCAATGCCTTAAATGAGTACAGGGAATATAATAAAAATTAAGACTGTGACTTCTTGTGTCCCCATCCAGTAAGAGCCCACATTGAACTGGAAATGTGAAAGTCAGTTGCAAACCAAACAGGAGAGCAAGGACTACTGCATTCAGTCATCTGCACTGAAGACAAACAGACAAGGACATTTCCTTCTGGAAAGGCCTCAATATGGAATTTTCTGTAAGTCATTCCTCCTGGGGGAAAGAGTAGAGTCTGATCTGTTTAGGATGATAGTGCTGTCTTACAGTGCCCTGTGCCCTCCTCTGGCCCCTTCAGCCTCTCCAGAAATTGCTGTTGTTGTGGTCAGTTCTGCTGCACCTCACTTCAAAACATATCGATCACTGAAAGATGTTGAATGAACATCCTTTTTCTCCACTCGAGACCAAATGACATAGCACTGCAAACAACAATCTCTGCTCCCTTTTACATGTCCCCGCTAAAACTGTGTCACCATGCTGCTCCTGAGATGTCATAGAACTAAATCTAAATGATGTCTCTGTGAGGTCATAAGAAGCTGGAAACACACCAGAGGAGATGGTAACTTTCACATCTCTGAATTGACTTCTCTTATGAACAGAGAGCAATCAGATCAGGAAAAACACACAGATGAAGATGTGTGATCACCAGTTCTCTTTAGTTCACTCTAACGCCTTCAGAAAAGGATTCTCTAGTTACTGTGGTTTGTATGCAGTACCTCACATGTACAACAACATGGAAAAATCTCAATATTTGTTAGTATAAAGAACCATTTAATGCTTTATGATACTCTTCGGATTAAACCCAAAATTACTGAAAGGAGTTTTCTGAAATTCATTATAACTACAGTAAAATACTGTTATGGGTTTATAATCCAATGATTACAATTTCTGCCATTCATATTTAAGTTATGTGGTCCTTAATGAACTTTATTGAAGCATAAGTGCACGTCATATAGGTTAAGAGCATGAGAACATAAAGATGGCAAATATGGCATTCACTCGCTTCTCGGTTTTAATTAGGCCAACTGGGAGTATTTTAGCATAACATATTTCAGCTGTGAAAAATACCACCTTTAGAGATGTACATCCCCAGCTAGGCATTTGCAATATTTCATCATCATGCTCAGGATTGTTTCTTAGCAGTGAATACTTCATCACTAGAAAGAAACTCAATAACATTTTTTAAAGCAAAGGTCACAAGCCCTGCACACTAAGTCCTTGTTAGAGGCTGATGATCTTCATAAAACTAAGTCCCTCTCATTCCAGTAGGGAGTAAAATCTAGAGGAGAAAGAGCTATTTCCTGTGCATGTAACAGCCCTCTGTTAATATTCTGATGCCTCATCATATTCTGTATAATTCACTAGCTAAAGTACACTTTCATCACATTTGCACAGATGCTGGGCTGGTCACAATAAAGGACATTCATGTTACACAATGACACAACCTTTTCCATAAATTTTCAGAAAGTGCCGTCAGCTAGTGGTGCTTCCCTTGGGAAAAGAGAATCAGGACCTGCCATAATGGTCCTGATTAAGTATTCTTGGAATATGGAAATGGCAATTTTAGGAAGATTATAAAGTTAACGTTTTCATTAGTCTCCAAGACCTACTGCTAAATTCATCCTCACATACTTATTAAATAATACTTACATTTTATCACAATAATGAAAATAAAGAAGTGTAACTCCCACTACTTAATCCACTACTCCCCCCCATAATGGAGACTGAGCTATAAAGATGTTGGCAAACTTGCTGTAGAACTTACAGACATATTTTAATCACAGTTACAGACAGTAGATTTTTTTCCAGGACATTTTGGGTGGACCTGGGTATTAATCACACATTTCCATTAAGCAGCTCTATTTTGTACATCTGTTCAAAAGACTATCATAAATGAACACTAAGGTGATTCTGCAGAGAATTCA
Organism: Ibycter americanus; assembly: GCA_035590275.1. Taxonomy (NCBI): domain Eukaryota; kingdom Metazoa; phylum Chordata; class Aves; order Falconiformes; family Falconidae; genus Ibycter; species Ibycter americanus. The sequence goes on along the minus strand of JAVJGI010000064.1, from coordinate 59,519,022 downwards.
AGAAGCCAAAAATAAATATTACCAACACATTAACAAGTCCCTAAACGTGAGGAGAGAGGACAGATATAACTTTTTTCTTCTTTGGCAGTGTTCTCTGTATTAAATTACAGAATCTTTCAGGAGAAAGAGAAAAAGAAAAAACTTTTGGAAGTTGCACCCTTTATCTTTTTTGCAATGTAACAAATACTTGCCAGGCTTTAGCCTGATTACTCATACTAGGAGGAATTCAAAATGTCATTCCAGTTTAAAACAACTTTGAAAAATGAGAGCCTTTTGAAGATAGGCCAAAGCATTTAGATAAGTCAAGTATGTAAAGATCATACATTTTTTCAATCGCTAACAGATTTGTATGATGTTTTTAAGAAGTATTTAAGAATAATAAGTGACTAGGAAATCTGAGGCCCAGTTTTCCTAAGGGAATTTTGTCACTGATGATAGTGGGTAAAAAGTCAGGTCCAGTAAAAGTATCTCCTCCATGTAATTTTGATCCTCCATGTGTTAAAAATCATGCGCATTAATGTGTTAGGAACTTTATCTTCCATCTACTCCACTAGCAGTAAAGGACATGCAGTAACCAAACAGACAATTTTTCACACAGTTTAAACTTAATTTATGAGGGTAGCATGATTAACAGGCATACTATAAATGACAATTAGAAGATCTAAAACTAACAAAGGTCTCACCATTTCTAAGGATAAGCAGCAGAAAATAAGGGACAGAATCTGGAAGCCTTCCTCAGGACAGCATTTACTTTGCCAATTTCAGCTGAATTGCTGTATCAGAGAGGACTCTCTTCCCAAATATGAGTATGAGGACTTTGAACCCTGAAATTTAACTCTGAGCCTTTGACCCTTCAGTATAATGTTAAGAGCTATGAGCTATGAGCTGACTCACTTACAGGTTTACTGCTAAGCACTTACGGACACATGTGGACAAACACACACACCCCCCAGGCAGGGCGATTAAATGTTGATGTTGCTGAGGAAGTAACATGACTGACAAAATTCAACCTGCCTTTCTGTGATCTAGTGCCATTTTGAGTTATACAAACCCCCAAAACACTCCACATTAAGATGAAACTAATACAGGGAGCAGCTTTATGCTTTGAAGCCTTTGTTATTGTTTCTTGTGCTCCCTTCCAACTACTAATAATGTATACTTCTACAAGGTGTTCAACTCGTACTTATATCTGAAGAAGGGGACCACGCAAGGTGTTGAAGGGAGTCCTTGGCAGATCGCTAAAGCAAAAGCAGAAGGGGAGGCAGAATACATTTGTCCTAACAGTTTTGTCTATAAGAATTTTACGCCTCGTTTTAAAAAATTCCTTGTTCAGTGTTAGCAGAGAGAAACTCTGTATGTGCTTCATTATTATGAAAGGAAATGTAGAAGAAGTACCTGAGCTTAATGAGATTTTGGAAAATAAATATACATCTTAAGTTGTCTGTGTGGTGGCACTTTTTAATGAGTTTAACTTTTGGTGTATAAATAAATATTCTTTAGATACCATCTGAATAATGTGCAAATTAAAAGTGGCATAGGGTAAGCACATCAGTGCAAAATTTCATTCTTTCTACAGTACAATGTTTGTTGTTTGTTATCTTCTGTAGGCAGCAACTGATCATTCTTTCCTGGATGTGCTTAGGGAAATCATGAAGTGTTTGTTTTAGATAATGATGTGCAGCATTCATAGCTACTTGTGACTTTCAAAAACTGAAATTAAAGATTCTGAAATATCAAGCATATCATTAAAAAATCCTTCACTGCTCAAGCCTTTTGCTAGCTTCATTTTCATGTAATTGGGAGAAAAATGTTTTCTTGAATGCTTTGCAATATGATTTAAGTTAAGCATAAGTTCACTTAGCTGCGTGGACATGTAATTGGGAGAAAAATGTTTTCTTGAATGCTTTGCAATATGATTTAAGTTAAGCATAAGTTCACTTAGCTGCGTGGATATAATTTGATTTTGTAAGAGTTGAAGTATACTAGACAAAACTAGCAATCTACTCTTCTGACCTGCTCAAGGTTGTACATCAGTATGCCAGAAGCTTTGAATCCCTTTAACAACTGAGTAAAGAACAACAGCCTCATTTATCAAAAACCTTTTCCTCCATTCTCGTTTAACTCTTCCAGTTACTAAATTGTTAATTAACTGGCCATGGTCTTTCTTCAAGGCTTTGTATGCTGATAATGTGAATATATAAACAAATGACACCAAGAAAACTGTAAGCTTTTGAAAGGTGTTGACTGAGGTTTTGGCCATATGCAAGTACTTTCAATGCACTAGTAAGAAGGAAACTAAATACAAGTTGGCACTTTTTTAGAACCTAGAGAGTACACTAAACTTTGTCTTTCACCTGAAGAACGTGACCAATGTCACTTCTCAGGTCCACTGCATGGATTTATGCTTTTTTTTTTTTCCTTTCATGCTGCTATGATTCAGCAAAGCACATAGCACTTGCTTATGTTTAATATCTTATAAAGAGATTGACTTAAAAAATCTTAGAATTTTTTTTTTTTTTCCAGAAATAAACATTGAGATATTTTCCTTTGCTTTAATGCTTTTTAAGTCTTTCTGGTTCACTTTTTAATGTTCTACACTTCTCCAACTATCTGTTCAACTTAATGGAATTACTGTCACTCCGCTTGATAAATTGGGTCAGTGAGGGTAAGGAGTCCAAAGCAGCCAAACTTATCCCAGAAAGAGCAGCAGAAATTCACTGTACTGGGCACAGGTTAGACGTCAGAAGTCTCTGAACCATGGCAAAGTTTAGCGGTATTTGAATGGCATTATCCTTGTTGTGCCACAAAGTAGGATTCTTAGTCAAGGGCTAGGACCCAACCACGCGACTCGTGTAGCAACAAAGAATCAAAAAATTATCTCTGTCCAGAGAGATCTTACCATCCATGCAAAGAGATAGGAGACACGTGAATATTATAAATAGCCACAAGTAGACCACAGTGAAGCAAGCAAATACAGATACTACCTGTTCGTGTCATAAACTGTGGTGTAAGTACACCAACAATCTAATTGCAGCCAATTTTTTTACAAGCATCACTGGAAATGAGATTCTTAAAGAGAAATACAAAGTTGTATTTGAGGACATCCTTCTGAGGCCTGATTACTTAAAAGACTTCTCCCAGCTACATGAGAATTACAGAATTGGAAAATGCATTTTTTTTTCTCCTTGGAGAGCTTTCAAAGTGCTATTCAAAAGCAGCTCATTTCCCATAAATTCATAAAGGCACATCTGGACTGAAAATATCCTTTCATCCTTTGCACATCATTTTAACACTTTCCCCTGACACTATTTTTGTCTTCCTTCTTGGATTTATTAACTCCTAAGTAATTACCTTTGTTTCTCTTAGGTGTAATCATTGCTTGGGTCAACATATTCAAGGAGCTCTCACAGCTTTAAAAATGTGGTAATCAACATTTTTTTATCATTATTTCCTGTGCTCTTCTTCCTTGCCTCCTCTGCAATGACTGCCAAAGCATTTCTTCTAGCTTTCTGTGTTCTGCACATGGATTTAAGCACTTTCTTCTTTTCATCTCTTGGGGGTTGAATATTCTCTCCTTTTAATTTAAAACTGACCTCACATTGTTATATTGTCTTGAGCACACAAGAAGAGAGTCAGTAAGAAGGAAGCTGTGATGGAGAATAGGCAAGATTCTTCCACTTACACATTCAGCTGATGGGTATGCTGTTGGTTTATGCAAAGGTATCTTCCCAGAACTCCCTCTGTTTTTATCATACAAACAATGAAAAAGTCCCATAAAACTCCAGAAGTTCACACATGAAGTTTTCACACCACTATTCCTTTGCAAAGCAGGTATTTACAAGCTTTGCAGAAAAGCACAGAGAGCACTTGCAAAACCCTTTAGCTGTCCTATGAGATCTGTGGCCATGGTTACACAGCTGCTTTAATCCAGCATAAATCCAGCCTGCCAGTGAAATGGGGTACTTCTAAATTCCCCTCTCTATGGCACTACTCCTCATTGCCTCTCTGATGCTGGCTTTAGCTCTTCCAAGGTTGCACAGCAAGACTGATAAGGGAACTGATGCAACTGCAAACTAACCCAGCAACCCCCCTGCCCCGAATATTCATTTTTACTCATATTAGCTCCCTGATCCAACTCATTGTACAGCTCTACAAGCACCAACACTGGAGAACAGTGGACTCATGCAGCTGAGGGTGAAGTGCAGGGGCTGAAGATACTGCTCTGTTTAGCAACAGTGACCTGAAAATCAACTGAAAGCAAGTATGAAGCTGCAGCTGAGTCTCTTCCTGTGCCTGGAAATGCAGCTCCATTTCCAAGCTTATTGCTACTGGTTTGTTCTCTCAACTCCTTGTACTAGAAGTCTGAACTCATGCTAACACTACTTCCTGCTGAACACAGGGAAGAACATGCTTCAAACAGACTCCGCTCCTGGTAAACGGCTCTCTAGCAATATGCAAACAGGGCAGACTGCTCAAGATTCATCTCTCAGTGTTCCCCTGTGTTCAGTCATGCAACAGGAGGAGGAAGGCACTCAAAGTCCTCTGCTGCAGCTGAGGTTTGTAATTTCCACTAGGGTTCTTAGGAGCCTGAGCTTCCACTGTGTAAGCATGACCTCTCTCCTGCTTTGCAACCCCACAAGCCAGATGCAAGCCCTGAGTCAGGTCAAGCAGATCCAATCCAGCATACAGAACCAGAAGAGGCATCAGTGTTGGCTGAGATAGAAGGAGAGAACCAGGCCACGTGCCTCATGGTGCATGAGTCTTGACAGGTTTGGCACACTCTCAGCAGATGGCTGGTTAAGATGTTTGCATTAAATTAACTTCCCATTTTCTTCAGTGTGAGGATTCCTAGCTACTTTCCCAAAAAAATGAAGACATTAGTAACCACATGACCCAAGCAAGTGACAAAAAGCTGATCCATAAGAAAATACACTGACAATGTTATTCGATTCTAATGACATTATAACACATACCTTGTTTTCTTGATGTCCTAGAAAAGGAACAGCACAGAAACCACTGACTTTCGTTGCAACACTTACACTTCTTTCCCAACTAAGTAAGTGAGAAAATGCAAGTGATCAACTGGATTTAACCCATAATCAAAAAATTCATCTACTGCAGACAGGGGTGAACAACAGAACAATCCTTCTAATAGCCAGAAAGAACCCTTGTTTACTCCCATAAAAATCAACAGGATCCTGCTTTCAACAGAATCAGAGCAAAGGATTCAATAACAAAGTCTAACCCATGACCTCATATTTACTAAAAGTCATTTTAAAATGGACAGCAATCATTTGTTCTATCAAAATTAGCAATTACCATTAAAATTACTTTGATCCTGCTCCCATTACAGTCAAAGGAAAATGCTTCCTTTAACTCTCTCTGCCACAGTGCTGCAACATCGAGTCTGCAATGCCAAATCCTATAAAAACTTAGGTCCAGTTAAGAAGAGTTCCCTTTTCTGCATATGCTTCATTCTATACAAATGTTCAAGTCCAGGGAAGCTAAAGATACTTTCACATTGTGAGCTCAGACTCTTCAAGTTCAGATATACCTTTACTAAATTACAGGGTCAGTGGAGTCCTGTTGATCATATGTGCAAATCTTACATGTATGTTTTATCACCTTGCTAGTAATGGCCATATTATTCACAGGAACAGTTCAATAAAGTAAGTATTACAAGTGAAAGTTTTTGCTATTGTCGTTAAAAATTGACACGGAAGAATAAAATGTTTAGAATTTACATGGTCCTATGGTCATGGTTTAAAATTACAGACCATGTTGAAACAGTTAATAGCACTTAATCTACAGGAAAATAATTCCTAAAGCACTCAATTACAAGGCCAAAAGAAACATTCTGCCAACTTTTATGATATCTAGATATTTGAGGGTTAGCAAGGTTAAGGAGAAGGTGAATCATCTTAAAGCTCCAACTATAAAGAATCTGCATTCATATAACATTCAGAAAGCAGAAAAATATATACTTTAGGGAAAAAAATCAATTAAAAATCTTTCTAATAAGGACTTTCCTAAATACATGTATGTTTTAATTTTTCTCTCTTCTTGCACCCTTGTATTAGGAGTTACTGTATGTTATACAAGTACAGTTATATAATTACAAAAATCCCCATAGCAGAATTAAAAAATGATCTGAAACTGTATTATTTTTAAATGTATAGCCACATACCCATGTACAACAGCCCAAATTCAAGAAACATTATTAAATAGTTTGAACAAAAAAATACATATATTTTTAAAGCATTAAGACATATCACTGCTTCCCTGCTGCACCAACTCACAAAGCTGGCTAAAGAAACCTGGATAATTTTAAAGAGCAAATCTCGTGTTGCTCAGCAACAGCACACCCTGATAGAAACGATGCAGGATGTTGGAAATTTAATATTAGGGAACTGTGCTTGCAAGGAGAAAAAAAGAACAAATAAAATTTACTCATACAACGCCCATAAAATTGGGACAGCTTAAAAAATAATAATCAGATGAAGTGATCATGCTAATATTAATCTTCGTATAGTAGAGTTAAGTAAAAAGTTATTGCCTGGAACCAATGAGCTGGCATCACAGTTCATTAAATGGCATTGATGTTTGCACTGTCTTGATATGATATGACGAGAAAAAAAGTAGTGCATTTTATGAGAATTTGAGAGCAATCTTATGGCTGAAGACTTTAGTTCTGGTACTAGCTTGGATGAGTATTTGCCAAAGTGAGGACTGAATAAGAACCCAGACCTCTACACTTTCTCCTGAACTGGAGGAAGTCCAAGGCTCTCAAAGGAGAAAATGTCTGAGACAATACGTGCCTCACTTTTGCTTTGGTCCCACAGAAGCAACTCTCCCATTCATTTATTCCTGATCAAAGCAGCGAGCCCTTTTTGCTTAGAAGACAAGTATTGTGATTTTTCATTTTGAAGTCACGCTGGCTAAATGTTCCATGGTGTTCTTTCCCATGGAACTTAAAAAAATTCCACAGAAAAATAATTTTCTATCTGTCTTTACTCAGCCATCCCTTCTACTACTCTTGGACGCTATTGAGAACAACTGCAAGAGAAACTGAGACTGCTTAGATGACAGAAGGCGTGACAGGGTCTAAGAAACAGCAAAGATTAATATATGACAGAATCAGACTTAGTGCTTTGAAAACTGAGCAGCTAGACCTGTATGAAGGAGAGAGAGCACCACACACTAGAACTCACTTGTAAGGCTGCTTATAAAAAGATGTATTTTGGAAACAGTGCCATTTTACATCAGCAACTCTGAGGATACGTTACGATAAAGACATACTGTAGCCCGCCATACTGTAGCCCGCATGTATGACAGACTACTAGTGCATCTCCATTGATTACACAAACTCAAAACATACAACTTGTAATCCAATACGATTTGGAGCAAACTTCTCTGGCTTGGTCAGTTTTAACACTAATGGATTTTTACAACAAAATACAGGACAAACAATGCAAAGGTACTTTTACTCATAAAGCCTGAGGACAGAACTCAAGTTGTGGGGCTGGCTACAAGACCTCAATCTTCCTATCAGCTGGCCTGAAAGAGACTCTCTTTAATAATTTGCCTCATTGTGTTCCACATAAAACCCCTTCTTGCTCCTCCTAGACATATGATTAAGTGGATACTTAAAATGGGCTATAAAGTCATAACTGCCTGAAATTTTATCAGCCTACTCAGAAAACAGAAAAGAGAGACTTTCTCAGAAATAAACTCTTAAGGACTCTAAAACGTACACCTGAACAGAAGGGCATTAGTTTCTGCTCATCAATGTGCTGTTGAAAGAGAATTATTAGGACTGCGCAAAAAACTTGTTGCTAAAATGTTTGATTCTTAGACACCTGGTGATAACAACACAGACACTAGACGACTGCATTACTCTTCTCTCTGTCCTAAAAGTAAATGTCAAATACTGCAAGATTCTTTGCTGCTTCTCCAGTGTAAAACTCATTTTATTAAACAGGAGTGATACCATCTTGCCTATTAAACGATTGGCTGCATGAGAAACAAGTCTGACAGCACTTCTCAGTAAAACTGTCCTCTGGGTGACTACCTTTGGTATGACCCAGCTATACCCTTAGCTTGTCAGAAGCTATTTACATCAAATAACATCAAACTTTCATCGAAAATACAAAACAAAAGCTCTTCAAGCACCTGCTGTCCCAAAATGACAAAGAGAAATGTAGATTAGAATGAAGAAGGATAAATATTTCATAAAAATAAGCATTTCATTAAAATTTCATACTTATAATTTCTCTTCCATTCTGGGAAAGGGGTTTTAATTAAAATCTACAAGGCACAAGTGTAAGGTGAAAGGCAGCACTAATATCCTCAGGAGAAAAAAAAAAGAAGGAAGAAATAATTTCCTAGGGAAAATCTATGATCAAACTAACACTATGCTGAAGATTTCACACCTCAAATTTCCCCACTATTGACATTCCCATTCTCAAAAGGCACAAAGATCTCAGCACAGTATTCTGTGATATTAGAATTTTCTTGAATCTTTGTTCTCAAAATGTTGGGATGTGTTTGCTGCAATCTTCAAAGACACTTGGAGTTGTTTTTATATCAGAGCAATGCCAGGCCCATGACTGAGCCCTTAGCTACATATGTCAAAAACAAATCACACTTTACTGAACAGTAATCAGTTATGGTATTTACAAAAGGAATTGTGAGGATGTGGAGTTATGTTGTAAATCATTGAGATTAAGTGGGAGAACTACAAAATAACAATGCTAGAAAATAAGTAAGCTACTGTAAGTAGACCTCTTCTTTCTATCCTTTTCTTAGCCCTGACTTTGCAGTGTATTTTTATTTAGTAGAAATGCATTAAAAAGAACATTTATTCTGCAAACTTTTGTTATGCTCCTCAGCTATGCAGTTCTGGAAAGGTAATTGTGTGATGCCTTTATAACCATGCTTTCCTGACCTGTGTTTCCCCAAGTTCAGAGAAACAGTACCAGCTGAGATGAATGCACTGAAGGGGATGTGTGGTTGTTTCACAGATGCTACCTTGTTAATTTACAGTGGTTCAGAGTCTAGAGCTGGCTCTTATGTAAAACAAACAGTTTCTTTTTGGAAGAGAACAAAAAATCTCTGAAAATGTAGAACAGAGTTGGTGCAGATTATACAAACCACAAGACAAACAAATGGCCTAAGCCTATTCCATAACTGTATTTTTTGCTAGAAAGCTTTTGAACAATCATAATCTCTTTGAAAATATCACTAAACCAAAGTCTTGGAAGTCTATCCATGACAAAGTATTTTAACCAGTAGCATGTGGATTATAGTTTAGAAATTCATATAATAATAATCAGCTATGAAAACTATCTTCCAAATTCACTTTAGTTGCAAAGGTGGAATATATCTCATCTTTTCCAAGCCATAAAAAGAAAGGATAAAGATTAGATGTGTTCCACACCAGACTCATAAGAAAAGTAGAAATAGTAAATCTAGGATCACTTCCTTGAAGAGAGAAAAGGAAGGTTGGGAGGGAAATGGACTTTAAAAAGTATCTGTGAAACAGATAGGGCAGATTTCCATGAAAAGATATCATAAAGCACTAGGAAGTCCCATTTCAATAACAGAATTTTGTAATTATTACAAACCTGCAGGTATTTCATTGTGCAGCATCCTTTAAAAAAGGCTGCATTGCAAACTTGATTCTGCAGATTTTTTCTTATACCTTGGACACAGATGTATTAAAAGTAATGGAGTCAATTATGACTTGTCAATGCTTGCTTCAAATTTTACACCAGCAATAATTCCACAGCCCATCATCAGATAAAGGATTCAGAATTTGCCTATGTCCTTCAATGCTATATTATGATTAATACAAGTTTTTCATGTTTGTATCCTTCAACCATACAGTGGATTAACCCACCAGAACATGAAACTAACTTTTGCCAGGTAACATATAATTCATGTTACAACAAAATTACTGATAACTATTATCTGCTCCAAGAGTCCAGCTTTATAATTGTAAAACTGAATTCAGCAAGATCTTTCAAGTCAGTGAGCTAAAATGTACCCTAAAAAGTCAGCAAGTATTCCCCTAACAGAGTGACTTGCATTCTTCAGAGCATTCAGCAGTGACTAAGGGATGTTTTACACTCAATTTTGAACACATTCTAAATTGTAATCTGTTTTGGAGAGATCTGCATGTGATGATAAAGGAGCTTGTTGCCCTTTTCAGTTTATAATGTCACTAGAAATTAAGTCTGTTTAACAGATGTGGAATTCATCATTTCAGCCTTTAACTTGCATTAGAAAGTCACCTTTTTGATAACTGATCCCACTGTGTGTTGTATATACTGCAAGTATCAAAGGAATTCACATAAAACCAAATTTTCTTCAAACAAAAAAAGATGCACTTTCCCTATATTATAACTAAAAAACCAAGTCTCCTAACACCACATTTCTAAGCAGTTTATCAAAGTAAAATCCTGGCAAGCAAAATAAAGTGAAATAAAAAATAGTTGCTTTAAAACCTGGATCTTCAGCTTATTAGAGTAACTATTTTATCTGACCCATCATAGCTCACTAGAGTTAACAGTAATCAGCCACCTCTCATAACCCAACATCATTTCAAGAGCCCATTTAAACATTTTAAGAAAGATACGTAATAAATATTTAAGTCTTTTTCTCAGTATTCAAATTACTTTTGCTCTTAGAAATGGCACACTAGATGATTTAGCACAAGAAACTTGAATTCACAGTTTCCTGAGAGGCAGGTGCACCACAAACCCCTGCAATTTCTCTGCCTCAGTTTCCTTCCTATGAATTAGGGGAAAATAGGAAGCAAACAGATTGATTATGTACTGTATCCTCAAATATTCAGGACCTTGATCCATGTATATATAATTTTTTCATTAAAAATATATTTAATATGTTGTTATTACGTACAGCTGGTCTCTGTGAAGAGTATCAGTCTTACTCAAACCTGCTATCAATGTTACTGAATTTGATATGATCACAGCTAGTTTCCCTCTTTTAAATTCACACAAATCCAAATGTAACATTGCCTTATGAATACTCTCTGTTGACTGTTTCTTGCTACTTATCCCAACACAAGTGAAGAAGTGTTGAAAATTACTTAAGAAGGACTATATGTTTCTCTGCAGACAAAGGAAGGTTTAGACTAGACAATAATCCAGATTTTGTTGCAGAGAGGAGTCTTAAAATATCCAAGCATCATGCATTGACAACAAGGACAACAACTGTTTCCCTAGATTCCTTAAAAGTAAGGTAGACTCGTGTTACGCTTCTGGTAATTGAAAATATTCCGGTAACATATAAGATGACTGTGATTAAACTAATGTTGGTGTTCCAAATCAATTTCCCTTACACAAATTTACAATACAAGAATTCACTAAGACAAGGAAGAAGCAGGTCTGATATATGAAATAATATTTACCTAGAAGCTTTGGCCAAGATAACTTATTCTCAAATTCCAACAGCAAATTTGTTCCTTTCTCCTACTTCACTGCATTTCATTTACATATATATCAGGTCCTTTCACAATAATCACAACAATTCCCTCAGCTTACTGAAATAAACATTAATTCAAAAGAAATACATCAACATGCAGATCCTCAAACTGAACAGGGGAAAGAACAAAAATTAGTGCACATCAATTCCTACATACTTACAAATTCCATATTTGTGAAATTGTGATTAGTCATGAAAATAAAATAAAATAAAAATTGTAGAGTTTCATGAAAAACCAGGAGGCAATTCCAAAAAAGTAGTCATTACTTTTCCAGACCAATGAAAATACTACTTACCTTATTTTTCACCATTCCCTTTTTTATTTTTTTTCCTTTTCCAATCAAAGGAAATGCAAACAGAAAAAGGCCTGATCCTACTCTCATATACACTAGTTTTAGACTACTGTGTCAACCGTCCTCAGTGGAGAGACTTTAACAGCATCACAGTACTATGGCACATATCTAACTCAACTTCAGTCAGATTCTTCATTTACTTGAAGTTTGGGACAAACTTAAGAGCTGGGGATCTACAGTAAGGAGAAAGTGAGACTCAGTTCTAAACCTGAAGATCCTTTCACCTTAAGGAAACTCCATGACAGTCATCAACATGTCAAGCTCATAATTTTTTTTCTTCTGTGCCCTGTGATCAATTTTTTGTTAACAAATTTGAAAGAAACAGTAGTAGGAGCTAGGCAGCTCTCCACCTGAAGTAAATTGGACAGCTCCACTGAAATCAGTGGATTAAACATCCAGCTAACATAAATCTCTCTGGGACCACTGAAGTTAATCACGAGCCCACCAGTTGGACTACATTCATATACTCCTACTAAAATCAATGGCATTAGCTTTGATTTACAGGCACCAAAGTACTGTGGTGTTATATAACAAAGAAAAGAAGAAAAATTGGATATAGTTGTAGGAAACTGCTGGGAGGGGAGCCATAGGACTTTATTTTTTAACATGGACAGTCTGAAACTGCTGTAGCTGTTTGAAATACAGGGTGGACCTGATTTTGACTCTGTCTGTTTCCCAGGCTCAAGGACTATTGAAATGATGTGGCTTTTTGCCTAAATGTCTCCAAAGCCAAAGCTTGCATAAAATGAAGATACTATTCATATCACCTCTATACCAAGCGGGGAGGTCAGCCTCTGCAGAATGCCTGTGCAGTTAGGAGGGAGAGAGCACAAAATCCTGAGGGCAGTTCAGAGCAGGAGTCTGGTGCTAACTGGGATTTAACCCTCTGGAGAAGGAAATGCCCCTCTCTGGCCCTGCTCCCTCTTCCTTTATGACTGTGACATCATAAAAAAGTGTGAAAGCTACTCCTAAGCTTTCAGGTGTACACTTCTGTGTCCTTTCTAGTTACCCTACCCTCTTAAGGAGTTATACAAGATGTTAGTGACAGGGACTCTATCATACCAGTCTAAAGCACGTATTAGTTTATGAAGTAGTTTTCATACCCCAGTGATTTAGTATAGACAGGAAACTGAGTGTTGCAGCTGTACACAAAAGGAAACACAAATACGATACCTCCTCAGTCTCTCTCATTACTTGCCCCACTTTTTCCCAGCTCAGTCAAAGCCACATCATTCTTCCCACTGCCTACCTGTCGTAACCACCTCTGCCTCACCCCTTTACTTTCTCCACAGTAGCAAAGGGAGAAAAGGGTACAACTGCTTTTAGCAGCAATGCTAGTCCTTTTTCTCATTCCAGCTAGGCCACTGTGTACTTGGCTTCCATGTCTGTTACTCTGACTTCTTTGTGCCTAGCGTAGAAATTTTGTTATAATTCTGTGAAACATGCTTTTGCTCAAGGTTTTTCATTTTCTGATTTACGTGAGTATTTTCAGACCCACATAAATTGTTATAATGATTGGCATCCCTGGCAAAAATCCATATTTCCTCAACAATTTATCTTTTAGATCTTTTGCTTCTTAATTCTGTGGAAACAGAAGAAAGTATGATTGGTGCTCAGGTTAGCAATTAGTTAATAATTGTCACTTTCCTTCTCAGACAAGTTAAGTGTGAAAACATCTCTTCTTATAAAAATCAAGCTCTGCTTGAATCATTTTTCCAGAATAACAGTGAGGTTTGTATATACACATTACTGTAATAATGTCAAAGTTCAATCATACACAGAGTTTATTAGATTTTGGTTTATTCTTTGCCTTGAATTATTCATTGACTATCTATAATTTCCCAAAGAATAATTTCATAAAGTACTGCAGCAATAAAACTCTTCATATATAGCACACCAATGTGGATAGTATTTATGATGTACTCAAAGAAAGATCGGCCTGTTACATTAATCATGTAAAAGTATTGAAAAATTATATTTAATCATTTCTATTTGAAAATAAAACCTGCTCAGAGCTTTAAAACCTCCATGAAACCTAGAATTAAATTTCATACAACATTTCCTGCAACAATATACATAGTTATTCAATACTTTCAGGTTTGTCTGGTGTTCAGTAATCTCTCATCTCATTTTCTCAGAGTTGTGAGTTGTATTTAATCTTTTTTATTTAGTAGGTTTTGCTTAGAACATTCCGGATCTAATAAGGAGAAACAGTAACAGAAAAGATACATAAAGCCCTGTTCTTTGGTCAAGACAAGCTGAACAGCAAGACATCTCCTTCATGAAACTCAGTTCTGATTCTGAGGACCACCAGGACACTAACACAGCTTCAAGCACCTTCTGTGCTTATCCCAGCCTCTGCAACAAGAAGTACCCTGCAGCATCCGTGCTAGCATGCTAGGATGGGAACACAGTGTGTTCTTACAGAGTACCACAAATTTCCTTCAGGACCATGTGTAAAGATGACTCCTCCATTCAGCAACTGGATGAAGGAAGCAAATGTGGCCTGCTAGAATTTATTGCTAAATGTAGTGACACTGAAATTGTAAGCGGCATTAGTAAGACTAGAAAATTCTTTTTAATGCCACCTAGTTAGAGAATGAATTTTTCCCTACCCTTGACTTCTGAGAGCACTGAACCACACTGTATTTCAATTTGATCTGTCTGACAACTAAATTTTCCAGGCTTTGCCATGCTCTGCCTGTATAAAGTCAAGAGAAAGTCAAGTCTGAAGACACAACCTGCTCTTCAGTAAGCCAAAAAGCAAAAGTTCTGCCTAGTACTTCTGGCAGGCTCCCATGCACTGTAAGCCAAATCATGCTACCATCTTTCAGATGTTTGAAAAGCTAAATACAGTATACCGATACACCTAGTTTGTGGCATAAGAAATCAAATGGAAAATGAGTGAGCATGATTTCTAATGAATCAGAATATACTGTCATAGAGCTTTACCTGCTTCAGGACTGCAGGAACTTTCCATAAAGTCAATTCTTGAAAGGCTGGAGTCTGCAAATACATGAACATGTACTTAATTAGAAAATAAATCTATGAAAATATAATAATGCTTTTATGAACTCTAACAAGCAAAGTGTGTGTGTGTGTAGAATATATAAACCTAGATATATATAACTGAAAGCTTTTTTCAGAATTCTAGGGTCCCTGCAAAGGAAGCAAGGAATAAACAATTGGTATAATACTAACAAGCTCAGCTTTTAGCTTTGAACATTAATAACTTACTTGAAATAGCTCAGCCTCCTGTATATGAGCCACCCTGTAGTGTTTCAGCTGATTTTGATTCTCTTTGTGCAGAAACCTTTTAGCTAATCATTTTCATCTCTGTGTGTCAATAAATCTTGCATCTCTAGGGCAATGACTTTTACTCAGCAAATGTTAAGCAGAAATAAAACTGCCCAGAACAGTCTAAGCATGAGAATTTCAATAAGAATTTAGCAATATATTGATCCACTTCTCCCCCTTCTGACTTTTCATTACTATGTCACTTTCACCTCCTGAATTCAATAAAAAGCTAAAATAGCATGTGACTTACGGGCTTTAGCCAACCATACTAAAATTTTTTTTGAATGGCTTCTTCACCAACAGCAAACTCAGAAAAAAGATTTTATAATACTAAAGGCACTAGAAAACGGTCAATAATCTATTCTTAAAGGGAAGAATTGCCAGTCACAGACTACAAGTAATGACCTCTTCTATAAATATAGACAGAATAAAAAGCAGAAATTAGAAAATAGAAAAAGAATATATGCAATAGTAGGAAAACAGAGCCTGTAATGAAAAGCCATATTCCTATGGATTTCTAAATGTAACATATTATTACATGCCCTACATTTCCTCTTCCTTGGAAGTCAGTTGACAAAGTATTTAGATTTTATACTGTTCCTTAAATAAAGTAAAATTAAGTTAATGTAACCCTTGTGTAATTATTTATAAGCACCTACCACCTAAGAGCCACTTGGATGTGCCAAATCACATTTCCTGCACACCAGCTGAACAAATACTGTTTACATTCCTCTAATATCTATCCATGAGAACCAGAAGATAATCAATAGTCATCAAAAAAATTTGATTGAAAACCCATCTTACCATTAAAAATGGTCATTGAAAAACTTCTGATTGATCTTATTTTCAAAATCTGAATTCTAGCACAAACAGATGGTAGAGATACTATGCCTCTTCAGTCCTAATATATGGGTATGATAAACAGTGATGAGCATCAAATCTTCTTTAAGTTCACAACATAGATAATTGTCTATGTCTATGGTCATCATGACAACTGATGAATGTCCATCAACATTTCATAGCTATTTATTCTTATAGCACCCTATGAGAGGCTGAGACACAGATCATTGAATGAATGTGCTAGCATGTTTGGGAAAATCACCATGCGTACAATACTACACTCTCATCAGAACATATTGAGTACAGTTGAACTAATGTACAGCTGAATTAACAGTGACTGACAGAGGAATTGCAGTATTTACTGTATAGTGCCACAGAATGAGCTGTTAAAAAATTTTACATAATTTTTACTGATAAAAATATATTATAAATTAATTTGGATCATTGCCTTAGCAACAAAAATGTCATAGAAGTCAGCACATCTAGCTTCTTTTCTCTTTTCTATTTCCTACCATTAAAATAAGTCACATTATCCAATTACATAGGAAACATTTAAGAAAGGAATTACTTTCTTTTTAAAAAAAAAAGATATAAAATAATTTTTAACTATGTAAGCACATAAAGTCTGATCCAGATAAACAGAAGTTAAAGACTACAAGATCAACAATCTTTTTTAACCTCTCAAGTAGAAATCCATAATCTAAGAAAGGCAGTGTCTTTTACCATGTATTTTTGGCCTATAACTACCTCTGGTTTATAACCAATTTTCTTTTGTCAAAACTGTTATTCAAACTACATAAGCCTCAAAAAAGTAACAGTGAAGTGCATGCTATATTTCTTTATCTAATATGTAGTACAGCCAACCAAATATTACATACATAATTGTATCTAATGTATTGGCTAACTCACTGCTTGTGGTTTATAAGATTGCAACCTTGCAGACTGATGTGGTTAATTTTAAAGCACTGTACCATTTTGTTGTCATTGTGAAAAGGAAGTGCAGAGACAACAGATAGTTACTAGAGCCACACAAATGGGCCACTCTATAGCTGCTACAGCCGCTGGTTCTAGGGACGTCAGTGGAATCAGGCTGGTTGAGTTGAACTGAAGGTCTGTCCCCAGGCACATGCTATCAGTTTCAGTGGAGTGACACGGACTGGCATTAGCTGGAATCTGACCACAAAAATCCAATGCAATCAGTAGTTTAATTAAGTTTAAATTCTGTAAGTCTAAGAAGTTGCATTCTTTTACAACAGTGTTACACTGTCCATAATCCTGTTGCATTAACTTTCTCTGAACCACCTCTATTGGATTCTCCTGCTTACTTCCATAGAACAGGGATTGCTGATGATGCATATCAACTGCATATTAGAGAAAAATATATAGGGAAATCTATTTCAGTTCTAGCAAGTTATCAATAAAACAGGCAGCTTTCCCACAAATATCTGTTTGGAAAGTAGTGATTCTAGCTATATTATGACTGACAGCAAGAACAGACTCCTTGAAGAAAATGAAAATATCTTGGTATTTACCAAAGTCAATAGGGAGCAATTCACACTGTTAAGTATTGGTGTTTGAGCCTCGTGAAAGACTCACTATTAGATGATGAAAATGTCTCAGGGTCCATTCTTTACTAATTCTGTACAAATAAACAGTTGTTTGCAACTGTCTGCAATTAAGGAAAGCATGACTAAGGACTGCAGCGAGACCTTCATACAGCTCAGGGAGCCATAAATACAGATATACATTCTTCTTTGATAATCACCCTCACTTACACTTCTGACTTACATAGTTCAAAAGTGTCTTTGAAAGTTTATTCAGGAATTCTTGCAAAATTTAAGTGCTACAGTTACTTTAATAATCTAAGAAAATTGAACATTGCACTGATGCTGGTTCAGGTGTATTTCTAACCCCTCTGCAAGCTCATTCAATTCAGCCAGTGGCAGAAAACTAAGCCAGGTGAAAAGAAAAAATAGGAAGTAGCCAAAGCCAACAGTAAGGACAGCAGCATGAAATTCTATAAGGTGTTAAGAGCTGCTAAAGGACATTTGAACAGCTGTTTGATCACACAGAGTATCACAAATAGGATATTAACTTCCAGACTAAAATTCAGAAGACTGTTAATTTGGCTGGAAATGTATTCAGAGTCCAAGCAGCTGGAGAACACACCTGGCATCCTCCTGGTGCTCATCCTCCCTTCATCGTCTGAAGTCATCTGGTCCTGCCATACCTATCAAAGGCTTTTTTTTTTTTTTTAAACTGAAAGTAACAGAGCAAGGTTAGTTACTATATATGCTATTGAGATACATGAACTCTTCCTCTGGGCTTTTCTCAGATTTGGACTACCAGCTCTTTGTCAAGCTTGTTCCTAGATTTCTTTTCCATGTACTTGTCTTTTTCTCTTCTTTATTGTTATCTCATACAGACACTGGGGTCTTCCCAGCCCTCCCGTCCCACTAATAACACTCCAATATTGATTTGTTATAATGGTTTAAGCTTTTTTCCAATACAGAAACATTTCACAATGGAGCTGTAGACCCCAACAGAATGAGTTTCAGCACAGCTACATCAGGTTGTTTTCGTCGATTCTTGGAATAGTCCACAGAAAACGAAGAGTCCACGCACTACCAGGTGAAACTACTGAGCTATATTGACATAGAGATACAAAACCACAAAGAAGTATTTATGACACATTTTCATCTTCTGATCAAGAACCAATTGCCTTCTCTTGCCATCTTCTCTGCTTGTCCCTTCCCCTGACTATGGAAATAGCTGAGGTCTGCAAACACATAGAGTGTGATTTCTTATCTCCTTTAAGCATCTCCTGGAATCAGTTAACTGGAAAACAATTAACAAACCTTTCTGTAAATCATTAACAGTTATGTTACACTTGCCTAGAGGCCTTTGGAGTACCCAGTTTGTGTTTGCTCTGAGCTGAGAGAAATGCAGATCATTAGTACTTCTTTCTACTTGCTCCCCTGCAGCTACTCAAACCATAAGGGCTTCTAGATGTGCCCAAGTTACTGAAGAGCTACACGTGACAATATATCAGAGAAATATCAGGGGGTGGCAGTTTTCAGCAGGTTTTGCAGACACACAGCTGGGCCCAGGCAGACATGGATAACCTATATATACAGCTAAGCTATAACAGGAACAGTGTGACTGACCATCCTCGGTCAAACTGATGCCACAGCACAGCACAACTTCACAAAGAGATGATGAGTTCTGGAACAAGATCTATTTTCTTTCAGTTTGAGAATAGACATACCAGAGTGGGGTTATGATCCAAGATTTACACTCCCACATGTTTTCCTGCAAACGTTGAAAAATGGCGATGAAAATAAAGGAATTTGGCCATTAAACAGAGTCTACACTGCAAAATGTAGACACTGATAAAAAAAATCCAAGGTAAAAGGACGATTTACAATCATGTTACTAAACCTTTTACTTAGAAGTAAAACTAACAGTATTCATGTCCTGTGTATTTTGTGACAATGGCATTACTTTGTTCCCAAAGGACAGAGGAGTGTAGTTGGGAGTGTAGTTACATATCTGAAAGTGCTCAGAATACACCAGAACAAAGTCTTACATGGCAAAGCAACCATTGGAAAAATTATGTTGTGCTATCACAGACAATTTTTGTCAGCAATGTGTCAGTTGAAACACTGCTGCATTAAGAACTTGTTTTTGAAAGTGCATTGCTTCCTATCCTGAGATGAAAACAAAACATTGAATTCAGAACTTCCTACAGACTGAAAATCACAAGTTTGTATCAGCTCCATTCTGCATAAAAATGTCAATTCAGCACTGACTGAAATCTCCTACACCTATTCCTGCATCACGATAAACATAAGCTTCAGTAACACAAAACAATCAAGTTTTGTATGCTACAGTCAACCAAACTGTCAAGTAAGCAACTTTATAATGGTAAGTTGATGTCATCCTCTCCAAGCACCACTTTCAGCATCCAGCAAATGTTAATCACATTTGTCCTAGCACAACATAACATTTCAACAGAATGCACACCAACAGGGTCTTTATGGGAATATTCAGAAAGGTTCCCTGAGGCGTTTTTTCTGCAGCACTTCATGCAAACCTATATACTAGTTCACTGATTTTGGTAGATACCTCCCTAGAAAATACTAGTAATGGTTTTTAGTTGTTCAAGGTAGAAATGAGAAAATAGGCTTAGAGTTGCTTTGTTTGTGTTTAAATATGGACATGAGCATATTTTCCAATTTCTCTAATATGAGATTTCAGCTTTGGTTTTCATAATATTGGAAGTGTCAGGAAGAAATAAACAAATTCTGCTATCCCAATAATTTTTTATAACACAAGTGATATGGTGCCAATAAAATTACAACATAAGTATGTAGTAACATTTAACAGGGCTGTCTCACATAAAAGCTAAACTCATCTCAGAGTTCTGAGTGCTTTAAGTATTTTTCAAGGTGACACTGTAAATTCATAAACTTAACCATAATATAAGTCCAAATAATTTGAAGTTTGATGCAGAGTCTTTCACAGATTGCTCCCATAATGTCCTTATATAACAAAGGGAAATTGTGTAATTAGTTGTGATAACAGACTCCTTAAAAATTTAAATTTAGCTATGGCTTCAGCAAAAGAGTCTGCACTTTATTAGCTGCAGTTCCGATGCATGAGCTACAAAGTCTGCTTGTTCACTCACTGTGTGTATCCCTTCTAAGATTAGGAAACAGAACAATCTAATTATAAATAATCCTGCCAAGAACAAATATTAAAGAAGAAAAGCTAGAAAAATAAAGCTCTTCCCCCCACTCCCCCAATTGCCAGATGAGTCTGTTAACGTTGATGTGGACTGTGGCCTTCTCTCAAGCGAAGGATAATGCATTAGTCCATTTCACAACAATTTGTTTATTATATCTTTTAAAAATATTGTGGTATTTTCTAAACATAATGGGGCCTGCACAAAACCTGCTGATTGTTAACAAAACAGGATACAGTTTCAATGCACAGAATGTATTTAACACCAAGTAAAGTGAGCTGCAGAGAAGAAACAAGCTTTGGTTTATGTAATGTTGTTGCCTAATCTCTAACTCTCATAATGGGAAATAAAGTGCCTTTTATGAGGTTCTAGTCCCTCCAGAGTTATTTGGCAATAATGACTTAACAGGCAAAGTTTGAAAGTAAAACCAATTTTTAAGCGAGCCAGAATCACAGCTCTTTGGAGATTATCACTGGAGATCAAAGTCAGCAACAAATACCCAGAGCTGAACAGAGAATGTCAGGGTTGTTTTCTTAGTTCGTAAAAGCTTCTGAGTTTTATATGGTCTCCTTGCAAATTAAGATTCAAAATACCAGTCAGCTGTGATCTTTGGTGTCTTCCATACCTGAATAATATTTTCTGACATTTAAGTCAAGCTAAATCTGAGTGTCTTAGTGACAGTAATGAACTCTACACTCAGAACTATATTAAAATAAGGTTTCTTAGGTTGGGTTTCCTAAATTCCTTTGCAAATGAGGAGATAGCAGCAGAATGAGCTCTTTTTAAGATAATCACATGCCTTGTTACAATATTTCAAAATTAAGATAAAAATTGAATGTATCAGAGTAAACAAAAATGTAAAACCCTGGAAAACCTGTATTTTACTTCCTATTTTACAATGCAGTGTTTCTGCAAGTAGTACAAAATAAATTTTGTCCTTTTTAAGACTGAAAGGTCTGGGAATTCTGAGAGACAGAAATTCTGTCCAGCAAAAACTGCTACTTCTATACAGACATAGCTCATACTTCCTAATACTTCCTATTGTCATCATCAAAAAAACATAACATTAGGTTCTTTCTTTTGTCCTTTAGAATTCAGTGTATTAGTCAGAAATACCTCAGAAAAACAGGTGTATGAGATTCTCAGGTATCAAAAAAGCAACCCCTGCTTTTAAATTCTTATGTTAGGCTGGTACTAAAACAACAGAAAAATGGTAGGTAGGAGAAATATGCTAAGTAAAAAGAAGCCACAAAAAATACCACATCACTATATTAATTTTTTCAACAAAATTTAAGCCATTAAATTGCAAAGTCAGGAATAACAGCTTACTCAGCAAATGCATAGGGCTACCTGCCAGCTATTCGAGTCATAGCAGAGTGTTGGTGCCACATGTTTCTCACAGCAGCTGAATTTTCATCAAACTCTGCAGTACAGCAGGTAGGAAACTATCACAGTCAAAGGAAAAAGACAAGTATGTCTGTGTAGACAGCGATATGCAAATCAGACCGTTCATTAACAGGTCTAACTAGCTAAACAGAATGAGAACTAATCAGGAAACTGGGAATACATCATTTCTGCAGATGCCTAATTTTCTGTGTTGTCAAGGATCAAATTCTGACTATTTTATTCCTAAGCAAGATAATTCAAATCAGCAGAATGAAGCATATGCTAAAGTGAAGTATATTGTTAAGTGCCACCTATAGAACACTGCTTTCTCAAACTGAAGCAAATACAGAAGATGTGCTTGCCAGCTTGCACAATTCACAAAGATTAGATTTCTGTATTGATGGCCTTCTAAAAACAGGGAAGAAAAATGTAAAATTTCAACTAATTAATACTTGACATGTTTTAAAAATAATGCATATAGGAAAATTAAAGAGGTTTTTTAATTCTGAGAGGGAGAGACTTAATAAAAAACAAAAAGGAATGTACTTAATTTTTAACTTAAAAACAAAAATTATTCCCCTGCAACTGAAGTGATTTGTAATTTCCCATGGAGAATAAAGGTCCCTCTCCCAGTTACATGTTTTTATCCTTGTACTCACTCTGCCACTCGTTTGACCCTTAGTGATTTCACTCAACATTCCAAACTAGCAGAAAAATACTGAGGTGGTGTGTTTGTTGTTTTTTGGGTTTGGTGGTTTTTTTGGTGTTTGTTTGGGTTTTTTTTTTTTTGCGGGGGGGGCGGGGAAGTTCTTTTCATTTAGTTTGATGAATCAGCTCATGGTAGTGTCTGATGTACCTGAGCCAGCAGAAGGAAGATGACGGGAGGAGCATGCTGCTGGGAATGAGGGGGGAAAAAGAAGTAAGAAGTTGCATTGCCCTCTTCGAGGTTGTGAGCTACTGCACTGGCTCAGACATAATGCAAGATTTAGTACAAAAGATGAACTCCCATAAACCTGTGCAGGAAAACATCTGAGGATATTTTGTTTCTTACAATTGGTTATCAGCACTAATTCCACCTTTGCTTCCCATGGTCCCTAAAAACAGTGTATGTTATATTTGGTCACATTCCACTTTTCAGCTACCAGCATCTATGTACTCTACATCTGCCCTGAACAATAACGCTTTTCTGGAATTTTGAATAAAAGTAACAATAAGCCTCACAACTATGATCATGAAGAAGGTCCCTACCCTGAGGAAACTTCCCAAAGCAAATTCTTAGCAGCTTTCTGTGGTTTCTGTCCTGTTAATGAGTATAAACTAATGTTACTTCACAGACATTCAGATCTCCCATCGATTATTCACTGCAGAGATTGGAACTTTGATTAGCAAGATCTAAAATCACTTGGTCACATTATGGGTTTTTGTTTCCTTCTCTAAAAGCAGGGATCATAGCTTTAATTAATGCCAGTGAAATTCATCTTTATGAAGCAATATAAATTTTGGCTGAGAAAGCAATGTGATCATGACACCATCAACTCTGCTCATTTAGGCAACAGAAGCAAGAAGATAATTACAAAAAGCAGAATTGAGAACAGAGTATTCAGAGGCTCAAAGTTCAGATCTAGGCACTACCTCCAGTCTATCACAAGACTGGTTTTAATAAATTTCAGAGACACTTTAGCCACAAAGCAAGTATCTTCCTTTGGACTCTCTGCTCAGTGTATCTCAGAGCTGCTCTAAAAGTGAAACTTTACATAAAGAGTAAAATCAGAAATCAAATAGGTCACTGTTCTGATTCTGATCTAAAATGGAAATTAAAAAGAAGTTGGCTAATTAGGAAGCTCAACAGAGTGTCATAGTCAAATGAAGAGAGATCTGGACAGAAATTATTTTTTAAAATAGTTAACTTGTCACCTAGGTCCATAGATCCATTATTTTTTATATCTGCACTAACTGGAGACTAGCTTGAAAAAAAAGCTAGTTTTATGCTAAAATTGTGGCAATGCCTATATTAGGAATCAAACTGGTTTTTCTTAAATTGGGTTTTACAAAACATGGGCACAACAGTGAAAAAACATAAGTAGTCACTCACATAAGGAAAAAAGTTTAGAACTTTCCTCTATTATCATACAGTCCTAGTCCTCTACAATTTACTTATCAAAAAGTTGAAATATGTTCAAAATCCTCTCTCATATCCAGTCAAAACTTTGTTATCTTTCCTTTCCTTCCTCTTTATTTTGGGATCCATCATACCTGTATCATTTCTTAAGCACATACAGATTTTGCAGCTCAGCTTCTACAAATAACAAATAACTAAGACACTTTATTTTCCAAGAGATGTTGTGAGATGAAGTTGGAAGCCTGTGGCAAATTTAGTTGGTTTTGTTAATGAAAATTTATAGCTTTCACTGTGAAACATTTTCTCTTCGACCAGACATAAAAGTAACCTTAACTGGAAGCACTCCAATTCTACAGCAGCACTTTACAATATCTCTTTTTAAAAACAATAGCATTAATATATATCTACTTACCCAAACCACATTAGCTCTGATTGTGCCAGGAATGATATATGCATTTAGTAATACAGTAAGAAGTCCCCATTCCAAACAGCCTGCAGTCTAAGTGGACAAAATGAAGGAAGATAGTGACTATTTTGTAGAAAGAAAACTAAGGCAAAGTTCTGAATCATAAACAATGTAAGTGTTAGGACATAAATAAACTACCATAGATCTGGGAACAGAACAAAGATCTTCTAAGTCCCTCTCCAGTGTCTTAGTCATAAGGCTTCTCCTTATGAGTAAAATGCAGTATGACTTAGTATTGAACTGCGAAGTTTTTTAATCAAACTGTGAAGCTTTATAATCAAGTAGTATTTGTCTTATATATACCATTTTCTCCAAAATGCAAAACCAACTATTTTTTTGACACCATGCAACTCTTTAATGACTTTTCAATTTACAACTAAAATGCAGCCAGCTCTGACTGCCTTTATATCCCATTTACTTATCTTTTTCAGCAGCATACTGATTTTCTCTTTTACCTGAAACTACTTGTGGATTTTTCAGAAACAAAGAAATCTTTAATAGTAAAACTGAAATTTGCTCATCCTGGGAATGGATGCCTGACTGGAAAAAACCATCATATTTGGAACTTACGGAGATGCACCTGAAATGTCATCCTTTTTTAAGAGTTCCAAGACAGCAATGGTAACACACCAATACAATACTGTGAAACAAAAGAGATTTTTTCTTTCATTATTTACAGACTGCATACGGCAACCCCAAAATGGTTAAAGACCAAAGTAGGGCCTCAGTATTACATGAAAGTTAGCGCCTTGGGCGGCCTTATGCCCTAAACCATTATAAAGCATTGACTCAAGGGAGATCAATACCAACATATCCTGGCAGTACTGGAGTTTGGAGTTTATGAAATCTGACAAGATCACAGCCTGAAATGGTAATTGGCAGAGAATGGCGGGATTTTTTATTGTTCTTATTATACTTTAAAAATAAACATTTCGTTTATGTTTATTGGAAAAACAATAAAACTGTTTAACTTCAGCATTTATTACTATTTTAAGGCCTCGCGTTTTTCTTCTGTGCTTCAGTCAGTAGGGCCATTTTCAGATGAGGGTTTGGGGGGTTTGTTTTGGTTTTTAAGAGGGATATTATTCAAATACAGGTCTAGAAAATTTTGCTACGGTTACTAATACTGTATTTCCAAGCAGCAGTCAGGGCAATGTGTAAAATCTTCTGGAATTAATAGAATAAAGAGGAAAAGGAAAGATGGCAAGACACTGTATCTTAACAGCTGGATGCCAATTACTACTCTCTGTTAACAAAACACAGCCATCTACCGGAGGTGTCTTTGTCTCCCCACTTGCACAAAGTGGCAATTCAATTAGAGATCTCCTCCTTTCACACAGCTCAAAATTTTAAACAAGTTTCACCTAGAAAGACTAATGTTCTCTACTTCATTTCATTGAAGCCATTATTGCGCTTCTTTATTGCCACCCTAGCTATTATAAATTATGGCTCTTGCACCATTTGATAAATCCTGTAACTTTCATCTTTGTGTGCTTTTAAAGCTCACCCCTAAGAAGGAGGTCTTCCATATAAAAAGGAACTCTTTTGATCATGTGAGATAGTTTAAAGAGATCTGTATTACATGAGGTGAGGTGTCAACAGAAATTTGCCATGATATGCACTTCTAGTTAACGCCACCTGTAGCACACTAAATGTATTTGGCATTATTAGACCCTTCTATATTTTTTTCTAGCTGAAAAATTTGCAGTGCTTCCTTGGTTGCTCTGTTTCTCAGGATTTAGGGAAGGAAGATACACATGCCCATATGACAATACCGCCAGCATTCAAGGTTA
The DNA here is from genome assembly GCA_035590275.1 of Ibycter americanus. Taxonomy (NCBI): domain Eukaryota; kingdom Metazoa; phylum Chordata; class Aves; order Falconiformes; family Falconidae; genus Ibycter; species Ibycter americanus. The sequence continues at coordinate 59,492,513 of JAVJGI010000064.1, read as the reverse complement.
AAAATATACGTCTGGAACAGCATGAATTGAGGCTTTAAATAGAACAAATTTGAAAGAATAATCATTTGAAGGCTTCTGGGGAGGTTTTGCTTTTGGGCATACAAGCCTTCAGTCTACATTCAGAACATGTTTTCTTTTTATTCTCCTTATCTAAATATGGCTACTTCAGATGCAACTGCTAATCATGAAGTCCCTAATCCATTGGTTACAGGAAGCTTTTGGCATTTACCAAGGCAATGATTCCTCTTTCTAATTCTGGTCTTTTTTTCCCTATGCATTTACTGCTGGTATGATGCCAGGAGCCCCTACGACTGACAAAAGATGAAAAGGATGTTTAAGATAAAGCACTTCAGTAGTAAGTCTGTCATCCGTTTTACTAATCTGCCATGTGGAGTCCCTATGAAGAACTCAGGGCAGGCAGAAAACTGAGGGTTGAACACGACATCCATACAGCAAGCAATTCTTCAAACACACAATTTGCAAAATATGAGCTGTTTCAGTGCATTAAATTAGCAGAAAAACTATTCACTTTCGTTGTATTAGTTTTCTGCCAACTCAGTGCACTGAAATGGCTCAGCAACCCAATAACCAAGGGAGTCAGGGAAAGGGTTTGGCCAGAGGCAAGAGATAGCAACAAGGCAGACAGCAGTTAGATTGCCTCAGGCTGCTAGAGAGCTACAGCCTTAATTTCCTGTCATTTTTTACCTTTGATTGGTTTATCAAGAGGTCAGATAGGGAGCAGTGCTGTTGTAAGGAAATGGGAACACACAGCTGGAGGAAAAGGAGAAGAGCAGCACTCCAGTGGCCCAGCTTAGATTAGTTTAAACCACTGGAGTCACTAGTGTCCTACGTTTTTCAGTTCTGTTTCCAAAGATGAGATGCTTACGTATGATTGATACCCTCAAATGGAGTAGCAAAGATATTTCTAAAGGTTTGTTGGTGGGAGATTGCTAAGCAATCTCACCGTTAACATCTAACCTGCCTACTCAAGTTTCCATCTTACTCTTGAACCATGGAAAGGCCTTAAGAGAAATTAGCTGAACTGGTAATGTGAGGGGAACTGATAACAGTGAAACACTAAAGCTAACTGAGCTACACACTTGCATTATACAAAAGCTTGGGTTTCCCTTTTTTTCTGTGAATAACTAAGGTACTTTTGCACATCTGTAAAACACCTAGTTCATTTTTTCCCTCCCCCCCCTAAGAATTCCTATTAAATCAAAGGGTCTGGGAGTTATCCTTAAGTGTGGCAAACCAACTATCGCTTACAGTGTTGCAAGTATAAAAGCTTTGAGGAAAGAAAGGAGAGAGAGAAGATATTGTTTCTATTCAAAACAAAACAAAACTCTAGCTAAAAATTTTTTTTACTTCACTTTTGGTTTAGGCTCTCTAGAGATCTTACTAATTAGTATGCAGTGTCATTCACAAAGCAATCAGAAAACTGAGACAATCAAAGGCAACAAAAAAGTCAGGAACTGCACTTTCCACAGTACCTGTTGCAATCTTTTTCAACTGTTTACTGCATTTCACAGATGTGGCTCAGTTAAAAGACCTCAATTACTTGTGGAGAAGACTTAACCAGTTTGTGCCACATTCTGCCTTCAGGTGCACAAGTGCAGTCACCAGAATTGTGTGCAAGCACCTAAATGTTCTTTAGTATCCTAAATGGAAAAAAGATTATTTTAGTATTCCTATTGAAGAAGAAACCTACCACTTAAACATGTTGTAGGAAGCTTAATATCCTTTGCCTAATTTCTCTTTTTTCCTTTTTTACTGGAGCAGCAAAACACTCAGTTACCTGATATGTGCAGTACTTTGCAAAAATTTAAACTCCTCTAGAACTCTGCCATTCTTAGAACACCATTATCTAGTAATTTTAAAATAATTTTGCATAGAATTCTGTTGCATACAGTGAACTTGCAAATTCACAAAGCCTTTCAGAAAATGTGTAGTCTAGAACAACCAAACTTGGGTCTGCAATTGGGCAGGAAGGGAAAGACAAAAAAACACTGGGCACCACTCACCACAGATAAAGTGATTGTATCATGATTTTTTGTAGCCATGACACAGCAAATCATCCCATGTTACTGGAGGTGGGTGGAATTCTCTTTTAAGTAGAAGTCTGAATTGTTTTCAAACTTCATGTATAATAGATTAAATTTTTTAATGAACTTCCAATATTTTATTTTAAAATCTACGACTAAAATAACTAACAATGTTTTTGTGTAGCATAAATGTATTTTTCTAGACTTGTCTACAGACTATATAATGTATTTCATTGACTTATAATATCTCACAACGTTTTCTTCTGCAATTTGCAACATTTCTGTTACAGTAATATAATATGAGCCCATTTCTTCAGCTAATTAAGTCACATATAAGTATTCTCATGTGTCTTAGTTGAAAACTGCATTAAGTAGCAAAAATGTCAGCACATTTCAAAGATACTGCATTCATATGTTACCAGGATTCAGCCTGTAATCACATTTATAATTCCTTTGACCTTAAGCCCCTCAGCTGAGTCAATTTACACCACTTTGCTAAAACCTTCAAAATTATACTGGATACAAAATTATCTGCATGCAATAGCAGAAAAAAGCCAAGCTAGTAAGAGCCAAGAAAAAAAAAAACAAAACAGATAAGCTGTGAAAAATGTAACCCAAAACCATACAGGTTATGAAGTCTATAAATTACACTACCCAAACAGATGTGCTCTTATTTCTGATTTGGTCTGTAAACTAGACCAAATTATACCATTTATCCAAGCATTCCAGTTCTTGCAGAGTGTTTGGAATGTTATGTAACAAATTTTAACAGACAAAAATCTTATGTAAAATACTAATCATTTCATAATCCCACATGAAACTATAACTTGTACGTGACCCTGAATTCATTAACAGCCAGAATTACATTAGAGAATATTCCTGGACACATACTCAACAGTCACAAGTTGAACCTCCTATAAAAGCTAGCCAAGCAACTACTTCCTTTCCTACAAATGGCCGCAATTAGCACAGCTTACATCACAGAGCACAACTTCAGAGGTTGCTCAGGTAAGCATCTCAGCTTGTTTCTTTTCCTATTTCAAAAACTGTGGTCCAAGAAAGTAAAGCTTTTACAGAGGCATTATGCTGTTGCTCAGTTGTGTTTCCAACAGAAGACCACTTAAAGATCGTCTCTAAAATCTACATGGTTTTTTAAGGCTGGCACAAAAATATGGTATTTACAGCGCCTGCTGGGAAGGTGACACCTTGTGAGCTATTTGTTTTTTCCCCAGGTAGCTTCACAACATGGTACTTGCTCAGTGTGTCCCCGCTCTATGCTAGACGCAGCTCTATGAATAAAGTAGTGCCGTAGCGTCACCTAGTGGGAAGTTCTGTTTGCTGCCTCTCTTTTTACAGTACAACAAATAACGTTAAATAACAAAAAGGAAAATTGGTTTATTGTTTTTAACCTGCTTTCTGATATTCCACACTCCAGTCCACTATACTGCTATCAAAAGCTTGCTCCCTCCCCAAAAAAGCAGGCAATAGTTCAGAGTAGAACAATGCAAATACTACACTTCCTCAGACTGTCATGCGATATACATCTGGTGAATATTTGGTCTTAACTGGCTGATTTAAATATATACTCAGCTCTGTTGCTGTTCTTTTGATTCCATGCTAATATCTTAATGCAAGTTTCTCTTCAATATTCTACTCTATCTTTCCCTTTATTTACTACAATGACACACATTTCCACCTAATACTATTTCCATTTCTTCTCAGTGACTCCAATGACCTTTGAAATCAAACAGCTGATTCTTTCAGTAGTAATGAGGATTCTTTTAAAGGATGGCACTAGCTGGTACATTGGAATCAGGGAGCATAAAGTTGTAGGTTTTAAATAAAAAGTAATGATTGCTTTGACTCAATACAGGTATGATGACACAACTGGAAATAATCTTTTTTTAAAGAAACATCACTAATTAGAAGTGATTGGAAAGGATGTTAGCTAATTAGCTGCACTAGAGGTAGAACAACAGCTAAAACTGTTGTCTCTAATAACTGAATCACTGTTATAATGAGGGAGTTCATTTACTACTGTGTAATTTTTTTAAATGTTCATTTGGGGTTGGTTTTTTTATGACTTCCTAGAGGAAACATGGTACCATTTCCTCTTTTTCCTCAAATGGCATTCACTTACCTCAGTGCCCAAGGGGAAGAATGATTCAGTGGTTTAAGGAATGGGAAGGGAGGGAATAGTCCAGCGCAAGCAAGGAACCTTTTACTGGTATTTGATGCTGCTGTAATCACTGGAAGATGACTTTCGAAAGTTGCACTACATACATGTATACCTGTTGCCACCATGCTAACATAAAGTGGTTCCTCAGAACTTGGTAGATCCAGCTTTACTCAGCAATGACTGAATTCTTCTCGCTGAATACTGTGATTTGTATTGCTCTGTGAATTTTCTATAATATGCTGCTAAACACACAACGCGCCAGGGTGGGAGGGTTTTTTTATGTTATTCCAACTACAGCTACACTTGGTATTTATTATTACTAGCTTTTTAAAGGTCAAAAATTTGACTAGCTCATTTGCAACGTAATCTATGTTTTGCTGATAGAAGATGTTATAGGAATACAAAGAATAACTGACAGCTAATAACAAATGTTCAGCCTTTAGCATACAGCGGCATTTTTGTTGATTTAAAATATTTAAAGCGTGTGATTCACTTGAAATGTTAAATGGCAAAAAAGTTTCTTAAAACATTACCTCAAAAACAATAAATCTGAGATAAAGAGCCATTAACTACATAAACTGTCTTGCTAAGTATCACTGCATGAAAATTAACATTCCTTTCAATAAAATATGTATATAATATATATATTCCTTTCAAATAATATAGCTTCTTCTATTTTAAAATAACTATCTTCCATTTTGGCTAGCCAGACTTTTGTCCTAAATGTACAGTTTCCTGATTAAAATGGACTCTTTCAAGAATAATCTTTCTCTGTACTTTGAATTCACCATTATTTAAATATTTCAAATGTGATTTTTTGTTGTTGTTGTTTTCCCCCTCTGTTAAGAAGAGGGAGGACACAGTAAAACCAGACAAGGCCATACAAGATCTGCATGGAAAAGGAACTGAATTTCACTTAGCTCAGGCAGCTCCGTAATGATACTTTTTCTTTAGAAGCATCTTACTGATTTCTATGGTTAGGAAGAGCAAAAAGTAGTGAGTGAGTCACTTAGTTCCCTGACTAACTTTTCAGTGAGCCCTAGCAATTTTAAGTATTTTTGTGATTACACAGAATTGACATTTATGGACTCTGGCAGACCCAGACAAGCCACATAATGGGCTTTCAAAAGAAAACACTGTTCATCTTCACATGAGTAGCAAGCGCTGGATGAGTGGTCTGTAAAGAGACTACAAGGTGAAATATCAGTGTCTGCAGAAGACAGAAATAAAAATAAGCCTGATCTCAAAGCTAGAAGTGAATGGTATCCCTCCTTGATAAATCTGTGAATCAAAACCAAAGTAACACCACTTTTTTTTTTACTTTTTTTTTAATGTGCTTAAAGCTGTATCCTGTATAAACTTCATCTTCCTTGGCTGCCCCAAATGACTCCTTAGGAAATTGTACTTTGTAAACAAAACAAACATCTTTAACTTAGGGCTCACTTGCAATGTTACAAGACTTCTTGCTTGCTTTAAAATAAGAAGTGTAAGGAAAGAGGGCATTTAATGCATTCAGTGGCTGACTTCATAACATTTAAGTCGTCTTGACCAAATAGTAGTATGTGAAGCACAATTAAATTGCATGGCTGTGTCACAAAAATTTTAGCAAATTTCTTAAGTACAGTATAAAATTTCCTATTTCATCTCAGTAGACACCTGAAAAAATGATCAAATGTTTCTGTCATAGCAATGTAAGAAAAGATGATCACAGTCTATGTGGTAGTTTCACTTCACATTTTTACAAAGCAGCTAATCGTAAGGCTGTGAAAGAGTCTGATGCATCGTTATCTTATGGGAGCACCATACTGAGAGGTAAATAGGAGTCTTGGATTGCTCTGATTTTCTCAGTCAAAAAACTTTTATGCCCTAGTCTTTGGATGTATTGAAAAGAAAAGATATGGTAATGCTTAGAATTCTGCTTTGCTTCTCTAGCTAGTATTGCCCTGACTTTAATACTGGGTGGACAGTAAAAGGCAGAAAATCAATGTCAAGTCTTACTCAAGTCACAGAGGTACATTCATACAGTCAACTGCAAGATAGCAACCTACAAAGCTATTAAAATACTACTTCCTTATAAACAGAACCAAATACTACTGGAGTCCACAAGATGGAGTAAAACTTATCTCTATAACCTTTCAACAAAAGTAGCTTAAAGCCTATACTTAGCTCATATGAATCATGGATGAATAAGAGGCTGCTGATCTCTGAATTCTCAACAAAAATATAAGAGCTTCCCTGTGCTTTGTGGAACAAAAGTTGTTAAAGTTTGAGTGTCTGAGAAGCCAAGAAGATGGAATAAATCTTAAAGTAGCTTATAGTAGGAGAACAAAAATAAGATACAGACCGGAAGATTTATTTTGCTGCAAGACTACTGAAATTGACCTTCAACTCTCCTATCCCCTTCTCACATTTCTTTAAAAAACCAAAACAAAACAAAACAAAAACTTGGTGTAGCAAAGAAAGGTAACATGCAACATCTACTATCTCATGACTAAATGAGTGATCTATCTCAAGCACATACAGTTGCTGGATGGAAAAACAGGTAATAGTCATGCACTAGTAGGCTATATCAATATTTGAGACACCCAGTAAGATTGAACTTTTGTACTAGGGTAATTTCAGTTCCCCTTCACGATAGATCTTTTCTACTAAACACAGCCCAAATACACTAATGAAGTAGTCTTACTGACTACAGTTATTTTTTTAATGTCAGTGATGCAAGCAAGCACTTTTCACAACGGTGAATCTGTCATACCAGTCCACCATTCTAATCAAGCTACGATGACTTGAATTGTAGGCAGGGTAGTAAAGATCTCTTTAAGTTGTCACAACTTAACTGCATAAATCTGGGATGTCAAAAGATACTACAAATTTTCTAATTGAAAATAACGTTTGGGAACACAGATAGCAATAATATGCTGTAAAGTGTATGTTTGTTACTTTCGTAACTTGTTTGAAAGTGAATCCTTTCTTTGTCTTCGGCCCTTCCTCCCCCGAGTCTTTAACTCGGAACATCAAGCAAACTGCTCAGTTCTGGAAAGGCTTGTCTTACAATCCTGCTTATGCACGCAGCTGCTTTAAAATCGTTCAGCCGGCTCCTCGCTACCTGCCCTGCAACCTGCCGGCGGCAGGCAGCGGGGGCGTGGGGCGGCCGGCTCGATTGCTCATGACTGGTGTCATATGACACGGTAAAGATGGCCGAAGGGGAGAGTTGCACCGCATCTGCCGCGGAAATAAAAGAAGACTTCGAGATTATTGACAAAAAACAGATTCCTAATACGACAGAGTTGAAAAACGAGGAAAAAGAAAAAACGGAAGAAGCGAGGTGGTCCGCTCCGATCTTGTCGCTGGCCAAGAAAGCCTCGGAAAACTTAGCGCTGAGCTATGGCAACGCTCTGAAGTCTGCATCTTTGGTAGGATTCATATCCAAACCAGTCAGCAATGACAGCACAGCAAAAACAAGTATGGTTATGCTTATTTAGTAAACTTGCTTTTATGGTGCGCAAATAAGTTTGCTCCCGTAAGTGCTGTTGATCAGTGTCAGTGATGCGTGGTTATTACTTTGACTTTATTTTTTAAAATCTGATGCTGCAGGTTTTTATTTAAGCAAAATTAAAAAACAACTTGGATGTAGAACTTAACAGAATTTACTATAATCAGAAGAATCCTAAACTCTTAATATATTTGGGGAAATTTGCTTTTGTTTTATGCAGTAAGCTTTTATTTGATTCCTTTTCTCCCTCTTCCTTAAAGTTCACCTCGGCAGCAGCCTGACTGTGCTCATAAGTGATGTAACCAATTTGTTATCCTTCCTAGGTATCCTGGTTCAGAGAAGGAACTATACTGTACTTCTTGTATAGCTTTCATGTCAGAAAAGTGGACAAGTGAACTAAGATACAGATTTGTTATAAATTACTTTTTAACAACACTAAAAATGCCTTCTGTTTAACCACAGCTTGCTTTATTAAATGTTGTATTCATGGATATAGCAACCGTACAGATTTATGGAACAGGTCTCTTAGAACTGAATCAAAAGGGCTTTAGCTGAATTAACATTGAAATTAAATTTCAGTGAGATTCATAACATGGAAACAAAAACATTCAAATGTAGCAGGAATTGGGCCTGGAGTCTTGAACTCCAGAGTCACAGACTAGCACTGAATGGTTCTGGAGCAATGGAGCTCATGTGCTAACTGGTGCTGACCTTTTTGTTTTTAATATTAAGTATTCAAACTGGAATTCTGTGGGGATGAATTGTGACTGCATGGTGTAATAAGATACTGCTGATGAACTTTTTGTGTGTGTGTGTGTGTGTGTGAAAATTTCTTAGTGTTGCGTAGTGAGAGTTTAAGATTGGTTCTGTCCTGAAAAAATAGATTCTTGTCTTTCCCTGCATCTCTAAGTCTCACAGCAAACTTCTCACAGATTTGTTTCCTGGATGCTCATCTTGAGCACCTGGGATCTAACCTGACAAAGGGCAGAATATCCTATTTTCTTCAGTTGCATTTGGAATAATGCTGTGAATAGATGTAATTCAAAACAACATACAGCATTTGGCAAGGGCTGGAGAATAAAACATTCTCTTGCCTGAAATGGAGCTCCCACACTCAATGGAATTTTTACCACAATCTTTCAGCTTCTTATCTGTAAAGTAAGGGAATACAACACTATCTCCCCAAATTGTTCAAAGTATTCAGATAATATGTTGATGAGTGTTATGGAAAATTTCCTAAGAAAAATCTGTTCATGACTTAGATATGAAAAGTGAACAGACACAAAATCAACTATTTTGCGTGTTCTACCTATTCATTTATTACCTTTGACCAAGCTGTATAAATTCGATTTTTAAAAAGGTGTTTTTAAGAAATAAGCTGAGGCCTGCAAGACCACTTGTGGAAAACCAAACAACTTGTTCCCTGCTGCCATCTTTTTCCAGAGATTTTATAACCTCTACCTGCTACTTCGTATCTGTTGATCACATGTAAACTGTGCTGCACACTGTGCATACAGTTGGACACATAGAAAGACACATCATAAAACCAGTGTCTGCCATTGAAGAAACTATGCCCTGCCTTGCAGAGAAGGCTGGGAGCTACAAATCTAAAGAATACAAATAAAGACTTGCAGTCTTAAAGACCAAGAAATGGAGAAGTCAGCTTTTCTTCATGCTTCAGTGTTTTCTGACTTGAAGTGTGCTGAATAAATTGCAGTAAACAAGGCATGGGGCTTCAAAAAGATGTTAAACAAAAAAATCTGTTGAATTGAACAAGATGCAAGACTGTGTGACTGTATTCTTAAAGACTGCAGCATAATGTCTGATCATCTGCACTTAGGTAACCCGATTCCTAATCTTTGAGGCTTGGCTAATACATCTAATACCTGCCTATTTTGCATGTACCAACTTGTACACAGTTTTGCAAAAGATGTACTTGACTGCGTAAATTTGCAACAGTCTAAAGAATATTGTTCAAGTAACTATTTAACTTAATACAAACCTTATTAAGGCACTGTTCAATTTACATTCCTGTTTGTAAAGTACACTTCATTCGCAGGGTTTTTTTGCTGGGATTTTTTTGTATTTTTTTCTTTTTCTAAGACTTGTGGATAATACAATGTGTAGCTTGAGCAAGGCTTACAAGTAAAGTAGTCCTGATAAAGTAAAAATTGATATTCAGGAAACCATCAAAACAAGTCAGCATTGCTATGGAAACACCCCAGTACTCAAAGAAAGTCACTGATTCAGTTTCTGCAGCCAGCTTTTTTCTGTCCCTGATGCGTAACCTGACAATATTGACATGAAAATTCAAAATATTACAGCCATTTTAATCCTGTTTCATCTCAAGACATTATACACAGTTTTGAGGCATCCGCTACATTGACTATAGTCATGGATACAACAGGCTACTGACAAGATGAGACTTTGTGTGCGCTGCATTAAGATTTATTTGATTAGAATGACTCCCTGTTTTCACTCTTCTGATGCGGGTAGAATTTTGCTTGTTTTTAATCCTAAATTAACACTACGTGCGCAGAAAGGAAGGTAATAACGAAAATTAGTAGTGAAAAGAGACTTTTGCAGGCTGTTAGTGTTAGCAAGCTTGCGTGTGGCTGACACAGGGGCTCTACCTGTTAAGACTCGGGTCTTCTGCACTGCTACTGTGCAAGGGAGTGTGACCGTGTTTGATCCACAGGTGACTGCAGGATTCTCCTAACGCAACAGAGCTGGCTCGTAAGATTATTTAGGCGGCCACTGGTCTGAGGTTGGCAGCGTCTGTCAGAGCCTGTTGCTGACTGAAGGAAAAGCGGTAGTTTGCTCCCGCCCCCCCTCAGGTCTGGAGGCAGCGAGCCTGCCCAGCCCCGGCGGCGGGGAGACGCCCGCACAGGGCGCTCGGCTCGTTCTAAAATGGCGCCCGGCGCAGCGCGGGGCCCGCCCTCGCCACGCTCGGTCTCGCGAGAGTTGGCGGGGGGGCGGGAGCGGGGGAAGTTGTTCGCTGCCAGCAGGGCGGCGCCATTTTGAGCATAGCGACTGGCAGGGAGCAGCCGTGGGGGTCTGCCAGCAACAGCGTGTGCTGGGCTCTGGCCCTGTGCCTCCTGGCCGGGTGCTCTCGCAGTGCCTGAGGAAAATTAGCCCCCTGCCGGCAAGAAGGGCCAAGCCCCGGCCCAGAGCACAGCCTTTCCCTGGCACCAATGTCATCTTCTGCTATCCACTTGCTGGGCTGTGGAAACACGGCTTGATTCAGCCACAATATTAATTACACTGAGTCCCAAGGAAGGTGTGGCAAATAGCAACGTCACATGAGGGGAAAAAACCCAAGGATTGTCAGGGTGATTTCAGAAAGGGAGTTTAAACAGCAGGCTAGGTGTAGGTTTTGCATTAGCGCCTGCTTAAATTAACTAACTTGCTCTGTATATTCCAGCACCAGATTAGTGGAAGCAATAATCAGATGAAACAAGTGTAGAAAAGTGATCATGAGAGTACATTTAATAATGGAGAGTAAATTTAGGATACCATAACTAGAATAATGTGACCAGTCGAATCTTTAGAAACTCTTTCACAATTAGGTTAGATCAGACCCAGGACCTGTAAAACTTAACTATGTACATAAACTTAACAAATTGTTCCATTCAGTAGTTTCCAATAAGTAAAGGAACCAAAACTAAGCTATTAGAACAAGCATCCAGGTTGGAAGGTTTGATAAAGCAATGCTAGAGACCAGACACAAGGAAAGTTTGGCAGACAGCTACTGAAATATTCACTGCATACTAAATGTTCACTGGAATAATACTGCTTCACCTTCACCAAAAAAAGAAGAAAAAAAAATAAAAAACGGAATTTAGCTTAGGCAAATCTGGTTAAACCAGTGCAGAATGGCCACTCAGAGGCCTTGAATTGTCTTAACCCTTTCACAAGATTGATGTAAAAGACGAACACCCAGTTGAATTGCCTGGAAAGCATTTCCCTTTTCCACAGTTCTTTTTAGTAACAGCCTGCCCACTGCAAATTGCTCATGCTTTGGTTTTCAGCTGGAAAAAACTTAAACCAAAACATGAAGAAAGAAAGTATCTGTTTAGAAAAACCTGCTCTCCGCTCTCTGGGTTCAGCAGTGTATAAGGCAAGAGGGGAATCAAGAAAAAAAGCCTCCAACGTGTATATGTGCCAATGATGGCTAGAAACAGTGAACATGGTAGTCCTGCCTTTTCTACCCTGGCTCTGTGGCTATGCCGCATGGACACACCAGCTGGGATGTCTAAAAATTGCCAGCTTTAAGAGGAAGATAATCTCAAAAATTATCCAAAACACTAAATCCCAGGGGTTTGTTCTGATTACAGATTAATACAAGCACGTATTGATTCAAGATGAGCCCATCAGCTAGCTGTAGAGGTGCAGGAGACAGCCAGGACCCTGATGGGGCACCTCACGCTGGAGGGTACATCTGCTCTGACCCCACTGCCTGCCTCCTCCCTGGCTGTGCCACAGCAGCAGGTGCCTTCTCCTCTGCCAGGTGGACGGGGACTATGTTTGTGCGCAGCTCGGATGCCAAGTGTCGTAGAAAAGCCTCTGTGTGATTCTGCTTCCAGATTCCCATGCCGATATAGCTGGGAACCAAGAAGATGGCCTGAGAATAACTGTACTTTCAACAGCAATAAGCTGAAGCCATTTCACACTCTGCAGCCAACTACGGACACTACAACACAATTTCATGATCCCATTGTGAAGCCTGCTGGGGCATACCAAGACAAAGGTTGTAAAATCAACCTCAGCATTCATATTTCCTGGCTTATTTGCCTTTTGATAGCAACATCCTGCAAATACAAGTTTCAATATTCAAGATCCTGATGTATCTTCTGCTTTTGCTGATACTTTTTCTCTCCCGGAGGGCACTGCCCACTACCAAAGTCCAAAATTCAATGAGCATGCCAGAGTCACAACAGCATTGTTATTAGTTAGGCTTAACATGCCCTACCTTAACAACAGCTAAGCTGCTTTTTAGAAAAAAGTCAAGAAATCTGCTCCTATTTTATCTTCAGGTATTGCCAGCTGTCCTTCCTATTTCTTCAATACAGCAGTTCAGTTAATATCTGGTCACTGTGACCTGTGCTGGGATTAATAAAATGCTTTTATGAGCCAATTCATAAAGCTGCTGTCAAGAAACTGCTGCCTCCTCTAAAGACTAATTAAAGCTGAGCCAATATTGTTCAGCACAGGCTGTAACGGTGTCAAGTCTCCTTCCACCCTCTGCCAGTTGCTGTTATTAGTGATGAGTGAAATTCAGCATCCAATGTTCGGTTACCTTCTGCAACTACTTAACAATTTCCGTTTACAACAGCATGAAGAAAAGTCTTCGAAACAATCAGATTAATCTAAACCCATGGCCCAGTTATTCTTTTTCTTCAGACAGTGTTGTTGTAAGTCTAGACAGAGAGACAGCAGTGCTGTTTACTGGAAACAAGAGTCTTCTATTTTTACTGTGATCTCTCTCTACCCACACAGCATCTAGTCTGGGAAAAACGAAGTGAAGGTGTTGTATAAACACAAAACATGTATCATAAGGGGTGCATGGTGCACGTGCATGCTTCCCACTGCCGTGTTTTCTTAACTCATGTTTATTCATTCTTTTGCTTTGTGTTTGACAAGATGTTTTTCTCATTCTCTCACCTCCTTGTATCACTTGAGGAGCATAGTGTAAGCTTCTCCTGAGGCTGATCTTTCAGTCACCCTAGAGTGAGTAGACCAGGGTCTTGAGAAATACTGTTCGCTTACAGAGAACCTTGATTTTCACAAGTACCAGCTGATCTGGAGCAAATTCAAACTGTTCCACTAAAGACTTTCCTGGTGGATACCCCAAATCAGACACCACCTCATGTCTGAGGCATGATACTTCAAAAGGTGCTGCTGAAGACATGAGAGTCTCAAAGGTTCAGCTCCTATGGAAATAACCACTGGCAACAGCAGTTTGTAAAGTAATTTCATAATGTTATATCTATACCTCTGTATCAGTTATTACTTAAAAACACTAATGACTGGTTGAAAATTGTTAATAGGTAGAACCTATTCTCAGTTGATGCAAATGTGATGGACTATTTCATTTTTCCATCATTGTATGTGCGGCCTGGAAAGTATTTCGTGTTTCACAAAGCAAGAATTTGAGCAGCTGCAGACATCACCTGGTGCAGCAAACAAAACCAAGGTTTCTTCTGTGTTGGATTTCAGGCAATTACCCAACCGTTTTCCATTATCCAACTCTCACTGCTGTTAAAGCTAGAAAGAAGATGAAACAAACATCTTGCATTTAAACTATGCCATCATTTAAAGAGTATTTATATCTTCTTGTGTTCTTCTTGGTCTTTTTCTCATGCTTTTATTTCACATGTATGTCTTCTGAGGATGAGGAAGAGGAAGTCTGCTTTTTGTTAATCAGCTTCTGCCTTAATGAGCATTCGTGGAAGTTCTCATATTGTCGGGACCAAAGAGGATCAGCTATTATCATAGCTCCCTCATGGGTTCTCTAAGCACAGCTTTTCTATGCTCTTACTTTAAAAATGCTAGCTCTACATCAGACACATTCTGCCTGCTGAAAAATATAGAAGTCCCTGCTGCTCATGTTTCAGCCCTAGAACTTGCGCTTTCCAAAGAGCTGCTAGTTCTGCATTTCTGCTCAAGTGCTCAGCAAGCTAGGACAGCTGTGATCACACATTTTGCCTACAGAAAAGCAAGACTGTAGACTTCAATGGAAAAAGCCACATGGGTATAGGTCTTAAAACAGGGGCAGGTTAAGGTTATGTCCAGTTTTTAAGACTCTTTTTAAGTAAGGGTTCTGATTTCAAGTACTAAGATAAAAGCAACGTGATATCGCACAATTCGCAGTGATTAAACAGTAAAGGAAGCCAGTGAGCAAGCAGGACAGATCTCTGGTATGGCAGAAAATGTGCTCACTAATAGTCTTTGCTTTCACCACCTTGTTTGTGTCTTTGGGTTTAGTCTGTGTTGACTTTCTCCCCTCCCTCTCTTAAACAAGAGCATTCCACTTTTCAACTGAAATCATTAGAGGCTGACCTGTAACACCAGACCTGAAACTGGCTTTGGAGAATCGGAAGGAAGAGGATGTTGTGTGACAGTAACTATGGCAATGCTGCTTGCAGTATTACATTGCTAGTTCATATCCATGTAGCCAAGAAAAAGTAAATATCACTGATGTGAGGCACGTGAGGTCATTGCCACGTGTAATGCTTTGCCTCCTGCACACTTCAACTCGCGTCTGCTGCAAGCCATTTGGAAGCAGAGCAGATCACTGTAATTTCATTGTGGTCATGATGGCAATATCAGAGCTTGTTTCCACACACTGCTTTATTAAAGTCATATGAAACGGGGATCTCAAGAGTTTTTGCAGTAACAACAACCTTCCCATTAAAGTCGATAATTGTGCATTACTGCGGACAATTTGTAAGCAGAGCACTGAAGAAGAAACATGCCAAGAGAAGAGCAAAACAGCCCCATGGGCTGCATCTCATGATGATTTCCCAGCAGCTGAGATGTATACTTTATGTATACTTGTATACAAGATGTATACTTGCATACTTTATAACAATCGCGCAACCCTCTGATTAAAATCAGTGTGCATGTTTTGGTTGCTGATATCAATCAGAGACTGCATTGACCTGGAATTTAGCTGCTGCTTCCCCCGGGCAGTGCTAAAACCAGAGAACAAAACACTAGAGCAAGGTTCAAAATCAGATTAGAAAGCCAGCTTTCACCTGCGGGTGTAGGGAAAAAAACACCAACAGAAAAACAAAGCCAAAATCCCCACACTGATTTTGTTTGTTTTTTGAAGGTTTGGGTTTCTTACCTAGACTGGTCCTAATCTTGACTTCTTTTTTTTCTTGGACGGAGTAATCTTCTCTTCCACCTCCTGAAGCATAACCTGCCTGCAGGACTTCACGTCCATGGTGGTCGCAGCCCCCAGTGACAACCTGGACTTTGGAGCTGGGGTTAAACCATGGAGCAGCCAGCCCAGCACCATGAGAGGTTGTTACATTTTCAGCTTCTGGCTTGCTCGATGATTAACCCACAACCCTTTTTCCTCTTCTAAAAAGAGATTCTAATCTCATTTTAGCAGAGTATGAGTGCCCATAACACTGCCGCAGCCGGGGTGCCTGCTCCTCTGTGAAACAGACCTTAACATTTTTAGTCCATCCCAAATCTGTTATCTCATAAGCATCCTAACGGCTCACACCTACCTGCTGACATGGTGTGACACATTGCCTACAGCTGTGATTCAGTTAGGATAGTGTTCTGGTGTAACCACATCTGGCAACTAAGCACCACACAGCCACTCACTTACTACCCCCCTCCCTGGTGGGATGGGGAAGAGAATCAGGGAAAAGCTACACCTCGTGGGTTGAGATAGGAACAATTTAATAATTGAAATAAATATTATTATTATTACTAATACTACTACTACAACAACAACAATTGTAATGAAAAGGAGAGAGAGGGAAAAAGGAATAAAATTCAAAAGGAAAAAAACCCCACCAATTGCTCACCACGCGCTGACCGATGCCCAGCCCGTCCCCGAGCACCAATCAGCTGCCCAACCACTCCCACCCCCACCCCCGGTTTCTATACTGTGCATGACATTTTATGATATGGAATACCCCTTTGGCTAGTTCAGGTCAGCTGTCCTGACCATGTCCCCTCCCAATTCTTGTGCCCCTCCAGCCTTCTTGCTGGCAGGGCCTAAACAACTGAAAAGTCCTTCACTTAATTTGAACATTACCTAGCAACAACTAAAACCATCAGTGAGTTATCAACATTATTCCCATACAAAACCCAAAACACAGCATTGTACCAGCTCGTGAGAAGAAAATTATCCTGGCCTGTTTTGACAGATGGCCAAAAATAGGTGACTGACACTGCAGTCTATTGAGATGACAGTAACCAAGGCAAGTTTTAGGCAGCATTTTGCAGGGATGAAAAGCCAAGCAGTTTGAGACTACAGAACTACTGGTGTGCAAACAGGGTGCTTGGGGTTAAACCCTGACTCTTTCTCACACCTATGAAGCTATACTACAACGGATGGTGACCTGGGAAGCCCCCAGCTTGTCAGCTTTTGGGGAGAGAAACAGCCTTTAAAAATCTAAGGAGCAATGGACAGCACACGGACTGAGAGCTCCTTTGCTCCTATGCATTGTGGACCTCTCTTTTGCTACGTAAAATGATTCCTTGTGGAAATAGCACTTGAAGCAGCGTCAAGAAAGCAGAGTCATGGTCCTCCACCCCAACCCAGAGACATCTTCCCAGGCAAGAGACCATGGGACAGACTAGGAATCAGGAATGACTTGGAGAAATATTTATGAAGCATATCTGAACTTGTTTCCTTCATCTTTTTTCATTCCAGCATTTAGGGATGGGACCATTATCTTGGGCCTGTGAAGGCCAATGCCTTTTCTCAGAGCTTTCCCATAAACCAGCTGGAATTCCCTGACAACTCACAGTCATACTCTAGCAGATGCAAGAGGCCATTTCTTAAAACCTGAGCCTTTAAATGTTTGCACCAAGCTTATTTCAATTACTACATTTTCCCAATATATCTTTTCCTATTTCTGCCAGGTTTGGCATAAATCCCGGCTTTCCATTTTGTAAATCTACATTTTTTTTCCTTCTGAAAGGCTATTATATTTATCTATCAAGTATGTCAGTGCTGGGCCCAAAGATTTCAGGCTTTTATCTGAAGCAACCGGAGAGAGGGGTTTGTGCAGTGGAAGGAGTGATCGTGTACAGAGAATTGCGGTCTTGGGGCAGTTAAGTCCACCTTTCTGATGAGAATATAGAAATCTTTAATGAAAATTAAAGATGAGAATATGGAATTCTTTAATGAAAAATCAAATTAAGAATACCCTGGGACAGGAGCATCTTCCCTGGAGCCAGAAAAGCCATCCCGGCCCCATATGGAAGCACTTCTGTGGGAGCACAAGTGCAGGGGGACAGCCAGAGGATGTGGGTTGCTGGGGGAAGTTCTCCAGAGACAGAGGAAACAGTTATGCGGTGGCTGCAGGGGTGACAGCCAAAATGAGACTTCTGGAGTGCAGAGGAAGCGCATCATTATGGATTCAGACAGCAGTTTGGAGTCCCAGGAGCCTTCAGCAGCTATCTTTTGGCCTGTCCCAGTAGTCCAAAGTGCTGGTTTTTGCATGAGAATGAGTAACCCCTCAGCCACTCCTACATGTGTAGCTGAAGCCATCTGCAGTTCAAAGTGAAGGTTATTTTTCAAATAACCTTTCTTGTCAAAGTGCATTAAAAACAGTCGGATCTCACTGAACACTGTCTCCCCAGATGGCAACATGGGAACATAACAAAATGATTCCCAGTATGATTGCTGATAGACAGGAATTATTATTTTGAATTATGAACAGCACTGAATGGGAGGAGAAATTACAACATCAAGAGCATCAGTACCTAGTGTATTAGAAAACAATATGCTCCCATAACACCAGCAGCAACTCATTTTCCCATTCCTCAGAGTGCCAAGCACCTCCAAAAAATAGCTCCCACTAACAGGTGAGAGCATATTTATTCCTTACATATTATCAGCTTGGATTCTGGTCAGAGGGTTTGGAGCAGAAGTTGATGATCCAGGAGCATATAACATGATCCATCAATAAAACTCAGCTGTCAGCTTTCTTGATTCTTTGCCTGCAGAAATGTCACCTGCAACATATTAGGCAGCACAACCTGTGAAGCTGCAGAGCTTTTGCCACTCGGGACCAGCATAAAGAAGATTGAACTGAAAATCTCCCAAACTCCACTGCCTTTTCTGTAATTTGGTAGACATTTCTCCTGCTTATTCAATAGATGCACAAAGCTGTGTGTATACCTGAAATAAAATGAACCCCTACCAAATTAAATCTCCATTGCATAAACAGTTCTTTGAGGGAGAAAATGAAATGAATTTCAGCAGTACATCTTAGCCATGCCACTCATCGCAGGACCAGGATATTCAGATGATGTTGAAAGTGGCACAAAAACCTCAGCAGAAAAGAGCAGCAATTGAGTAGTTTGTTACTGCCTTACCTTAGCCAGACATCTGCCAAATCCCAAAGGACCTTAACCTATTTTATTTACATCCTGTGGGATTCCAGGATTTTAAATCCCGCAGGATTTTCCTTTCAAAAAAGAAAACTCCTTATGCAAAACCAAGTTTTTGCAAGTTCGGCAAACCAGCCATGTAAATTTGCATGCATAAGCAAACACCCTAGCGAGTGTGAGGCTGCTGCCGCTGCAAGCCAGGGCCACCAGGCACAAAGCTCCGCTCAACCACCCCGAGGTAAAGTCAGCTAGGAGGTCTCCCAAGCTGGCACAGTCAAGGAGGGCTGAAATTTAATGCAAACAAGATCTTGATGCCTTCTGCCTGTTGGTCACCAGAGGGGAACCACGATCACCACTGTCACGAGGTGTTTTCTGCTCTCCAGCCACAGAGCTGTCTTCTCACAATTGTCCTTCCGTTTCTTCTCCAGCAGTTCAGACCCTTCCACGATACCAGTATTGTCCCTGTGATGCTACAAATCACAAACAAGCAGCTAGCTCAAGCCCACCTTTCCAGGAGTTGCAGCCTTGCCCTCATCCTCCTTTTCCAACCACTTGGTCTTACCTCAATGCTTTCCCATTTTCCAGCAGAACTTTGCACAGAAAGCTCCCCACCACTGCAGGTTAAATGTGCATCTTCCTACCCACCCCTTTGGGTTTCTTTCCAGTAAATTTTGTCCTTGGGGACAGAGATGAGAGTCCATGTGGGAGCTACAGGAGGTGCTTCCGAAATGCTGGGGCTGTAGGAAGACACAGCAAAACCAAGGCTTTCTGCCTTTCCTTCTGCTGTTTCTGTGTCTGAACTGAAGCTAATGCAGGGAAAAGCATGCCTCTCTCCTTTCCCCTGGGAAGGCCGGGAAACTGCCATTAGCATCCCTCTGCGTTAACCAGCCAAGCACTCAGCGATGCTCAGAAAAACTCTGACTCCCCAGCATCTCTCTCCCAGCACCCCTTGCCCGAGCCTGTGGGGAAAGCTGAAGTGCTTCTAGCCCACATGCAAGCACCCTCCAGGAGAAGCAGAGGGACTCATCCTGAGCTACGAAAAGCTGGCAGGGGCGTTAGGCTAACACTGGCCAGCTGCGGCGCTTGCAGCTCCATCCCCATCCCCATCAGCCCCTCTCCCAGCACCCAGGAAGCCTGGCTGCCCCATCGCTGAGACCTGGCCCATCTGGCAAAGGAAGGAACAAAAATAGTCACCCCAGCCTTAATCTGAAGCGAACTTGCTTTGCACGTGAGGTTCCAGGAGGTTAACCTGCCAAAGGCTGCCATGCCGGGGAGCAGGGATGGTATCGGCACATCTTTCATTTCCTGCCCCTGTAGAACACGCAAAGTGAGGAGCACTGCGATGGACGTGATGCCTTGTGAATCCAGCAGAGAGATAAAGAAGGACTGCTGTTCCGTGGGAATGATTTCTGCCCTTGTCTTCTGGTTGGGAAAGCTGCCGCTGCTCAGTGAATAGAGCTAATTTCCTTCCCTGGAAATGGACATGCAGGCAGCCCTGCACCTTCCTCCCAGGTGCAGAGGCATCACATACAGTTTCGCAGCAGCTGCATTTCACAATGACTAGGTAGATACCTTAATGACAGCAGGATAATCTAAATACATCTATTTTGGGGGATGAGTAAACACCTGCCCTCATTAGGCTTTCCTCTCCAGATCCATGTATCATTTGGTTATTGCAGTAGAGTACTTTTGGCCAGGAATGTATTAAAAACAACCTCCCCCATAGATGTTGTAGGTCCCACAGAGAGGGATTTCTTACAAGACTTAAAAACCAAGGAGTGAAATTGTGAGTTTGGAGGTGGACCCCTCCGGCATCTGTCTTTTCCTGGGAGCGTGTGGCCAGACAGGCAAAGTGTTGCTGCAGCCTGTTTTTTGAAACATGAGCTGTGTTCCGTTTTAACCAAAACCGGGAGCCACTGTGACAGACTGGTGTGTACCAGACACTCCACCGGGGCTTGGCCTGCCTGTCCATCGTGTTGACCCTACAGCATTTCCCTCCTGCGGGGCTTTCATTGCCTTGGGTGTCACTCCTGACATTTGGTGGCAGTGGATGGGTAGCACCTGTGGCATGGCCAGATGATAAAATCTATTAAGGCTCCCCAAAGAGCCCGGCATCCAGCATCTGTCTTCTCCCTGTCCTGGCAATGCTGCTCCACATAGCATGGAAGTGCCTCTTGCCCGGGGTTTCTGGTTTCAGGGCAGCGTGCGTTCCTGTGCTTGCAGCAGGACGGGCTTCCCTCTCCCCTCGGGGTGTGCTCTCCTCCCCCATGAAGTCGATATTGCCCAAGTGTCCAGGTGTCTGCTTGAAGGCACGTGCATAGGGGTGTCTCGAGTGGCCAGGGCCCATCACTCCGCAGAAACAGGTTGAGGGCAACTGCAACAGACAGAGGAGCAACAGCCTTTCCCCACCTTTATGCCAGGATACCTTAGTATGAAGTGTAGTTTGGAAATCGTTGCTCCCCGTCAGCAATGAGGTTTCATCTGGACAGCATCCTTGCAAAGCCTGGGCAGGATGAGCGGGCAGTACCTGGGACACACTTTGTGACAAGCATTTATGGCTCGTGTCCCTGGCTGTCTCTTTGCGGGAAGCCATGGCCATGCTGTGGCTCAGCCGCTGGCAGCTCAGTCCCCAGCCCTGCAACCTAAAAGCAGCTAGAGGTGAACGTGAGTGCTAAAGATTTGCTGACTTCCAAATGCTCAAAATTCATCCAGTGTCCTCCCTCAGCACCCTCAATAACTCACTTTTCCAAAGGGATGATATTATAGCAAAGCGTAATAAAAACATGTGATGGCAGCTTGTCTGTTTATGGTATCTGTTTTATTTTTCATATTAAATAGCATGTAAAAAATAATTTATACAGGCAAATATACATAATACACTCTGTAATAAATAGTAGGTAAAAAAATAGATTTCCTTAAAAACTGTCAGTGTTTTGAAAACCAGCAAAACAAAGACATCAAATAAATACATTCATCCCTGTTGAACAGCATCTTTCAGGAACAGCAATTCTTTACCTCCCCCTGAACCATTTATAAATACACAAACCCCCCCAATAATTTAAAAAACCCTGAAAAAAAAAATGTTCCCTGAGCTCACATAAGTAACAAAAATGCTTAAATAGGAAATACAGTCCGGTGATGTAATAAAAATAATTCTTCCCAGTCCTCGGGGCATCCTTTGGGGCCGGTGAGCACCGTGCCATGCCGGCTGTGCTGCCGGCGGGGGCTAAGTGCATTGCTCCCGGAGGGCTGTGCACCGCAGGTCATTCAGCACTTGGAAGAGGTGGAGGATGGTGGAGGCCTCCAGGCAGCTGGTGGTCTCCTGCAGTGGGAGAAAACGGCGGGTTAGCGCTGGAGACAGGGTGTAGTGGGCCCTGCAGAGCCGTGCAGTCACTGACACCCCACAATCCCCTCACCCTGCTGGCCTGACTTACTGTGTCCTTGGCCACCTGCAGCTTCTGCAGCCAGTGCCTCAGTTTCCCAGAGGGCTGATGCGAAGGAGCCTCCATGGCCAGCTGTAAGTAAAGCACCTGCGTAAGGACCAGCTGTGCCCCATAGTGCTGCCGCCAGCATGGGGGCCACTGAGCTGGCACAGGCCTGGGTGTTTTTTTGGGGGGTCACTCACACAGCCTCGCAGGTCCTCCCGGGCTTGGGTGAGGAAGGCCAAGGGCTGCTGGCGTGTCTCAGCAAACCTGGGGGCAGCAGAGAGCCCCAACATGGCGGTGGCGAGGTCCAGTTCGGCTTCTACCAGCATCATTCGGTCGTGAACCTGTGGGCAGAGGCATCCTGGTTAGGGACCCAAAGCGCCAGGGCTGGCCGCAGGCCCGAGCATGGGGTCTTGAAGACCTGCCCAGGGGCGTGGATGGAGGTGGGACCGGCTAACGGGAGGTCCTGGCTGGAGGTGGGAGCGTGCGCCCTTTTTACAGCCTTGCCTTGCTCTTACCGACAGCTCTGCTGGGTTCCATTTCCGATGGAAGAGCCTGGTGTTGCATCTGCGGTTCGACTGGTGCATGATGGCCTCCTGCAGGCATAAACCAAGAGAGAGACTGAAAAGCTGTCATCCTGACTTTTGGCAATATTGTGCAATGCCAGTCAGCCTTGAGGGGGATGAAATATGGCCCAGCATCCTTCTTGACCCCAAACTCTCTTGGAAAACATCCTCCTCCCCAAACTGCTGCAGAAAACATCCACGTTGTCACTGAGGGTCTCAGATTTGGCATCCCGTCTGCCTTGCCCCCCACCAGCCCACAGCCCCCCGTTGCCAGCAGTACTTACAAAATGCGTCTTCATCTTCTGCACAGCCTTCAGCTCATGGGGCACAGGGAACTGGTACTTGGACAGGCTGCAGCTCTTCTTCAGGGCATCCTGGGGGAAGGCGGCCCCAAGGCCGGCCCCCAGCACCAGTGCAAGCAGCGGGGTGAAACCAAGGCACAGCATTTTGCTGACGAGAGCCCGACGGTGAGCGGGTTACAACAGAGCGAAGGGGCTGCAGTCCACGAAGCCAGAGAGGATGAACTGGAGTGCTCTGGGCTGGATCCACTAAATCCCTGATGTAGAGATGTCTGACGGTGTTGCCGTGGGTGGCTCGCTTGGCTGTGAGGCTGCTGGGCTGGTGGCTGGTCTGAGAGAGCTGCTTCGCCTTCCTCGATGTGGCTGCCTTGCTCCCCATCGCCCTGGCTTTTTATGCCGCCTTCCCGACGAGACTTCGCTTTCAGGTTAGAAGGAAAATCCGCAGCCTTGCGGCTCTGAAAACAGGAAAGTGAAAGCATCGACGACGTGGGAATCCCGCCTCTAGCAGCTTGCCCTGCTGCTGCCTCGACAGGGAGAGCGCACCCGATGCCCCGGCAGTGCGGGGGTATGCTTGGGCTGCCTTCAGCGCACCCCTCCGAGGGAGATGAACAGGGGGATGCTGCTGCCATGTTGAGTGGTGCAGAGGTGCCGGCAAGTGTGGAGAAACCTGCACACAACCCTGCTCGGCACCACGCTGAAAGCTGCAGGAGACTCTCAGGCATGCAGCCCCCCAGGGACAGCGGGCTCAGGGCAGCCAGGAGGCTATTGGTGCCTCACAAGTGGCAGCAGGAGTTCGTGCCTCAGTTTCCCCACAGGAAGCGCAGCGCAACAGCCGTGGCAGGGAGGGGGCAGAAGCAGCAGCCAGGAGTGGGCACTGCATAATGCAGGCTGCAGGCATGAGCTTCACGTATGTATTATCCTGAGGGACCAGGCTCGCTGCAAAAGCAGGAAAGGGGGTGAAAGCAGAAGCACTTCCACCTTGTGTTTTGCAGGTGGGACATAGAGCTGTGCAGAGGGTCTGCTGGAGTTGAGCGGGACCACGAGCCCCACCAGCCCCTGGAGCTGGCAGGAGTTTCCTCCCTGTTTAGCCTGGAAACGCAAATATCGTGTATTGACATCTCTCCACTGACAGCTGGAACAGTGCCCCCATTCAGCAAAATCTGTCCTTCCCTCGAGGTAACCCCCTGCGATGCGAAGCTATCAGTGCTGCACGTTTTGTTTCATGCATTCATCAAGCAGTAAATATAGAAAATTAGGGCAATACCTGTATCTAAAAAGCAAATACACAGTAAGGCAGCAACAGGCATAAATGCACTTTGCATTGCCTCACGTGGTGGCCATGGAAGAACACTGTTCCAAAAGGACCCAATTTTTAATGTACATATTTGGAAATAAACTGCTGACTTCAAGGAGTCCAAACAAACAAGAAAAGTTCTTGCACCAGGTTGTGGTAGGATACACTTATGGGTATGTTTTCTCGTGTTCGGATGGACTTTCATGTGTTTCAGGTTGTGCCCGCTGCCTGCTGTCCTGCCAGTAGACATCACCAAGAGCCCCTGAGCCTTCAGGATAAGCAGCCCCAGCTCTCAGCCTTTCCTCATAGGAGAGATGCTCCAGCCCCTTCATCATCTTCGTGGTCCTTCATTGGACTCTCTCCAGTACGTCCATGTCTCTCTCACACTGGGGAGCCCAGAACTGGAGCCAGCACTCCAGGGGTGGCCTCACCAGTGCTGAGTAGAGAGGAAGGATCACCTCCCTCAGCCTGCTGGAAACTCCTTTTCACGCAGCCCCTGATGCTATTCACCTTCTTTGCTGCAAGGGCACATTTCTGGCTCATGTTCAACGTGGTGTCCAACAGGACACCCAGGGCCTTTTCTGCCGAGCTGCTTTCTAGCTGGACGGCCCCCAGCACGTCCCAGTGCCTGGCGCTGTTCTCACCCAGGTGCAGGACTTCGCACTTCCCCTTGTTGAACTGCATGAGGTTCCTGTCAGCCCATTTCTCCAGCTTGTTGAGGTCCCTCTGGGTGGCAGCAGGACCCTCTGGTGTGTCACCTGCTCCTCCCAGTCTGGTGTCATCAGTGAACTTGGTACACTCTGCCTCATGGTCCAGATGAAGAGGTTAAGCAGGACTGGCTGTTGACCCACAGGGTCCATCCAGCTTTCCCCAAGCCCTTCCCCTGCTCCAGCAGCATCTCGGAAAGCTCAGGTCTTTCCTGGAAAACCACAGTGGAGATGAAGAGGAGCAGAGACAGCAGGCAGGGAGCAGCATGGCTCCTACAGCGGCTGTTTCCACCTTGAGCAGACTGCATGCAGATACAGCTTGGAGAAGAGCTAGGACAGCAAAATAGGCGCTAAAGCCTGCTAGCACAGTGGGTACAGGGTTTCACTTCATGGCGAGTCACGGACATTGCTGCTGGGCCAGGCTCCCGTGCCAGCCATCCCCGCTGCAGCAGGCTGTGTGAAGTCTGTAATTAAAAGCCTGAGCCCTGGCCAGTGCTCAAGGTCTTTGCCTTCTCAGTGAACAGGACAGTGGCACTGTCTTTCCTCTCTCTGCCATTAAAGAAATGCACAGATTTAGAGGAATTATTTTAATTCAATGCAACAAGCTCATGATCAATACAACTGTGAAATAGAAGCCCAAAACAGCATAACTAACTTCATGTACATCACCCAAGTGATGCACAGCTCAGCTGGAATAGATGGCACCTTAGGAGAAAATCCCGATGAATGTAAAAATAAATGTGACTCCCAGTGAGAGAGGGGAGGGAGTGGGGGTCCCGGCCCTGCCTGGAACTCTTTGGGTAACAGTGGAGCAGCTGGAGGGCAATAGTGGCTCATGGTTCCACATGGTGGAGCCTGGCTGGCTCACAGGACAGGCACTGTGGGGTGTTTATTCCTCCAGACCAAGGCATGAGCCAGGCTAGGGTGTTTTGGCACCTGGGTTGGGATCTCCAACGGCTGCTGGCAGGGCTGGAGCAAGGTTCCCAGCACCCAGGCAGTGATGCCCAGCAGTGAGATGGTGATGTCCAGTGTCTGCTGTGCTGGCATGGCCTCATCTGCAGGCCCATGGACCCAGAACATGGCTGGAAGATTGCCCTGGCACACACGTAGATCCACCATGAACCACTGCCCCATGCCATAGGCCCCTGCTGAGGACACTCTTGGGTCACCCGTCGGGTCATGGAGCAGCATCACATCCCTGTGGGACCTGGCTTCTTTGGTTTTTCTTCCCCATTGCTGTGGCTTTTATCTACTGCCTCTCACTTGTGGTTGGAGAGGCAAAGCAAAACCTCATCGCTTCATGCAGGCAAAAAGAAATCCGGACGCACGAAAGGAAAAGCGAAAGCTGAGCGGCGAAGCTGGGGCCGTCAGCGCAGCTACCCGGCACTTAGGGCAGCTGTGATGAAGGGCTGAAGATCTCCTGGGCACCTTGCTCAGATGTTGGCGCCTCACTTGCCACCAGTCACAGCCGAGCCACGAGTGCCTGACTGAGCAGCAATGCAGGCTTTTCCCTGATGGGGCACGGTCTTGCCTTCCTGGGCATCGGCACACCAGCTAGTGTCTTGCACAGCAATGCCACGCTCCACCATACCTCGGTCCCCAGCCTGGCCAGCAAAGCCTGGCTGCATTTGGCATGGCTCCTCCACACGGTGCTAGTGCCGGCTCCCCTGCCACAAGAGTGGAAGGTCCCCCAAAGCTGGCATGAGCCAGGGACACCACATCATGCCTGGTGGGGTCTGCGGGGCGGCGGGGACCTACCGCAGTCATTGCTCCAGCTTTGCCTGCAGATGGTGCCACGCCGGGAGGGCAGTACAAATGGCAATGATGGAGCTCCCTCCTCGGACTCACACAGCCCAGCGGGCTGGAGCCACTTGAACCTCCTCAGAGGAAGAAATCCCGAGTGCATGGGAGATCCCCGGTGTGAGAAGGAAAGCGAAACCTGGCAGGGCTGCGGGCAAGGCTGGCGTGAGTGATGGGTGAGGCAATCACCCCTGAGTCATCAGCTGCTACGTGGCGTGTGTGGAAAAGCCTCGGCTACAAGCCGTGCCGCTGCAGTGGGTAAGGAAGAGCCCAGGTCACGTCACTCCTTTGCGACCCTTCTGGAGCTGGTGGGCTCATCTGCTAGGAACTGGCTCCTGCTCAAGTCGCTGGTCTTGGAAAAGAAGATGGCAAGAACCAAAAAAGTGCCCCAAAGAAGCCAGCTTTAAAAATAAAATGCTGGGTCACATGTGGGAGCCCTGCCCATGGCCCGGTGGTGCTGAGACAGGGGACATCAGGTGACCTCTGCTTGGCAGCCATCACCAGACCTGTCCCCGCCAGCCCAGGGTGTCAGCGCCACCGAAGCGCTGCTGGCCCTGCTACATACCCCAAAACCCTTCACCGCCTCTTGGCACACGTGAGGTGCAGCAGCTACCATGATGTCAGGCTGGTTTGTGCCACTCCATGTGTCTCGCGCTGTTGACATCATGCCCAAGTGTGCTGGTGATGCAATCCCTCGTGTTACATCACACCAGTCACCTGCTGCATCATCCTGGGGGATGCACTGAGCATCCTGCTGATGCCAGGGCTGTTAATCACAAAGTTAATTAGTGAGCAGATTTAAACAGACTTGTTTTGAAGCAAAGAAAAAGCCCAAACGAGCACTTTTTCCCCAAAGCCTTTGTGCTGGCACTGTAGGGACATGGGGTTTCCCCTCCCAGGGGACACCTCCCTGCCCAGGCACTGCTGCAGGGACACACCTCACTAGGACAAGTCCTGCCAGCTGAGCTGGGGCTTCCCCAGCCAAGGCAGCCATACAGGTCACCGACACCCCAGTAGGCATGTCATCTGGTGCAGTCCCAGCCAGGGAGAGACCTCTAGTGCTCCCGCAGGAGATGACAAGCCACCAGCCCCATCCTCACCCAGCAAGGGAGGTTTTATGGCCACTGCTCACCCAAACGCAACCTGCACCCAGCACAGCCTCTTCCCCAGTGACTGGCAGCAACGCTGGATCCAGCATCACTGCTCAGTGAGGTCTTCTCCAACACGCGGCCATGGACACATAGACAAGCCTTGCATCAGCGATGCGCTTTCCTCCCTACAGCCACCTTCCTGGGACCCCAGAACCCTCCCGGGAACCACCAAGCAGAGTCAAAGCCTTTGCTCCCCACCCTGGGCAAGCTGAGCCAGCACTCAGTGGAGATACGCTCATGGTCAAGCACCTTCAGCAGGTCACAGAGGCTCAGTCTCTGCACCCACAGCAGGACCATACCCAAGAGCCCCAGGACCACAGCTGAAGCACCTCCAGGCCCTCCCCTCCACAGCTGAAGTCTCCTTCCAGGTGCTGTCTCTGGGACAGGGATAAGAGGTATCACTTCTGCCTTTCTTAATAATGCACCAAGGTATAACCGGGTGAGGCCACAGCCCTCCCCATGGCATCAGGGTAGCCTTCTTGCCAAGGGCAGGAATTACAGGAAAGGGAAAGCTCCCCACAGAGACCGCACTTGGACTTAAAATATCCAGAAAGCAAACAGGAGGGGACCTGTGCTGGGCTGTGCCCAGCTTTGAACCCTGTTGTGTCCATCTGCCCCTCCCTGAAACGCAGCCTCTAATCTTTGCAGCGTGGGCGAGTGAGCGATAGCGGGCTGGGACCGAGGGGACCACAAACCTGCTCCGCTGCGGCAGCAATCCCAGAAAGACTCCTGAGCTGTGCTGAGGGCAAGTAACTTCCTGAGAGCCAAAGCAGGAGTGCTGGCACAGTGCTGGGCAGTCCTGGGGCATGTCACCTGCTGATACACCTGCACCAGCCAGCAAAGCACCAGGGATGGGGTCACGTACTGGGTGAGAACAGCCCCTTTCCAGCTCACCTTTCAAAGACAGCACAAGGCTTCTAGCTTTGCCTGGGCAGGGAAAGGGGTGAATGGCCCTTTCCACCTAAAACCCATCTTACCCCATGAAACAGAAGACCTCAGACTCAGGGCCTAGGTAAGCAATGTCCATGAAGTGTCGTTATTCCCACCCCAGCAGGGGCTCTGCAGCCTCTCTTAAAAAGAGGAATGACAAGCAACTTTTTCACAGCTTTTTTTTATTAATTGTGTAAGAAATGCAGCAAGTTTATCAGCTGTTACTTTGATTCTCATCACCATGTGCAATCCAACCATCACCAGTCTGAAATTGAACCCTTCCAGAGCTGAGAGCACAGCACTGGGCCGACAGGAGGACCAAAGTGGACAGGAACCCAAGAGCAGGCAGAAACCCCAATCTGCTTTCCACAAAAGATCAAAATTTTAATCACCAAAATCAGTATCAATCTTCCCATGGAATAATGAGTGGTTACAAGTGGGGTATTAGGAGACAACCCACTATTTCCTTCCCTTCCTGCACCATTTCAGAAGTTTTCTCTCACCGTCCCTTGCATGCTAGCACACAGACGTGCCTCACATAGAGCTCCACTGGGGTTTCACGAGAAGAAACTCCCATCGTCTCCAGCATCCTGAAACAAGAAGCAGCGTCTCGTTCTGCCCTGCCAGCTCCCACCTGACATGGGGCAGCATCTACAACCAGATAGGTTTCTCCCACCCAAAGCACAGAGGTCTCAACAGCAGTTGCTTCCACCACATGCACAAGGGTTGTTCAGGCCAATGAACAAAATTAACAGGCACAGGGATGCCTCCCCTTCCCAGCTTTGCAGTAGACCCTTGTTGTGGGCCAAAATAGATTGGTTAAGATGCAACTGTCAATGCTTTTCCTGCCCTCTGCTAATCAAGAGGGAAGCAAAGAAACTCAAGATACCTCTGACAAAAGACTTGCACGGATACGCCAGTGCATGGAAACATACCGCTACACAGACTTGAACTTTAAGTCAACTGACTCAAACTGAGGTCAAACATGCTGTGAGCAGCTGAGGATCTCCTGCTTAACCTCTGACAAGCATCCAAGCACACCTGGGGGCAAGGAGGGAGCGCATCACTGCACAGCTCACTTCTACATTTGAAGGGGCCTCTACAACCTTATGCTTCATGCACTGTATGAGACAGGTCCTCCATATCCTGCTTGTTGTCCCAAGAGGTTTTCCTCACCTCTTTTCAGTCTCTTGGAGGAGGGATTTTGCAGCTTCGGTGTCATTCTTCATAAAGGCTTGATACGCAGAGGCAGACTCCATGTAACCAACCACACCAGCAACAGTCACGGGAATTTTGTCAAAGATATTGGTGATTCTAGAAGAGAGACAGGGAAGGAGCATTGGCAAGTTAAATCTCAAAGGCAATAGAACAAGGACAACAGAATGAGGTGGTGGTGAATAGAATACCTGACACCGTCAGAGGTCCAACACATGGAAACAACATCTGCATGTGGCATTTGGTGGGTCAGAAGCTCTAACTGATGCACTACTGGAGAAGCAGAGATGGTCCCAGGGACCATCTAACATAGTCTGTGACTGGAACAGCCCTTTCGATACAGGCCTACCTGCAGAGCCCATTCCCCTCCAGCAGCCAGGACACCAACACCTCTGCAGCACCACTGCCAACACATCCTTTTTGCCTGCGGAGTCAGCTCCTGCCCCATGCCTTGGTGGGAAGGCAGGCACTGGGTCCCTCAGAGGTCAGGGGCAGGTTCTTTCTCTCACTCCGTTCTTCCCCTGCATCCCTTAAGCAATCTGCCCTGAAGACTCAAGTCATCATAAACCACCAGCTAAAAAAAAAATCTAACCCAATTCTGTTTTGAGCAGGAAGGCTCCTTGCAGCCCTTCAACCACACTTGCTAGCCTACCACAAAGCAGCATGAAATCCAACAGGAATGGAAATGCTGCCACATGGCTCTGCCACCACGTAAAGGCATTTGCTGAAGCCCAGCATCTACCTGCTTTGGCAAACCTGGCTCCCTTATGTCCTTGCTGGGCCGGTGGCAGAGCAGCCCCATAAAGGAGAGGAGGCGCCACCTTTATCTGCTCCTGGTGCTGCTCCGAGGGGTTTCTGCTCACCTCTTCTTGTCTGGAAATGGCAAGGCCTCGAAGATCTCTTTGTAGTCATCCATGACAAGTTTTACTTTATTATGTGCATATTTCAAAATCAGGTCCCAGGACTATAAAGACAGCATATTAAAAACAAACACAAAACCACTTGAAGCTTTCAGTTTCCACTTAACTCAGGTTTGCTTGGTCCTATATCTGATGCATTCACACATGTACTTTTTTTTTTTTAATATTCCTTACATTAAAATACACCAAAATTTTGCTTAGTGTCAAGAATTTAAGGATCCTATTATATTATAGAGATAAGGGTCCCGTCTTCCTCCCTACACTGCTCTTACTCATAGCAGAAAGTCTCCTTGACACTCTTTGTCAAGAAACATCACTTTAAAAAGAACCTCTTTCCAAACAGTTTCTACTTCCCATTATTTTCACTGTGATCAGGGCAACAGGAGAAGTCCCTTTGACAATACCAGCCCCCCAAACCTACTCTGCAGCCTTTCTCGCCACAGAGTCTGCCCTACTAATCCTAATGTCCCTCTTCTCCTCCAGCCGGCCCTAGCACTACATGGGAGCCACTAAACCCTGGCTCAACCTTGTCCCTGTATTTAACCATCCTGCTGCCCCATCCTGCAATGGGAGTCCTCTAGTCATATTCCCCAAGCCCATTGCTTTCCCTTCTGCATCTAAGTACTACACATTTCCCCCTGCCCAGACCAGAAGGGAAAGCCCTGAAGTTTTGGTTTCATCACCTCACCTCCCTGAAGACTTTGGTCAGCTTTTCGGAGCAGTTTCCATAGCGCAGACTCATGTCCACGGTGTAGGTGCTGATGACCACGCAACCACCCGGCTTAACCACCCGGTTTGCTTCTCTCATGAACTTCGCGATATCAAACCAGTGTGCAGCTGTAAATGAAGTCAGGAGGTCCACCGAGGCATCCTCAAATGGCAGCTCCTCTGCAGGGCACACACTGGAAGGGGGAAGGAAAAAAGGCAGTGTGCAACATGGGTATTAGAGAGTAGGACATGAAGTCAGTGGGTATTTTTTGGAGTTCATGATGACTGTTTGGGATGCAAGACCATGGCTACTGTAAGTCTAGGGTAATGTCTGTTCATACCAGAAATCCCATGAAATGGGACTTCCTTTGGTGCCAGCTGGCTTTTAGAACAGTCATACTCACAAAACACCACCCTCCATGTGGGGACCCAAATTTTGCCTTTGGCTGAGCTTGCTCCCCTGACACTCACAGGTAGGAGACGTTGGGCATGGAGGGGGCATCATCCCTAGCCTCCTGGATCTGTGCTTCACTGATGTCTGTTCCCACCACCTTCTTGAAGTGCTCTGCAAGGAAGCGGGTGCCTTGTCCGGACCCACAGCCGACATCCACTACCAGCTCAGCAGGCTCTGCCCTCTGCAGGGAGAAGTAGATGCGTGTCAGCGGGTGGTCGCCCAACTTCTGTGCTTTTACCCCATTCCTTCCCCAGGCATCCACACAGGAACAGCCTTGGCATGGCACAACCCATGGAACGGCTCTTCTGTGCCCACATCTTACCTTAAGCCCTACTGATTTATTCTCCCCCACGGCACCAACCAAGGTAAAACTCCCAGAAAGGTAAATACTGCTACCCGCAAATAACTACCGCCCACAAATAACTAAATACTATCCTGTTTTTTCCCTACAGCCTGGCCATAG
The DNA here is from genome assembly GCA_035590275.1 of Ibycter americanus. Taxonomy (NCBI): domain Eukaryota; kingdom Metazoa; phylum Chordata; class Aves; order Falconiformes; family Falconidae; genus Ibycter; species Ibycter americanus. The sequence continues at coordinate 59,459,773 of JAVJGI010000064.1, read as the reverse complement.
CCCACGCACCTTTTCCTGCAGGTAGCTGAGGATGGTTTGCTGCAGCTCTTTGCCCGGTGCAAACCTGTATTTCTGGTAAATGGCCGCGTGCCCTCTTCCCTCAAACATCTGGGTGGCCATGCTCGGGGGACCTGGCACCTGGGAGGAGGCAGCAAAGTTTGTCACCATGAGGTCAACCTCCTCCTGCCTCCTTGGCATGTGACCGCAGGCACTGAAGTCTCCAGTTCCTGACAGGGGCCCAGGGACCACTTTGCCCATGAGGTTCAGTGAGGAAGCATGAACCTGCTGTCCAGGCATCCCTCCCACAGGTATCATATACACCACAAGCAAACCAGCAGCATCTGACAAGGAAATGCTTTCTAGGTTTTTAAACCCTTCTCCTTAACCCTTTGCTTTTCCCACCCACCTGGGTGTCTTTTGAAATAAATCACCGTTACAGCTGGAATATCTGTGAATTGGGGGGGACGACGACTGAGCAGAGCATCAGAAAAACCAGCAGCAGCAAAGTGTGGGGTTTTGGTTGTTGGTTTTTTTAAAGGAAATCTATGTTTCAGTACGAGCAGTGCAATCACAGCAACGCTACCCTGCGCTTTCTGAACCTTCTGATTTTTTTTTTTTTTGTCCCTTCCTGCCCCAGAAAAGCTCAAAGTCTCCTTGAAACTCAGAGCCCCATTGACCTGTCACCCAGAAGCACACAGGGAGGTGAGCCCAGCCTCACCGTGGGACCCCTTAGGTGTCCCACCTTAGGTCTCCCACCCGATGGCCGCCACAGCTGCGGCACCCAGCCTTCCCTTGCTCACCCACCCTTTCACCCCCCAGCTGCTACAGACCAGGCGGTCCCTGCACCCACCGGGCAGGGTCCCACAAGCCGAGGCCCTGCAGCCGCTGCCACACGGCTCCTCGCCCCCCCGGGGGGCTCTGGGCTGTGTTCTCTTCATCTGGGTACTGTCCGGGAGCGACGGCTCCGCGGGCCGGGAGACCCCCAGGCCCTGCCAGACGGGCTCCTGCCCGGTTTGAGGAGCCAGCCCACCCTCCCGCACCCCCACGGCCAGGGAGGCGGCCAGAGGGTGCAACAGCTGCGAGTTTCTCGAGTGACGCGCAACTATCCGACCCCAGGCACGGACGGGTTACTGTACCCCGCGATGCAAGCAGAGCCGCAGAGCTCGGTAGCGGCTCGGCCAGCGCAGGACCAGACGCTCGCAGCTGGGAAGCGCCGCCCTGGCGAAGCCCCTTTGGGAGAGGAGCCCTCCATGTGCCCAGAGAAGCCTGCGCCCACCAGCGAGACCCCCGCCCCGGCAGCTTCACCCCCGCTCTCACCGCCTGCAGCCCCCGTCCGCAGCTGCTCCCACCACCAGCGCCTCCCACCGCCTCCCTGTTCTGAGCTCTGGAGCGCTCCCGGGGAAAGCGAAGAAGAAAGGGAAGGGAAGGGGAAGGGGAAGGCAGGCACCGCCCCCGGTACCGCCCGCCCCGGCAGCACAGCCCCCGCTGCTCCCCCCGCTGCCGG
>JAVJGI010000064.1:59436573-59458169 GCA_035590275.1 Ibycter americanus | reverse complement strand
GGCCCCGCTCCGCCCGGAGCCAGCTCTCGGGCCGCGGGTACAGCGTGCTGGGGGCGGGGGGGCTCAAGCCGCGCCTCATACCCAGCGCTTCAGCCGTTTGCCTCCGCAAGATGGAGACCGCGGCGGGGAGGCATCGCTCTGTGAGGGGCCCGGGGGAGTGCGCGTCTAAAAGCAGCTTTTCTCTCTCTACCCCTGTTCCCCCCCCCAGGTGCGCGGTACCACGCCATGGAGGAGCGCGCCAACCTCATGAACATGATGAAGCTCAGTATCAAAATCCTGATCCAGTCGGCCCTGAGCCTGGGCCGGACCCTGGACTCCGACTTCCCTCCCTTGCAGCAGTTCTTCGTGGTGCTGGAGCACTGCCTCAAGCACGGGCTGAAAGGTGGGCACCTGCTCCCCTGCGCTGAGGAGAGGCGGCGAGACGAGGCCCTGGCGCATCCCCTCTGTGACTTCTGCGTGGCATTAATACTCATCGCGTACACCATGTGACGCTGATCAGTATTACTGACATGGCTGTGCGGTTGCTGCCTCATATACCCTGTATTTTGTGCCTCTTAAACCGTCAAGGTATTTTTAATGCCCCCTTTTCGCTAGGAGCCAGTAAGACGGAGTAAAACGTGGACTAAAATTTGTAACTCTGGAGTTGGAAGCCTGTCACTTTCCCTCACAAACTTCTCTGTATGCTCCCTTTAGCAAAGAAGACTTTCATCGGACAGAACAAATCGTTTTATGGTCCTTTGGAACTAGTGGAAAAACTGTGTCCTGAAGCATCAAATATAACAACTAGTGTTAAAAATCTGCCAGAGTTGAAGTAAGTCGGTTGTTGGGGATGATGCGTTTCACCTGTACTGCTGGGAAAAAGAATCATTTGTGTAGTCTCCCACCTTCCTTAATGAGATCTTGTTCCCAAAGAGAAAAATAGGGTATGTAGGAGGCATTGACTTCTCCCAGACGTAAGGAGGATATCTCAAAATATTCAATGCTTCTGATTCAGACAATGCTGTCAGATTAAAAACAGCATTTGGAAATTTCTATAACCTTGCTAAAAATAACTGTAAAGTCTTCACAGATATTTTCTTTCCTCTTCTTCCCCTTGCTTTTATGACTTTGTGGCATTTTGTGCATGTGCTAGTAGTATTTAATTTGGGTAATTCAGGATGATAGAAATAGACTAGTTTTAGCGGTAGGGTGGAACAATGATTGGGTTACGGTGGTAGTTGAAAATAAGTCTGTCTTTCCAAGTTGGGAAGACTTCACAATATACTTCCCCTTTGCTGAAGCAATGGGATATACTTTAATGCTTCTGTGTTCTGGAGACAACACTTCCTTTCCCCAGGGATTTTTATTATTACTGGGTTTTTAGTAAATAACCTTAATTTACCTTTTTTAAGGGAGAATTTTGAATTGCACAAATCTACTTAATAAACACTTTGTTTTTACCAAAATATGTAACTTTTCGTTTTAGGACTGCTGTGGGAAGAGGAAGAGCTTGGCTTTATCTAGCACTCATGCAAAAGAAACTGGCAGATTACCTCAAAGTACTCTTGGACCATAAGCATCTATTAAGGTAACTACAGGCATGTGTAGGTTGTGTTCAGTGAATCACTGAAACCTTGCATTGCTGTAGTAAGAGGTCATCAATTAACCAGTTTAACTTTAAGCTTGTTCTTGCAACCTGCAGAGGAGCAAGTTGTTAATTGTTTTTGCAGTGAGCCTGCAGAGGAATGAGTATTTTCTGTGAGAGTTCTGCGTCTTCTGCCTTGTGCAATACATGAGTTAGAAGGGACTGATCAGCTGAGCTTTATAAGGGCTACAATACTGTTTATATGATTTCAGTGATGGAAGTACCATTGTAATTGTTTGATGTGCCTTATAATATTTCTTCTAGTGAATTTTATGAACCTGATGCGTTGATGATGGAGGAGGAAGGAGCAGTCATTGTGGGTCTGCTAGTTGGACTGAATGTTATAGATGCAAACCTTTGCTTGAAAGGAGAAGACTTGGATTCCCAGGTGAAGATTAAAACTTAAATAAAATCAATCAATAAAAGATTTTAGTAGAATTAAGCACATCCATAAATACTTTACTGAGATGGGTCCAGAATTCTGTCCAGAATGTCCTGTGTTGAAGCTTGTCGTGCTTCCCACGTTGAATCAAAAAAAAGTGCATAAGTATCCATCTCTTTAAGTAGCAATTTATGGAAATGCTGTCAAAACTAATAACTGCTAGGAAACTGAGCACACTGAATGTGGTTATTTTGATGCTTTTATGACAACACTAGCTTGTATGTTTGCTTCATCTAGGAAGAATATAGGTATTATCTGTCTCTCTCAACTTTATATTTCGAAAAATCTTAAGTAATGCCTGCTACTACGCAGAATTGCACTGTGAAGGTGTGTTAATATCTTAAATATATTTTACAGGTTGGAGTGATCGATTTTTCCTTGTACCTTAAAGAAACACAGGACAGCGATGGCAAACAGTATGTATGGTGAATTAGTCATTCTAAATTGTTACCGTTTTTGTAGGACACACTTGTCAGTCTGTGGGAGCTCGTGAGTGCTAGAGATCTCAAAGTCTTTTTACCATCCAAAAAAGAGAATCCAAAATAGATTTTGTTAGCTAAATAGAAGTACTAACTTTCAGAGGTTGAGCCAATGGTGTGGAGATTTTGTGACTTCAGCTGGGACCAAATTAAAAGCACCAAAAATTTTGGACTTGTGTTTTTACTTTGAGGAGACGTGATCTGCCAGATCACCCACTACTAAATCACAGTTTCTAAGCACTGTTTCAGAAATGCTCTCAATGAAATAGCTGTCTTGGTGGGAGAGATCAGTTATGGAGGAAAAAAAAGTAATTTTAGGGGAAATGTTAGGTGAACCAAGGGACTGCAACTGTAAGCATCACTGTATCTAGACGACTTCTAGTGAATGGAGGGGACTTCATAGTTTGTGTGCTTCTGGCACTTCAGAGCACTTCAGTGTTCAGCTGCGTCTCCCTGGTGCTTCCGGTCTAGCTCAGGCATGAGTATTTTTATAAGAAAAGGAGAAAAGATTTCAGCTCCATTTGCAAGTCTGTGCAGAAAACCCTTGTACAAACTAACACTTTAGAATGATGGAGTTTCTTCTTAACCAATAAATTCTCACTTTTACAACTAGAGATGGAGGGATTACAGCTGTCCTTGACCAGAAGCATTATGTGGAAGAACTGAACCGACATCTAAGGTGGGATTTTCATTTGTTCTAATATACAAACACTCGTCCTGTTTAGCTTTTCCAGTATGGCTGTCAGTCTTGTAGATTTTTGTCTGACACTGAAATGCCTCTTCTGATTATTTCCCAAACTCTTAGAAATCTTAGTTTCATTTTGTAATCTTACTCTTCTGATGGCAGATGCAATGCAGAAAACAAGTCTGTGTAATAACAGTTTACTTTTTTGAGACTTATTAGTGGTTAACAAAACATTTTGGAGCTACTTTTTCAAGAAAAAGCTATTACAAGTGTATCTGGAAATTCATTCTTTAGAGGAAGAGTCTCTGTTCTTCCCCAACAGGGTACTCAGTGACAGGAGCAGGCCTCACGTACCCTCTGGAACTTGAGAGGTGTTAAGTCTGCAGAAGCCAAGCCAGAACAGGGCTGCCAACTAATACAATAGGCTGTCAGCTGTAGGGAAATGCACGGTCCTGTCAGTGCTTAAGAGGGATGGGTGTCCTTCCTCTGGGTTTTTTGCAAGCTCGCCAAAGTATTTCATTGTTAACAAATGCAAGATGGGGAAAGTATGGTTGAGGATAAGAACAAATGTTGGAACATTGGCACTTCTTTTATTGTTTTTATGCATCTCTTTTTCCTTGCTGCAGTTGCACAGTTGCAGATCTTCAGAACAAAATAGACTGTTTAGAGAAGACCAATTCAAAACTCCAGGAAGAGGTTTGTGTCTGGTCTGTTAAACATTCCTCATAGCTCTTTTCCAACAGAGGCAGAACTCCCTAAGAATATACCTTAGACCTAAAATATTTGAGTTGAAACTGCTGAAGTGTGGGGGATTGGTAGGACTGGCATGAGTTGGCACGTGGGGAAAGCTCTGTGCAAAGCTTCTACATTATGCTAGCTGTTAAAATGCTTTTGGGCACCTACTTGGTAGACAGGTTTCCTTAAGTTTTTTTGTCCTGCAGTGGTGTCTCCACCCAAAAGTAATCATACCACTATAATGAACATGACTTATCCCTCTCCTTTCTCCACATACACGTCTGTGTCTGTATTTGTTATGAGAGTTAAACAGAACTCAGAAAAAGAAAAGAAAAAGAACCTTCAATTAGGAAGTCTTTCCTAGCTGGGAACTGAAATAAAATCCAGCAGCATGCATGATAGTGGTGGTTTTGGGGTTTGTGGTAGTGGGGTTTTACATAAATAAATATATATACACACATTATAGATATTTCAGAGTGTATCTTTGTAGTCCGATTTCCAATACTTTTTGGGATAGCTTCACTTGAAAATGCCATAAGGTTCCACCAGTGAATGTCAACCCTGACTTGCTACATGACTTCTAGTTCATACCAGAAGGAATACCACAGATCACAGATCTGTGGAGGATTTTAGCCTTCTACACTAGGATGCGTTTCTTTGCACAGTTAATATTTAAAAATAACTGATGAGGGTGTGAAGCAGGAGTCAAGTGAACAAATGTTGGTGTGCTTGTTAATTTAGGCTGTACAGTGAGCGTGGCTGCAGAAGGGTCAGGCAGCTTCTGGGGAGAATGAAAGGGACAAAAAGGGAAGTGAGCAGCACACCTGCTGCAAAGGCTGAGCTACTAACTTTAGAATTCCTCCAGATGTTGCATGCTTGTACCGTGATTAAATATGGATATGTTGTCTTTGTAAACAGCTTGCAGCAGCAACTGACCGAATTGGATCACTTCAGGAAGAGCAGCAGCAGTTAAAACAACAAAATGAATTAATTCGTGAACGGAGTGAAAAAAGCGTAGAGGTGGGACACCTATTTGAAGATGATGAGGATCCTTAAATTTAGTGATATCTTTTGATCAACTGTAGTTGGTGCTCTCAAAAGCACTTTGAACTGGAATGCTAAGCACACTTCAGCATGCTACTGCATAGATCGCTGTTTATGTGTACAGTCTGCACAGGCATTAGTTTTTGCTGTTCTTTACTACGCACTGAAACGTATACTTGCCTAAGGGAGAAAGCATTAAAAGTATTAGCATGGTTTCTTTTTATTTTTACTCTATTATTTGAAATTTCAGCTTATGAACATTTGCCAGCTTATTAGTGGTAAAATAGTAGGATTTTACTTGAAGTAGCGTATAAAAGTATTGTGTTGCATACAAGAACTTAAGGCCTACTTTAAATACATAGCTTTGCGATCTTATGTGGCTTTTTTGCGCATGTTTCTTGCAGGTAACAAAAGAGGATACAAAAGTAGAATTGGATACTTACAAGCAGTCGCGCCAGGGTCTTGATGAAATGTACAGTGATGTTTGGAAGCAGTTGAAAGAAGAAAAAAAAATTAGGCTGGTAAGGAAACTTAACCATAGCAGTGAAATGAAAGATACAGGATTCTGCATACTTTGAAGCAGCATTACAAATATAAGATGCATGCTGTACACTTTTTGCAGCTACTCAGAATTCATAAAGGAATTGCAAGCAAGATGCTGGATGCTGGTCATTAACAGTGTCTGTAAAGAACTGGAAATTGGGGCTTTTGGAATGCTAAAAATCAGTGGTCTTTCCCTGTTTAAGAACCTACCAGCATTATTACAGCAGAGACTAAGATCAAAACACAAAGGCAGCTGTCTTTATGGAGGAAAATATGGTATATGCACAACAGCCACTTGTACAGTAAACTGCTCATTAGTGACCTAAGTCAACCCAACTCCAGCTGCTAGGAGAAATGTGTCATTTGACAGGCTCATAAGTTACACGCTGAGCTCTGCCCTTCATGCCGGCTGGTGTGCACCCTTGCCCTGATCTGGATCGCTGAAACAGTATTTTTGTCTTACTGACTTAAAGTATTGAGACCTACCTAGTTCTTCTGTAAAATCATAGTTTGGTGTTATCTCAAAGTAACATACAGTTTGTGTGTGGGGTTATATGGGTTTTGAAAATGCTTATCCCTGACACATGACTACATAGCAGTAACTAGGAAATCTCCTTGTAAGGAACTAGAGAAAGAGTTGGAGCTGCAAATTGGAATGAAAACAGAGATGGAAATTGCCATGAAACTTCTGGAAAAAGATACTCATGAAAAACAAGACACTTTAGTTGCACTTCGCCAACAGTTAGAAGAAGTGAAGGCTATTAACTTGCAGATGTTTCACAAATCTCAGGTATGTACATAGTGGAGAATAGAAAGAGTAGCTGTAGTGGTGGTCTTTACATGTTAATAGTGTATCAGGGATGTATGAAATAACACTTAGATGCAACAATTTTCTTAAGAACATGTTTTTTGAAACTGTAGAAGGAATTGTTTAATTTTTTTTTTAATGCTTCCATTATTGGTATGATATTGGATATGTTTGGTAAGAAAGGGGGTTTCTTTGAGTATGCCGCATAGTGTGTGATAGAATTGTGCAACAAACACTGAGACAAATGGAGAGCTCTTGCAGGGGTGAAGGTGTTTGCAAGAGTCCTTTGTTCCAGCCACTGAATGATTAGTCTTTTAAGAAATTACTGCAGCCAAGAACTGTCTTGGTTCTTATTCCCATCTGTGTTGTCTTTCACGTGCACCATATTTAACACCGTTTACCATAGAAACCAACAACAAACCTTTCTAAACCAACAGTAAACTACTGGTTATTTTTGTCTATCTCCTGCAGTCTGTAACCACATGGTCAGCTGAGTGTTATGGCTGGTGGAGAGGCAACACTGGATTTGGGGAGGGAGGAACCGTGTGGCCTCTGGAGCCACCAAAAAGTTGTGGGAGTGGTTTAGGTATTTTGTTGTACCCCCTTTAGCATAAGACCTGGCTCTCCAGATGCAAGATGGTTAGGGAAGTAAAATGAAAAACATTCGGCTTTCTGGGCCTGTCTCCCTTCCTCAGTCTTTTCCTTACCCTGGCAGTTTTTTAGAGGTTACTTCCTCCATCCTTCATGTCATATCTATTGCAGGGGCTTGGCGATGTTTTTGTGGGGGTTTTTGTTGTTTGGGTGGGTTGTTGTATTATGTGTTGTTTTTTTCAGTTGGACAAAAAATACACTGATAGGCATTTCTACAAGGAAGTGCTGGAGTAGTCGTGTTCACACAAAATACACGGAACTTGTCTCCATTAATGAAATAAAAGTTTAAGTAGACTTCCCCTCCCATACCTGGTGCCAGAAATCCAGAGGGGGTTTCTCTCGGTTTTTATGGACTGTTTCCCAGTGCCTGTTCAGGCTTTATTCAGGCCTTTGCACAGGCCTTCACAGAGGTACAGAAACTTGCAAGGCAGTGGCCAGGGAAACCCCAGTGCTGAGGTACACCTTTGCTTTGAAAAGCAGTATTTATTTTGGGGGGGTTTTGCCTTCCTGGTTCCATGCCCACTGAGTGCAGTTATTACATTCAAATAATTTAGATTCTTATCCTGTGAATGTAATCTGATAATTTCTTTCTTCAAGCTCGTTTCTAAAGAGAAGATTTTTGGCTTGTAGCTGATCATGTAGGCCAAAAGTTAGTACAGTTAAGCTTTTTTTCCTGAGCTTTTAACAAAACAAGTGGAGGAGCGTCAGCTCTGTCATTATCAGCATTTTGTTTGTACATTCCAGTACATTCCAGGTCGGCCCAGGCATGGCCTGTAACGTGCTAAACATTCTTTATCTAGTGGCAGACTTTCATTAAACACTTAACACTTTGTACTTCAGAAAACTAAAATGTATTACCCTGGAATATCTATTCACTTATTCCTACAGAATGCAGAATGTTCGTTACAACAGAAAACTGAAGCAATATCCTCTTTTGAAGGAAAGACAAATGAGATGATGTCCTCTATGAAACAAATGGAAGAGAGGTAATAAGTACAGACTCAAAACGTCAACACTGAAGTCTGTTGAAAGTTTCCATCTGAAACCTTTTTAGGTTTAAAGACATACTGACTTTAGTGTAAGAACAGGTATGACTCTTGCTTTCGGGGTTTTTTACAGAAACAGACGCTTTCAGAAGTTTGGGGTTTTTTTCCTCCACTAGCATTTTCAATTCAAGCTTTTATAAAGAACAGTATGGTAAATCTAAAAGAACAGAACAAGAGGGTATACGTAAGGAATATGAGAATTGACAACAACTGTATGTATTCCTTACTTTGTAGATTGCAGCATGCAGAAAAGGCAAGGCAGGCTGCAGAAGAAAGGTGCAACAAGATGAAGCAAGAGCTTGCTGGCAGGCTTGACACTTGTCGGCAACAGATGTCCCAACTGGACAGCAAATGGTATTTAATCTGATCAAGTTTTTTTCCTTCCCTTCTGCCATTTCTTTAAGAAGTGCCTTCTGCTCCTTTTGTGCTGAGGTCTAAAGAAGGGGGTAGGTCTGAGCTGGGTTCAGTGAGTATTGGCGGAAGTATGCAAGGTTTAGGAACGCCCAGCACTTCTGTATGGCGCAGTTAGCATGAGGATTTTGAAATGTTGTTTTCAGAACATTCAGTCTGGCTATTCTGACTAGCAACAGAGCTTTCAGTTGCTTTTTTACTAAATCAGGAGATAGGTGTGGTCATGCTCGTAGGCTGAACATGTAAGTGACTGTCGTCTGAACAGATTGGGGTTTTTGGAGGGGTTTGGGGGTGTGTCCTTAGGGACTGTTCAGACTTCAGGGTACAGTATAATTTTTAAACATGGATGTTTAGTCACAGGTAGTCAAATATGTAATTGTGGGGATTGGTTTTGGGTTTTTTTGATTTGGGGGTTTTTTTCTTTTTACTTCTAGCCATTCATTGCTGCTTGTTTTCTGTGACCTGAAAATGCTAATACAGTTTTTTTGTCTTCTGCCGTAACATCCCTGCTCTTTCCTTTCCCAGAACACCACTCTAGTTTTTGCCCTCTTTTTGACAAGGTTTCTTCTTCTCATACTGTTGCTATCCTTACGTGCTATAGGATATTTTTCTGCTATATATTTTCTTAGAATGAATTATTTTTAAATAGCTCAACTCTGGAAAAGGAGTTAAAATCTGAAAAGGAACAGAGACAAACTTTGCAAAGAGAACTGCACCAAGAGAAGGATGCTACCACTCTGCTTAAAACAGAATTGCAACAAATGGAAGGACTGAAAAAGGTATGCACGGTGCAAACATGCTCCATGTTCGGGATTAAAGCTGACTTAGGATGAGTGTGATGGTTGCATCTGGAGTAGAGTATTTCTCCTGTACCACTGTCCTCTGAGGGGTTCCAGAGCTCAGCTGACCTAACAGGTCTGCATGTGAAATGCTAGTACAGGGCTCCGGCAATGAAAATGGCTTAGTAACCTCCTGAGCCACCTCTGGCTCCCTGCCCTGCCTGAGTACGCGCGTGTCTGTGCTGCTGTCGGTCAGCAGCTGAAGCTGAGGTGGGATTCCTGGGGTTGGAAAGCTCATCCGCTGTCCCATGGTGAGATACCCCTGCTCAGGTAGGAGACGGCAAGTTCAGGGCTTTCAGTGACTGTGTGAAGTCTTCCAACTGCTATCATAAAATAAGAACATGTTTTTAAGCATTCAGAACAACTGAATGCGATTTATGTTTTAAGCACAAACATTCTTGTTAACCTGAAGAGAGAATTTGCTCCTGTGTGCCTAGCGGTTTAGAAGACACAATTGTACAGCAGTATCTCTCTATACGCTCGTGTGTGGGCACAGGACTGCTGCATTCTAGCTGTGCTGAGGGGTGTTTAAAGCCTGAAAAACTTCCTCTTTCTGGTAAATAATGGTTAAATGATTTTGTTGTGTGTGCAGAACCCATGGGTAGTTCACCCATGTAATTCTAAGAATCAAGCCTTAGAAACAGGTAGCTTTGTAAAGGAGCTCGTTCTTGTGAGCTGCTTGGGTAGTTGGGATAGACTGATCTAGGTTATAGGGCAGACAGCGCACCCAAAAGATTGATTTTGGGCTTGATTTTACAGGAGCTGAGAAAACTGCAAGATGAGAAGCAGCAGTTAGAGAAGGTCTGCGAGGAGCAGGAGCAAGCTCTTCAAGAAATGGGACTTCATCTCAGCCAGTAAGTTCTAGGAACTGAATTCCTATAAGTGATGTAACCTGAGGGATGGAGTATCAAACTAATGTTAATAATTTTAAAATACATCCAGTTATAAAAATCAATAAACATGAGAATTCTAGGAGGCCGTTACTATGTATGGGAAACTAACACTGACAGCCATGAAATAAAAGTGAGGGAGGATCCTTGCAAGAATAAGCTGGCTGAGATAGGAAACACTACAGTAAATGCTTCGTTCTTACAGTGGAACTGTGCTCTGGGGGCAGACCCCAAGGTGACCAAGATCCCTGGTGATACGGAGCTGTAACAGGGAGCTGACTAATTAGTTTAGATGCAGTGGCTGGGCAGTGGAGTGCCAGGTAAAACCGAACACAACTAAGTGTAAAGTCATGCAGTGGGAATTTATTTTCTTTTTTCCCCCCCCAGATCAAAGTTGAAGATGGAAGATATTAAAGAAGTAAATAAAGCGCTAAAGGTACTCTACATGTACTCCTGGATATTTTGACTAAACGTATGAATTTAACACCTTCAAATTTCACCACGGTTTTCCTACGATAAAAGATGGCTTTTGAAAAATGCCAGCAGTGTTGGTAAACTGCCTTTGAATTTTGTTGTATGAATTTTATTTGCATCTACCGTGAGGTTTTCATTTCAATTTTCTAGGGTCATACCTGGCTGAAGGATGATGAAGCAACACACTGCAAGCAATGTGAAAAGGAATTCTCTATCTCAAGAAGGAAGGTAGTGGTGTTCAGTGGCTTATTTTTTATCACCGATAACAAAAATGTGCTGTTGCGTATTTTGCTAGGGAAGACTGACGCTGCTTCAATTCAGATCTTGGCGGCATGATAATTACACAGAGAAGTAATTTGGCATTTCCCATCCTAAAAATAACGTTATCCTGCTCGGGCGGTTTCCTTGGTAGGGAGTGGTTACGGGCTGTGTTCTCTTGCGCTGCAGTTCATCTCCCTTCCCTGTGGAACGGTGGGTACCGAGGGCTGGATGCTGACGGGCCCTGCGCGGTGCCTTTCAGTCGCAGGGGACGCTGCTGGGGTCCTGCCCCGTGGATGGGGACACAGGGCTGTGCAGGGGGGGCACCAGGTCCTGCTCGGGCTTCCCGCTCAGCCCTGGCGCAGGAGGGAGGGCTGGGCCCGTTGGGAACGGGAGGGTGATGTCAGCAGATTCTGAAAGCTTTTACAAGGCTGATTTCTCTCTTCCTGATGCTGATTAAGCTGTGCTTATTCTTCCTCTGTTTGTAGCATCACTGCAGAAACTGTGGGGACATCTTCTGCAACACCTGTTCCAGCAACGAACTTGCACTGCCATCGTATCCTAAACCTGTCCGTGTCTGCGATACTTGTCACACTTTACTTCTTCAGCGCTGTTCGTCTAATTCCTCCTAAGGCTTCCATGACCTTGACAGGACCACTTTAACGTTGGAAAGTAGCCATTATTTTTTTAATTCTGAATTCCAGGTATCTTCTAGGCAGCAGACTGGCTGGTCTCTAGTGAGAGCATTGTAAAATAATTTGTAGGGATGATGCAAGCTAATGTTTCTCCAACTGGAATAACTTAAGAAAATTATATCAACTGTAATTTCCCTTAAAGTTCTATATGAAACTGAAATGCAAGTTCACTTTTCTGATTTTTATAGATATTTGTATTAAAATTTGTATATGGCATTTCTACGTTTATTTGATCCCTGTAGATATCACCATCTTGCTGCACATTAACTTCAGTTCCTCTGCCTCTTCACGGTAGGTGCTCCTGTTCGTTTCACTGGCGCGTTAGTGTACAGTTTTGTATTTGCTCTAAGTATGGAGAGAAAAAGTCAAATCTATGAATTGCCTATAGAAAGAGCTTTATGCTGAGTGTCAATGAATGTGCCTTCTGTTCACCGCAGAGTCAAAAGCTACACCTTGTACTTGTTCTGGAAGTCGCTGTGCCCACAGTGCGGGAGTTACACACAATAAAGCCTTTTGCAAAAACCGAGAGGGAGATTGGTTCTGATTTTTAACAGCCATCAGTGATGGATGCCGGAAGACGTGCGGCTGTGCACACAGAGGGCTAAACTAGAGATGCCAAAATGCACCTGGAGTAACTGCCCAACGTGAGCGTTGCTCCAGGCTTCTCCTGGAAGGTGCCAGGTGCAGCCAGTGCTGCAGGAGTAACTGCTGCTGCCAGTGAGTCCCTGCTGTGACCGCCCTGCAGCCAGCGCTGGCCTCTGCCCTCTTGCTGGTGCAGCTGCTTCATCAAGGCTGGGCCAGGCCAGTTCTGCACCAGTTTGTGATACACTGTGGTAATGGCTCACCTGCTCCGTGTGTCAGGGTACGAGCAGTCACATTACACCAGCAGTAACAGGCGAAGGCAGCAGAGCCCACCACAGCGCCCGCTCTGCTGGGTGAGCAGCAGCAGGGCTCCCTGGCTAAGCGAGCCGGTGACTGCGCACAGCCTGGTTCTTGGCACAGGCTTCACCTGGAGCAGGACAAAGCCTGCCGGATCCCTGCACAGCCCAGCTCCCATGCTCCAGTGGGAACTCAGGATCCCTGTGCTGCCCAGCTCCCACTGCTCTGGTGGGAACTCAGCAGGGCCAGGCTGCTGATGCAGGCTGTGACTGCACCCTTATGTATGTGACTTTAACCCTTATAGCTCCACCGCTACAGAACACGGTGGGGTTTTCTTCACCATAAAAAAGGCAAATAAACTGTTCTAATCAATTTACCATGGCAAATGCATGGAAGCAGATTCCCCATGATTTCAGGGGCAGTTCCAGTGCTCAGAAGCCGTAACTGAGCTGCTTATAAAACCACATCTTTCAGCACAATGTTTGACAAGTTGAATTTATTGAAACGCGGTTGCACTGAGCTGATGCAGCACTACAAGGACACACAGAATGGGCTGCAGCTGCAGGCAGCCCTGGGCCAACACATGCCGCAGGTGCTGCTGCTCCCCCCTTGCCCCCCACAACCCCCAGGGGCAGCTTTCAGGTGACAATTCCCATAGGGAACAGTCACGATGCCTGTGGCGGATGCACACTAACACGTCACCGAGGCCACGGGAGCACAGCAGCACTACTGCAGGTAGTACTGGAGATCAAGAAGGAATGAGTTCCAGTTTTTAAAAGGAAGATTTATTTAACAAGTTTCACTTAGCGCAATACACCTAAAAAGGAAATCACAATACAATGAAAGATTAAATCAAGGCCTCAGAATTTTATACGAACACCAAGACCAAAATCCTAAAGTAGCCGTATTGCATCTCAACATGTTTCCCCCATTAACTTAAAAAAAAAAAAAGCTTTAACATGCCTTACAGGATATTAAAAGAAATAAACTAGAACTAACATGCCAAATGTTCACTTAGAATTTCAGACACAGCTCCTATATTGTCTCTTTACAAAAAAGCATGTCTCTTTCAACATGTATTCAAAACAGTGTTGGATGTAATATGGTATAAGAGCAACATTTAACGTAATTCAAACAGCTTTAACCTAAATACGCTTACTGCTTAAATACACTCCTACAACAAAACTAACTTGAGAAACGCTCAAAATTGTTTAACAGTTATAGTCTTTACTCAACTTGGTTATTACATCCTAGATGAATGTTCATTTCTGTATGTTCAAAAATACTGAACCCGAAAGGTTTTAAAATAACAATCCTGAATTCACTTACAGTAAAGCATAAATCACAAGCTCGTATTGCAAAACTGTTAAACTTAGTTTTTTGTTTTTTTGTTTTTTAAAAAAGATGTGACCAAAAGTCAGCGATTGGTTACATTCCCCAGCCACCACTCATGTTGGACATGTTGGACATGCCGCCCATGCCGTTCACTCCCATGGACGCGCGGTTCCCGCTGCTGTAGTAGCTGCTGTTCATGGCGCCCTGGCTCCCGGGGTCTGGGGGGGAAACCGACAGCAGGTTCACAGCTGGTTCAGGCCGATTCGTAGCATCCTTCCCCCAACGCCTGTCCTTGCTGGGCCACCTCGTAAATACCGTCTACTGTGCCCAGTGCTGCAAAGTGTCAGTTTACAGCTCCATACCCAAAAAGTTTACTGGTTGTTCAATGAAAGAGCCAGCTCTGCCCTGCCCCCCTTCTGCATTCAGTGCTTTCTACCACTGTTCTGCCAAGCGGAGTGCACCCAGCCTCCCACGTACCCTACCCCCCTGTCCGTACGGTATTTAAACTGCATTGCTCTCCAGCTTCCATACCAAGCAAAAAAAAAGCAATCAGCATTAACAGAAGCCTGGAGACTGGCGTTTCCTACCCCTTTCAGAATAGTTTCCCCACATTTACCGCCAGCTCCAAGTTCCTACTTTAAAGTCTATTCCCCTTCCAGCTCTCCGTTAGTTCTAAAATTCTTAACAGCCACACATCCAACACTCAGGGCCGGTGCTGCCCGGTCTGTAGCACAACCCTTCAACACCAGTGAACATGCTGCACTTGGCCCAGCTAAAACCAGTAAAGAAATGCTCTTACCATAGCCACTCATGCTGCTTTGACCACCATATCCTCCTCCATAACCCCCGCTCAACTGCTGGTTAGCTGGACCACCATAACTGGATTGGCTTCCTTTTAAGTTAAGGATAAAGATGTTAAGAGCTTGCCTGTCAATGTCTGCTCATTATTGACACACCCACCCCTCACCTGACTAACAGCCCCTGCGCCCTGGCACTGGCTCACTCGCTCACCTAGGGAGCTTCCTGAAGTATACAGGGCAACAAGCTCCAAGAAAGTGATCAGGGTTCTAAAGACATCCCTGCGATCAAGCAGCAACAAGAACACGAAGAATTACAGCAAGTGCTTGTGACTCACTTTCTGTAAGGGTTTTTACTTTTGCAGTTTCTGCGGACTACACAGGGCAGAATCAATCTGCAGTTGATTAGAACACGCCCCCCACGAGAGACTTTAACTTGGCGGTTAAGTGACCCCACACAGGCCCACTGCCCATGAGGAGTGTGTGACTCATTACGGGAGTTCCTCGCTGGTGCCCAGTCCTGACACACTCACTCCTGTTCCAGACTGGTTGTGCAGCACAGCAGCGCCGTGGCTCGCCATACAGGAGACCTCTACTTAAGCTTACTAACTACTGCTCTTCACCTCAACTTGTCTGTACTCCCAACAAAACTGTTCTGTAGTTAAAAGTATCAGCATTAGACATCAAACATTTTGTCATCAAAATGCTACAAAAACAGCAGTGTTATCTGCACACACCCCCACCCCACCACCCTTGAGAAACAAGCCCCTCCCCCCCAAAAAAACCCCACCACCACCTTAATCTCCAAAAAGCCAGACAAGTCAGGTATCAAGAAGTGTATCTGCTTTATAGACACAGTAGTGGCAGACATTCAGAAATGTGCTGCAAACACGTTCTAGATTTTTCAAGCAGTTTTTGAGTTTGCTAGAGCAAGTTTCTCCAAATTCCAAGTTAAGATTATTCCCTTGCCACCAAGGCCAGGTCACATGCCACAGATACAACCCTCTATCACCAGACCATGTTCTGGTCTCAAAAAAAAAAAAACAAAAGGGAGCAGGGGGAAGGAGAACAAAGGAACAGGCATCTCCCACTTCACTCTCGTACCTCCACTACACTCCCAGGAGCCACTCACCCCACCATGCACACCACACTCAGCACCACAGTTTATTCAACCTATTAACTGTTTGAATGTATTCCCAAAAGGTTTATATACCTGGCAATGTGCTAGTGTTCCAATCTTGGACTACCCCTTCCGATTCCTTGACTGTGTGATTAAGACAGAATGTTGGATTTCAGTTTTTATGCCAGGCATAGAGTAAGCAGGAGCTGCATAAAATTAGCCAGCTTCGTTAAATATCAAGTGCTTGTTTAAAAGTGCATTAGACTGTTTACACATACCCATTGCTCCCATCATTTGACTGCCATAGGCACCACCACTTCCTCCTGCTGTAGAATTCAAGAAGAGTTCTACATATCTGTGTTCTGGAAGAAGAAAATTTTGCCATGAGAGCATTTCACACCAAACCCACACAGCCCGTCTCACTGTGAGCACAGCTGCAATAAACCCCTCAGCATTCCAGTTACAGTAGATGTAGTACGCTACACAGTGCTGCATTTTCCCTAAAGCCACGTATTCAGAAGTGTCGTACTTACGCATATTTGCTTTGTCTTTGGACATAGCGGCCACTGCATCCTCATGAGTAGCAAATTCAACGTCTGCCTCTCCAGTTACTCTGCCATCTGGTCCGATTTCGATGTGTACTCTTACAGGGTTCAGAGGTGAGAAGAACTACACACAGAACAGTCACACAGATTAAAACGCACCAATGCAACAGTTCGGTTTTACAGAAATCCATTTTCTCTACGGGAACACTCGTTAACTGCAGTGCAGTCGACGTGTCCAATAATGATCACAGAATCTTAAAGCCATGCACTTAGGAGGACAGCAGATTTGGAACTCACATTATAGATGTCATTCTCCGTAGCTCTGTAAGGCAGACCCCTCATGTGGACGCAGTGGCCAGTCGTGCTCTGGAAGGTGGATCCCCCGTCGCCGTATCTGTGGTCCGACATTCCTGCAGAGAAAAGAGTCCATTCTAGGTCTTTCAGATGTATTTTAGTTTCTTTTGAGATGTATTGTAAGTTCAGTTACTATTCCTATTAGAGAAATCTTACCTCTTCCAAATCTATCAGAACCAAAACCATAGCCATCATTATACCCATTGTAGTCATCATAACCTCCATAACCTATAAACAGATTGGACAACATGTTCATTTCAACTACAGAAAAGATCCAAATATACACGAACACACTGCAGACAACCAGTAACCACAAAGCCTCATTTCTTCCAGAAGCAATAAAGCCAAGGACACATACAAACCAGGAGTTACAAAGCAGGGAAGACACTAACCAGGTCCAAGTGTTGCTGCTTCTCAGATGAGCAGCTCCCTCTTGGACTTCGTATACTTACCTCCTCCATAGGCTCCACGCCTCATTCTTTCCAAGCTACTTCCTCTACCAAGACTGTTATATCCCCGCGTAAGACCGGGTCTGTCGTAAGGACCGGGTCTCTGCATGGCCAGCAGCTTGCGTGGAGGGTCGTAGTGAGTGCGCACTTCCGCTCGACTACTCTTGAAGATCTCAATGTACCTAGAAGTGTTTCCACAGAGAGAAGTCAGTCTTTAACTCCTTCCACAAACACCTCACAACTTCACATTAAAAAAAGCCATTTAGTCATAGCCTTGAAACTGGCAGTGTATTTTAAGCCAGGTTTCTTTACATTATGTATAGGCAATGACATACTATTATAAGCACTACATTACTTTCAAATCAGTGTATTTTCAAGAAATCACAATTACTGAAGGGTTTACATGCTCCTCATACTTCTCAGTATCCCAACCTTAAGGGTGGGGGAGCAATATTGATTCCCCACCCTCCTCCCCCCAATTTAAAGTGTTAGTCAAAAAAAACAACAGGAGGGACTGACGTCCGCTCAACTCAGCACTGTTTTGCTCATGTGGCAATGTAAACAGAGGGTTAAAATCCCAGCCTCCACCAAGATTTTAACCCATCAGGATGCTACAAAAAGCTCTGCATGTGCTAGTGAACCCAGCCTATGCTTCAGTGATTCAGCATAGGCAAAAAGTGCATGCTTCAATGAAAAATAGTCACAAGTAAAAATAGAATAAAAACCCTTTGTGACAATTTCTTGAAAGCTATGCTTATTACGTTGAAGATTAATACAGTAAGTAAATTTGTTACATTTCAACTTATAAAACAAGTTTAGAAAGTATCACATTTTCTTATGGTAGTAAGAGAACTGTGCATGTCTTTAGAGCTAAAGGCATAATTGGTGCTATTTGAGAAGTTAAAGCCATAGTCTCTCAACTTTGTTGCTTTCAAGCTATCAGTTTTGCTCGCCTCCGTTATCACCCAGCTTCCAAAGCACAACTTAAGCTTAGCCCAATTTTATCTTTTGTTTTGGGTAGATTCAAACAGTCTGTGCCATGCGCACATTAGCAATACCTTTACTTATCACCGAGTTAGAGACCAAGTATTTCTATTTGGACATTAACACTTTCAGAAGAGAGAATATGGATTTAATTGTTTACCATAAGAAAAGTGACATAGCCAACCAACCATCCATCCCCACCTGTGCCCTATTCTTTCCTTGTGTTTCTTTAGAGCCTTTTCAGCTATTTCCTGTGAAGCAAACTGCACGAAGGCCTCCCCCGTACTCCTCCCCTGGAAGTCCACCGGCAATGTTATCCCATTTGGCACGATTTCCAACCCTTCAACCCAAGGACAAATAACCCCAGTAGGGGGGCAATATTAACATCACAAGCCCAGTCATGAGTTTTTCTTATAGCTTTAAATACACCAGAATTTTAACACTTGTAAGTGAATGGTATGTTGATTCTAGAACACTAGAAGAAAAAGCATGTCAACAAAGAGATCCACGATCACATACCATTCAGTTTACGTTCTTAACCCACCCTGCAGAGCACAGAAATGCTCTGAGTGTCAGGGACGACTCCTCAGATATGGCATCTAATGCAGGGTGCATTAAGAACTTCACATATTATTACAAACCTCTTCAATTCTGTGAAAGTATTTAAGATGAACTTTTTAAGATAACTTAAACACAGCAAGTTAAACAGCTTTATATATAACAATTATTTTTACTAGAAGTCACTCAGGTAAAATAATTAGTCTTATGCAAACATCAAGTTTCAGCATTAATTTTTTTATCTTTAGGAGTGCTTAATTAAGAAAAAATCATGAAGTAATTTCAAAAGTATTAGTTTCTGAACAGAAGAGGCACATTTTGTATATTAAGCACATTAACAGTTTTTTAAAGCTTGAATTACTTAACCATGTAAGAAACAACTTAAAAATGCACATGCTTAGGAATTGCTCTTGTTCACAATTATTACTGATTCAGAAAACAAAAAACAAGTTCTGAAGTTGTAAAATCTGAATATTTCTACTGTATTTTAAACCAAGACAGTAAGCTCAATCATATCTTGTTATAGCAAAACATTCTAGCTAATTTTAACACTCACATTTAGAATTCTACTACTTTGAAAATACTAACAAGTTAAATCCTAGATAAATCAACAGATTTCATTCTTAGGCATTTATAATAGTATTCCAGTTCCTAAGACATACAACAGCTGCAAAAAAGTGAAAATGAGTCAATACAAGACATTATTGCTTCATCTATAAAAACTTTTAAGCTAAACATCAAGGGACTTTTTCCGCCCTAGGAAGTGGAGGCGGGAAAATCTGTAACTTGGCTAGAGCTCAGCAGATTGTGTTTTTCTGGAATCTTACTCAATACTAAACCTACATTTGTAAGAAATCACAGGCACAACGCATGCCCTTCCTCAGATCCTGCTCCTTGCACCAAGCCCAGAAGTTAAGGGGTGTTCGACATCCTTCACTGAACAGCGTGAACCAGCTGAGACTGCGGGTGGAAATATCCTCCCATCTGAACTGTTCGCTTTAATTTAGAAAGCAAGACACTTGTTTTCTGCTATCCTCACTTGGAACAGTATGTCCCACTAAGTAGAAATTAGAGCAGCTTTTTGGAGTTCTCTGTCATTTAACAAACAAGTACTTTAGGAATCAATCCCTCGAGCCCAGATAACTAATGAAGAATTGCTTATTTACTATTAATACCCATCAGTATCCTGTTGGAAGTACTACTGGGCAATCCGTGGTTTTTTGAGTGGGTGGGGTTTTTTTGTTCAGTTGTGTGTTTTTCTTAGCATAGACCAATAGCGCTATAACTACTACTTTTACCCCACATACCTGAAAAAAACTGTACAATTTCTTCTTTACTACAGCCAAATGGGAGTCCTCTAAGACGTACAAAACCATCATTAGCCGTATCAGGGCTGTTGGGACCAGTATGCTTCAGAACCCAATCCATTTCAACGTTGTTTGACTTGAAAACTGTAAAAGGCACTTAGAATTAATGCATTCTGGAATACGTAACAGTTTTAAAAGTCATTTGCCTTGAAACTAGTCAAGTTATGACACACAAGTCCATTTGTCCTTCCACATGCATTTTAAAGAGACAGAAAAACAATAAACCAAATAACCCATCAAGCACAAACACATTTAGTCAGCTACTAGACCAACTGAGTCAAACCTTCAACATATCTGTGTCCCATTGTTTCTCTGTCTTTTTTCAGTGCCAATTTCACATCCTCCTCAGATTCAAGTTCAGCAAATGCTTCTCCACTTGGTCTGCCCTCTCTGGTGTAGATGAAACGGATACCCAAAGCCCCGTTTAGAATTTTACAATCTGAAAATAAAACAGAAATGCCAGAATTAATTTCATTATTACAGGAACATCGTGCCTTTAAAAGGAAACAACTAACAACAACTATCAAAGCTATACCAAGAAAACAAAACCAGCAGTATTCTTGTTTTTAACTTTTCTAGTAATCAATAAACTAAGGGACTAACTAAAATCACGTTACCCTTCCTGTGAAGTCTGAAGGTTAGCAAAACGTTAAAAATAAATGCAAGTTAGCTATCTATTTTCAAAGCTTTGCTGCCTCAAGTCGAGTTGAAAATGTGATCTGCTTCTGATTGTAACCGATTTCAGACTTCCTCATCAGCATGAAGCAAAATAAGGAGTAGTAATAATTGGTCTAAGCCTGACAAACTAAATCCCAGCCAAGTTTGGTACGCCCAACCCCTGAAGCAGCTTTAAAATCTCCAGGCACTGAAGAAAGAATGTTATCTATCACTACTACTTATTACTGCCAGGATGCTAATAATTTGGGGGAAGTACGCAACACACTAAACATTTAACACAAGGAACCTATTAGGACAACCTCAAGGACTAAACTGATTGCGACCTGAAGCAAGAATTTTGAAGTTTTCTTTAAAACAGAATCTCCTCTCTTCTGGCTCCTCAAGAGCTACAGCAGTTGTGGCTACCCCAGCAACTATCAGACTAAGCTCCTTTCTGCCTAGCTCCTGCCAGCGACAGCGCAGTTTTCCATACCAGGCCCCAGCTGAGGCACTTGTTGCATTACAAGCTTCACTACCTACTGAAGCACCCCGGATGCTTTCTGGAACCGCTCACCGCAGCATTCCCGCTGCCAGAGCGCGCCCAGGAGGAACCCAGAACTAACACAGCCCGGCCCCCTCTCCCAGACTCCTAACCCCCCCCTACCCAGGTTCTGCTTACCTGAGAAGAACCTCTGCACCTCCTCGGTGGAGCAGGACCAAGGCAGCCCCCTGACCTTCACCACGTATCCCTCGCTGCTCTCGGTGTTGAGCATCACATTGGGGGTGAGGCTGGGCTCCGTCTCGGCTTCTGTGGTTGCTGGACAAGACCAGAAGAGGCCCTTTGAGCTGCCGCACAGCACGGCCGCCACCCGCACCCCCTCAGAGCGCCCGGCGGCCCCCCTGGCCTGCGCCCCCCCGCCCCCGAGC
>JAVJGI010000064.1:59422146-59432405 GCA_035590275.1 Ibycter americanus | reverse complement strand
CCCCCCCAGTCCCAGCCCCACCGACTGCCGCTCTCCCGGCAGCAGCATGGACGAGCACGGGGAGCCGGGGAGCCAGGAGGCGACGGGCTGGGCCGCCCGCATCATCCAGCGCGAGATGGCCCACCTGGACGGGATCCCTATGTCGACCAGGTGGACACCCGCACCTTCACCAACGCCAGCTGGATGGAGCTGCTGGACTGACGCGCCCTGCGCCGGCTGTCCCACTGCCCCATCCCTCCGGAGCAGAGCCCCCTCCGGAGCAGAGCCACGGCAGAGGCCCGGGGGGCCCAGGACTCATCCAGCGCGGTGCTGGGCGCCCCATCCTTACCCTGGCAAAAGAAGCAGCGCGGAGCCACGGCCACGGGGGCTCCCACTCGGTTTTATTGCAGCCAATACACACTGTGCGGACGCAGCATGGCTCCCGGCCCTTCCTGCCCGCCAGCTCCCCAGGCAGGGGGAGCTCCCCAGGCAGGGTGGGGGCGTGTGGCCAGGAGGAGCCTGGCCGCCGCTGCCCCTTGCACCCGAAATCATTTTGTGGGTCTAGGAACAAGACCTGCTGCCGGGCTGCGCTGGAGGGGTGATGGCGGGGGGCATCTTCCTCTTCAAGGGCGTGTTTGAGAGCCAGAGTTGTAGTGTGGGCAGCAGCCAGGGCGCAAGGCTGGCACCAGGATGGGGCTGAGCCGGGCTTGGGGACCGCACAGGGGGACATGGGGTGCTGGCTGGGGGTGGGGGGGTCTGGGCTGGGTCCCCCAGTGCAGTCAGAGCCTCAGGGAGGGGCCAGGCACCTGCTGAAGCTTTTGGATTGTTTTTATTGTCATATAAACAAGACAGAACCCAAGCAGCATTAATTTAAAAAATAAAAAAAGAGCAGGAAGAAGAGTGGGGCGCAGCCGGGGGGAGCACCCGGCCACCCAGGCCATGCTCAGACACACTCCCCCCACCCCCCCTCCCCGGTAGTGTCAGCCCCCCCGGGCCGTGCTCCCCGGGCTTGGCCAGGTGCCGCAGTGCGATGGGGCGAACAGTGAGCAGAAGATGAACCTGTTTGGCACGGCCAGCAGTGACGGGGGGGCACACTGGGGCCCTAGTGGGGGGGTGGGCACAGCAGGGCCCTGCCAGTGTGGCTGTCCCAACCCCACACCCACCCACCCACGCCGCTTTTTAACCTTCCTGTCCAAAATCCTCCGTGAATTTCTTCACCTTCAGGAGATCGTCAGCATTGACGGTGGGGCGGGTGGTGGCCAGCGAGCGCAGCATGTCCGACTGCAACACAAGCAGGTGGGCAGCTGAGAGCAGGCACTGCTGGGGGGTGACACCGGGTAGGGACCCCCTGACAGCACGGGCAGCTCTGCCCTTCCCGTGGGTGCTGCCACGGGCTGGGTGCTGGCACCTTTGCCACGCAGCAAGGCTGGCTCTGCAGGTGGGAGCTGCCCGGAGGAGCCCAGGCCCTTCCCCAGTGCCCAGCCCTCCCATGGGGGCTCGGCACCCCGCAGGGGGGCTCTGGCAGGTGGGAGACTCCCCACCGTGGGGAGCACGGAGCTGTATCCACCCACGGGAGCTGCAGTCCTGGGCCTGGAGACAGGCAGCTGCCTGGGAGGAGGCATGGAAGTGGCAGAGCTGGGGGCGCAGGGTTGCTGTGCCGGGGCCAGCCTCCACCCGGCAGGCTGCCGCGGCGGCACTCACCATGCAGACGATGGGCTCCATCAGCTTATCGCTGGGCACCTCCATCCAGGTCATCTCGGTGGCACCCGGGTCACCAGGCGAGCACGGCGTCAGCAGGTCATCCACGAAAGCACCGGGAGTGGTGCGGGAGGGACCACGGACCTGCAGCAGAGCCAGGCAGCACGGTGCTCAGTGGGATGGTAGCCAAGGCACCAACACCAGCCACTGGGCGCCCCCCCGCCTCCCTGGAGATGGACCCCCCCAGGCGGGGACAGCCCCTGCTCACCTTCTTGAAGTGCGTGGCTGACTGGACTTTGCGGACAGGCTGCATCAGGGCGTCCCGCACGATGATGCTGATGTCGGCCCCTGAGTAGCCGTCCGTCTTGCGGGCCAGCTCCTGGATGTTGGCGTCCGTCAGGCAGTGCGGGGTGTTGCCCAGATGTATCTTGAACATCTGGGCCCGGGCCGCCTCCTCGGGCAGTGGGATGTAGATGCGCTTCTCAAACCTGAGAGTAGTGCAGGCAGGTGAGGGGTGAGCCCCACGCTGCCAGACCCTGCCGTGGACACAGGTCCGGAAGCCAGGGGACAGTTGTGTCCTGCTCACCTTCTCCTGATGGCTGAGTCCAGCACCCAGGGGATGTTGGTGGCACCCAGCACCAGGATCCCATCGCTGCTGTTCCCCACACCTGCCCAGGGACACGGCAAGCAGACAGCTCAGAGCAGCCCCCAGGGAACACGGGATGCAGGCGTCTGGCAGCTTCTCCCACCCCAGTCCGCCCTGTCCTCTCCCTGGGGACCCCCTCCCCGCCCCAGCTCGTCCCGCCAGGGAAGCCCCACGCACCCTGCATCTGCACCAGGAACTCTGTCTTGATGCGCCGGGCCGCCTCGCTCTCGTTCTCGTTGCGGGAGCCGCACAGCGAGTCCACCTCATCGATGAAGATGATGGAGGGCTTGTGCTGCCTTGCCAGCTCAAACAGGTTCTTCACCAGCCTGGGAACAAAGCAGAGAATGGGGTACCCCGCTCAGGGACCCTCCACAGCACCAACAGCACCCAGAGCCCGTGACAGCCCCGGGGCAAGGAGCCACACATGCCACCAGCTCCTCCTGCCCCTGCCCGCCCCGGGCACCCTGCGCTGGCAGCCAGGCGAGTGACAGAAGGGCTGTCCCTGGGCTGCAGAGTGTCACGAGGGCCCGCGCTCTCCCCTGCGACCCATTATCTGCGTTAACAGTGGTCACTGATGCCGGTGGCTCCTCTGCCCCAGCCAGAGCTCCAGCACTGCCAGTGCGGCCGGCGGCGGCAGCAGTCACGCACCCCTGTTGCCAGCTTACTTCTCGCTCTCGCCCAGCCACTTCGACATCAGGTCGGAGGATGACACAGAGAAGAAGGTGGAGTTGTTGGCTTCAGTGGCCACGGCTTTGGCCAAGTAGGACTTGCCGGTGCCAGGGGGCCCAAAGAGCAGGATCCCTCGCCAGGGCGTGCGCTTCCCTGTGACAGAGGCCAGTGTCACAGCTCCCCCGTCCCTGCGCTGGCCGGATCCGCGTGGGCCCACAGGGACGCGCATCCCCGCTGCTCGGGGTCACGCCCCAGCACACACTTGCCCCAGCTGCCACCCCATGGCACTTCCTCCGTGGGCGAGCGGCAGCTGTGGCACTGCCATGACGCTCACCGGTAAACAAGTGGGGGAACTTGATGGGCAGGATCACGGCCTCCTTCAGAGCTTCCTTGGCCCCTTCCAGGCCGGCCACGTCACTCCACCGCACGTTGGGCTTCTCCATCATGATGGCACCTGTGAGGGGGTGGCTTTGCTCACATGGCCCCGCAGAGACGGGCACCATGCTCCCAAATCTGCCAAGAGCTGGGTGAGCCAGGGCCCTCTTCCCTCCCCACACCTCCGCCCCACCAAGCCCCACCCCCACACCAACCCCACTGCCCCTCCGCACAGAGGCCAGTTTGCAGTCTAGCAGACCCCAGCAACGTGCCCCTGGGCCCCAGTCTCACAGTCTGTCCTCCTCCCCGCAGCCACCCCTTGTGATGGCTGCTTGGGAATCCCTCCACTGACCCCGCACCCAGCCAGCACAATCGAGCCCGCCACAGCCGCCGCAGCCCCTCACCCATCAGCTGTTCCTGCAGCTTCTTCTTCTCCGGATTCTCGCCCTCGCTGTCACTGTCGCTCCTGGGGAGAGAGGACACGGGTCAGGACCTCAGGAGCGGAACCGGCCCTGGTGGGGCAGCAGGGTCCTGTCAGCTCCGTCGCCAGGTGGGGGGGGCCCTCACACCCCCACGCACCCCTTGTTGTCATTCTGGGACTCTTTAACCGGCTTCTTGCCCTGCTTGTCCTTGCTGCGCAGGTACTCCTTCAGCTTCTCCGCCCGGTCCAGGTACTGCATGCACTTGGCGCGGATGCTCTCCTTTGCCTTGTCGCTGTGAGCCTCATCTGCGGAGACCCCCAGGCATCACCCACGGCCCACGCCACCGCCGGCACCCCCGCGGCACCCTCTGGAGCCCCCCGCGCGCTGGCAGGGGGACACCAGCCCCGCCTCACATTTGATGGCATGCAGGAAGTACTCCACGGCGTGCTGGTACAGCCGCAGCGCCTCCTCGTAGTTCTTGGCCTTGTCCTCCTCGGTGGCTTTGGTGACCAGGTCGATGGCTTTCTGGCGGGGGAGGGCGCAGCACCGTCAGCCGGGGAGCGGCACCGGGGCCGGAGCTGGATAAGGCCCTTCCCCACCCCGAGGGAGGCCGGCGGGGCCCTTCCCCAGCGCCCGGCCCCGCTCCGGGCGCCCCAGAGCCCGCCGAGGAGCCTCCCGGTGCCGCCCTGCGGGTAAAGCCCGTCTCGCCTGCACCCCCGCCAGCTTTTCACACCTTCCGCAGCTGCAGGGAAGTCAACGTTTGTCAGGCTGCTAGAGAAACACAGTGACGAGTGGGAGGTCATCCCTGAACCCATCGCCAAGTGGTGCAACATCCAGACAGCCGACAATGAGTACGAGGTAGGCGGGCTGGATTTGGGAAGCTTCGGGGGAGAGATGGGTCACTGGAGAAACTGCTGTGACCCACCAGGGAGCCGTGCCAAAATTCAGCTACACTTGGTCTGGAGCATCCAGAGCCATCCCCGCTACGGTACCAGGTGGGCAGGCGCTCAGCAATGGTGAAGTCTACTCAGGAAGGTGCTATTGAATGCATAGTCCAAATAACCCCCCCTTACGCCACAAAAATCACACTTCAGTCTGAAACCCAGTGAACACCCTATTCAAGACTACCATCAGCTCAGAAGCAAATCTTTATTCCTATCCCTAAGCATTTTCAAAAGAAAAATACAAGGCCATGAATTCTTACTTCAACATACCAGAACTCTGGATTAAGGAATAAAATCCTGCAAATATGCTAGTATTAACTTTTCTCTCTTCTCCCCTAGGAACTTTCAACATCTCAGAAGAGCGGAGGAAATCTACTTAAAATGCTGTATGACAAACCCACAAGATGGGCTTACACATTTCAGACTTACGCTTGCTTGAGCAGAGTAAGAGCGCAGTTAAAACCCGTCTCAGCCAAGCTACATGAAGCAGAACATCCAGTGCAATTTTTTGAAAGATCTGTGTACAGTGACAGGTAATTACTCTCAACACAACAAGAGTTCAGATTTAACAACTCTAGGTCTTTATGCTCAAAGACACACAGCTGGGGAAACACTTGCTACTAAACTACTATCTGCAAGGAGCAGGTTCGGTTCAACAGGTGAGAGAGCTGGGTGGTATTAAGAGTACTTTATGGAACTAAGAGCAGGCAGCTATTTTTTCCAGTACCACAATTCTGACTCTAGAGAGAAATGTTTTAGTAGTCCACTTTGGTCATTCCTGGCATGACTGATGTCTTTCATTGCAGATATGTATTTGCTTCTAACCTGTTTGAGTCTGGAAACATTAACGAAACTGAGTGGGCAATTTATCAGGACTGGCACACATGGCTTTTGAATCAGTTTGAATCAGATATAGAACTGGATGGCATAATCTACCTAAGAACCACACCTCAGGTATGTTCACTAAAGATGAAAGTGTTTCAGCCCCAACTTCAGTTTCCAGGAGTTTAAGAGGGTACAAAAAATTAAGTATTAATTACAGTACTTCAGTGACTACCACTGATTTAGCTCCCCCCACCCCAAGTGTAAGGGGAAGCCTGTGATAAATTCAGGTTTCATTCAGACTGAATTAAAACCCCTCCACCCCTCCCTTCTGAGCTACTATTTTGATGTCAGCAAACACTAGTTGCTGGCATCCACCACTCTCAGGAAGGATGCAAGGCTGAAACTGAAGTTCTAAATCAGGTTTGACTTCCCGTACAGTCCTGAACTAAAGATAATCTTTTAGTAAGAACTATTGTTATTTAGCTAAAAGTGGATCAAGTTTGGTTTTTTTAAAGAGAAGTTATTCTAGACTTAACTCATTTATGTTCAGCCAAGCATTTAAAATTAATGCTCACTAATGTCTAGCATTAGCCCTTCCGATTTAAGGACCACTTGATCTGTTTAGCTGATTTAGCCTTTAACATGTGACTAATGTCCAGGCTTGTGTGCCTTTTTTCCCCCCTCCTCAGAAATGCAAGGAAAGGCTACAGATGAGGGGAAGAGAAGAGGAGCAAGGAATTGAGCTTGAGTATTTGGAAAACCTTCACTATAAACATGAAGCCTGGCTTCATGAAAGGACTATGAGGTATGAACCCATTTTTTGTTGACAAGTTTCAACTTACAGGCAAGCCTCCTTCCTACCTTATGTTGAAGCTCATTAGGGATAAATATAAAGTTTAAGTCTAGCGACACTGAGGCACAGTTGTGGAAGGACTTCTCCTTAGACCCACCTCTCCAGGTTCCTTGGCACAGAGGCTATTACGTTCTATGTAGAGGGAAGGTCATCTCTTGGCAGGGAAGTAAAAGTTGCCAAGAGATGGAATTTCATCGAATTTGAAGTCTTTGTTAAGCATTAGCTTCAACTAGAAAGCTACGTAGCTCCCAACTCCAGGAAGGATATGAATGTTGTTAACTGGAAGTACACAGGACAATAGGACACAGCTGAAATGGTGTTCAGTGGCCAATCACACAAGTTACCTGCCAAGCAGCTTCCAGTTCCAATGCAAGGAAGGCCAAGGTCCCAACTACCTTCAAACTAGGATGACTGTATTTCAACAAGGTTTAAATATTAATCCTAGCTTCAAAATAAACAATAATCAGAAAGCCTTTTGGCAGGCACTACTACACACAAGAAACAAAGCCAGCAACTAAGCTCCTGCATACCTTCCCCCCAACTTTCATACTGACTCTTACTAGCTTTCCCACCTAAGGAATCTCTAGATGGGAAAGCAGACTTTGCATTTTCCCCTAGAGGAGCCTGAAACACTCTGCCGAATGGGAAGCTTAACAATTCCAGGAAAAGTACATTATCAGTCGCATCTACTTTCTCAAGTTTCACGTAGGGTGACCCAAACACTTCAGGGAGACAAAAAGGCACTGCATATTGTGGCATTTTGGTAATGTTTACACTGTGTACTCATTCCAAACCTGTGAGCAAGCATTTCCTGTATTTTTCATAGAAACATGCTTAAGTCTGCAAACACAAGTTATAGTGTTGTTCAGCACACTTGCAACACTTTAGAAATGCTTTCACACATAGGAAGAGAGACTAACTACTGCTTTAAGAGAACGACACATCAAATTGCACAACTACTGCTCCCATCTGCTCCTAACCTGTAGCCAAAATGGTCTTGCTTATCTCAGAGCCATTTTAAATGCCAGTCTTATAACCTGTTAAAGAGGTCATCCCCATGAAAGGAAGCTTTAAAACTGCATCTTAGTAAATGGATTAGCAGTTAACTAGAAAGGGGTGGGAGAACCACTGAGCAAGTGGTATTTAAAATAAAAACACTCCCTTTCATCAAAATCACATTCCTGATAACAGATTCCCTAATAAGAAGAATTAACGAAAGGAAAGAAGCGTAAGCTATCTTCCCCCCCTACTTGCACAACAAAAATAGACATTAGAAGGCCAGATTTGTGAAATACACTGAAGTTATGGTGATACAATGTTGACTTGGTTACACAAGAGCAATTAAGGACAGACTTGGGCTTTACACTGAAGCCATAGGCATCACCATCAGCATCTCAGGTACATGTGGCAATATAAGTAAGGCTGCACCCTTAGGGTGACTTGGAAAGCAACTGAAGAGCTGGATTATTTTCATACACAGTGGCTTGTATCATTTTTACTAGCAGTATGCTCTTCCATTTAACAGAGTTGATTTTGACAACCTTAAAGAAATTCCCATCCTAGTTTTGGATGTTAATGAAGATTTTAAGAATGATAAGATTAAACAGGAGTACCTGATTGACAAGGTAAGCATTAAATGTTTCCTCATATCTGCTCTTCTGCTGTAACAGCAGAAAGTTATCAATTTACATTCTTAAAATTCGTGAAGTGCTTGTTTGGGGCCAGTACAATAGTCTCCTTCATAGACTTAGGAAGTTACATGGCTGCAGAAAAGGCTTTTTGCTTTCCTTAAAAAAAACTTAACCCCACCTCCTTAGCCTCAGAATTCAAGGGAAAATTAGAGGTGTTTTTGAAGAGGAAGAATTGTGTGGGATGCAAGTACACAGCAGCTGGAGTAGTCAGACTACTCTCTGCCAATTCTGTGCTGCCATACAGTTCATTAAGTAGTTCACAGAATGATACTGTCCAGTTTATGTCAGCCATGATGTCCTTAGTAAAAATCCTGCAGTCAGGTTTGCTATTTATGCTCCCTCGCATTCTAGGCTCTTCCTGGACAGAGCACAACACATCTGACAAATGCAGAAGGTGACTGAAGTTTGTACACAGTTCTAAATGCATGAAGTGACACTTCAAAGTAGAGTTGGGAGGGAGAGTCAACAGCCATTTGAGGAAAGAAGGTGGTAATAAATAGGTCACTTGAGTCAAAATGGTGTTTGCCAATTCCAATTTAAGGCAAGACTTAGGAAGTAAATGCCTAAAGAAGTTCTCCTGGTAGAGCAATGTGCTGTGTGCGCAGTCCACAGGAGAAGAAAAAAACCCAACAAAAAAAACCTGCCAGTACTTAAAAGGCACGGGGGGATGCATGTCCAACCTGCCAAGCAGGGCTTTCACATTACTTATTCCACTTGCTGGGACACTTTAACCTTCTTTTCCCCCACTGCTCCAAAAAGACTGCTCTTGTAGGATGGAAGTAAGCGCCCTCCTATCAAACCATATAAACCATTTTCTCCATGTTGTTCTGGGTCATCAATTTGAGATTACTGAAGAATGACTCCTTCAAGCTAAGCGTAGTTCTCCCAATTAAACAGCTCTATATAAACTGTGGAGGGCAGCACAACATTCAGTTGTGGAGGTATTTGTTGTTAAGTTACAGCCTCGTGGAAACCAGCAATTAACAGCTTAAGAGAGTTATGAACCAGATTACACTCATATATGCTCTCTTTTTAACTTGGCCCACTGAAAGACCATCTCCACCAAACTCCCTTCACCACCCAGCATATGAAAAGCTCAGCTCTGCTTTCAGCTCACAATAGTGAGTACAGCACCATGCTGAAAGTGCTATCAGATCTTTGGCTTGCTTTTCTGTCAAGTAATGAAGGAAAACTTGTTTTTCTTTAACCAACTAACATCTGTAAAGCATTCCAGAAGCTAAAGCTACCTTTCATAAGTGCTTGCTATTTTTGAGTAATTAAGTTACTCAGTTCTACCCCTAGTACAAAGTTAGAAATCTTGGTTTCGCAGCCATCTGCTATACTGAAAAGCATTTCAGGTCATGAATTGTATGACGAGGCAGAACAGCATTGGAGCCTGTAACAAACCATTTGTTTCCCCCCCCAAAAAAAAAGAAAGGGGAAAGCCTAATGGATTTAGCTTTTGTTTTCAAGCATCAAATACATGTGTTTTGTTTTCACAGGTCAAGTCTTTCCTGACTTCTTAAGAAGATGACAACTTCCTGAAGTTCAGGAGTTAAGCTTAACAAATCCATGTGTTCCTAAGACAGTTTGGCTGAATGCAACCTGTATAGCTAATTTAAAGGCAGGATTGAAGTGCAAAATATGTTTTGAGTTTGTTTGGGGTTGTTTTTTTTTGCCTGCCTGACCTCTGTGTGTTTTGATAGAATTTGGTGTATAGTTAAACCGAAAAAATATGGTGTGTTCTGATAACGTACTCTGTGTATATTCTCTGCCGTTTAATAAAGGTTTTAAACTAATATTGACTAATAACTGGCTTGAACAACGGAGGAGCTAGCCGTCCAGCAGCCCAGCGGAGATAGCAGGCGCTGGGGCAGGGCTGTTTTGCAATAACTGGCATAGTTCACCATTTTAAGACGAGACTGTTATGGCGTCCGGAGACCTTTACTTTCAACTTCTGCTTTATTGAATGGCTGTTGTCATAGGCTTTGCGCTACTTACGGGCGGACGTTACCGCAGCCGCAAGGGTTACACCTGGAATAAACTGCAGTTTACGCGCACCTTGCTGCCCCCCCCCATCCCCCTCCGGAAGGGAGCCGCCGGCCCCCCGCGCGGTACCGGCAGGGAGGGGGCGGCGCGGCCCAGCACCCCCCACCC
>JAVJGI010000064.1:59389339-59413902 GCA_035590275.1 Ibycter americanus | reverse complement strand
GGCTCCGTGCAGCACCGCGGCGGCGCCTCCGGCTGGGTAAATCCTCCTCGTAGCATCAATATAAACACGAATTAGATGCGTGTCTAGTGTCTGAACGGGGTAAAACCATCGACGGCATCGTTGAACCCTGGTCCGGCACAAAGTGATTTTCCTTGGTTACAGTTATCATACAGTATAGCATATATACAGCCTTGCCCCCTGTCTTAGCCTCTGGCCCCAGCCCCGTACCCATGCCCACCTGATGTCCCGGGGTCAGCTCAGCAAGGCTGGGTCATGCAGAGACCCCGAAGCAGCCAGAAGGAGTCCTGTGATTCCCCGAAGCAGCTGAGCAATGACAGCATCCCTGGGTGGAGGAGCTTTCCTTCTGCTAGAAGGACCAGGAGTGACCCCTCTGACAACTGTTTGAAGGGGGGTGATGTGCTGGGCAGTTTTCCTGTGGCAGAACTAGTGATGGCGAGCAGCTGGGGCCAGAGCCCGGCTGTGCTGCACCAGGATGTTTAATGGTCCTCTGTGCATCCAAGGGGAGACGCCGGCTTGCCACAGCCTCGCTGCTGAATCATTAGCTTCCATCCTCTGAGTCATTCTGCAGCCCTGTCACACACAGAGCTGAGATCAGCGGGGCTGAGTTGGGCAGCGGCTCCAGGCTGATACGACGGGGTTAGAAAACTGGTTGTAGGGTAGAGATGGAGGTTGTGTCTGCACAACCAGTGAGCACCCACCTGGACTAACCTGAGACAGCAGGGTTTCGACATGGAGCCAGGACCTGCACCAGCACCTGGGGCTGGTCCCTCTGTATTAACCCTCTGGGAGGTGACTGGTAATGCTGGTAAAGAGGTGAGGACTGAGAATTAACTTCAGGAGATGGTGGGACGTGTTAATATAAAGTCTAACTAAAATCTCACTGGGGACAGGTGGCATCTCTGTTCCTCCCCGGCCTTGCTGAGGCACAGGTTAAACGACACTCAGCCTTTTCCAAAGTGTATTACCAAAGATGCTAGGAAAAAGTTGGTCTGTTGTTTATCTTGCTGTGACATCTGGCAGTTCCTGTGAGGATGGGGCCCCGCTGCACTGAAAACTTTGCAGAGACAAGTGTTGTACCATTGGTTTTGTTTGGATTTAAGCCTTCCCCTCCAGTTTGCCAACTTCAACACAGCAGCGCAACTCCAAGGCAGGAGAGGTCAAAAGGGAAACAGACTGGGGACTTTACTGGATAAGCCAATTTAAGATGCAAGGAAGGAAATGAAACAATGTGAAAAATTAATCACGTCTTCCAAAAAAAACCCTGCCTTTTGTTCTCACAGTCTAGATATGCCTGCTGCTGGGGAAGGGAGGGGAGGATGGTGGGCTTTAAAATGTGGTTAGGCTGGCAGCATGTTAATGCAGTTATTTTCGCTCTCTGGGTTTGGTGTGAACCCCCTGCCATGATGATGGCACAGAGCACTGCCGGCGTTTTCTGAGCTGCGTCGCTAACATGAGCAGACCAATGGCCAAAAGCATCAGTGTTGTGAATGCTGGGCTCCTGCGAAAATCCAGCCCTTCCTGCTGCAGGGGGGGACAAGCCCGAAGCGGGACCTGAGCGCTGGGCAAATCACCCATCATAGACCACTGTTTGGTGCTGAGCGGCTCATCCCCCCATCCGGGAGCTCAGCACCTCTGAAAACCAGCTTCTCCCTACTCAGAGCTCTCCTCCCGTGGGACGTAGGGTTGCAGGCTGGGTTGCACTGCACGGCAGGGAAACCAAGGCAGCTGCCTTGCACTGAAATGCTCATGTTTTTGTTCCCTGCTAATTGCAGACCCACAAGAAGACACCCAGCACAGCAAGCTCAGTGCCTTTTTATTTGTGCACGTTGTCGCTCAGCAGTATTCAAAGTTATACATGCAGTAGTCGTTATGAGTTTGCGCAGTCTGATTTACAATATCGCCCACGGGCAACAGCTAATAACCATCACGAGGGCACTAACAGACTTTTGCACAACAGGTTGGTGGTTGCTCCTGTTTATCCCTTGGCTCTTTTGTTATGCCTCAGCCCACATCTGGTTTCAAACAAATGCCTTTCTTAGGTGTGGGCCTTGGAAAACTGGCACAAGCTGCTGGAGGAAGGGGAACACATGGCAGTTCCCTGGGGCAGCTCACTGGGAAGCTCAGGCTGAGATGAGTTTTCTTTATGTGTCCAGTTCTTCTAAAATTCTCCTTGTTTAGAAGCATTGTTGTTTCTACACCAGGCATGACACGGCTGCCAGACATGGAGCAGTTGGCACACAGAGTGCCATGGCGGAAAAATGCCTCCTGAAGAACTCAGCAGTTCACAGCTGTGCTGGGCAGCAAGGAAGGAGGTGCTGAAAACTCAGGTGGGGGTGGATTTGTCCCTGGGGGCTGTATTAGTTGCAGCCAGTCTGTTACTGTGGGCAGGAGGGAGCAGGACTCAAAGGCAAGGACACTGATGAGGTACAGAGGAGTGGTTCATGCTGTGAGAAGCTGGAGGACATTTAGCCCCATGTAGTGAGAGAGGAAGAAGTGGATGATGCCCAGGGCTGATGCTGCAATGAGAATCCAGAGAATTCCAGTGCCAAAGTATATTGGGGGGAGCCTGGTGGGAGAGAGGGAGCCTGCTGAGACCAAGCATCGCTGCTTTTGCCTGGGAATGGTCCCTTCCTCTCTGCAGAGGACAGGTGGAAAGGCAGCCCCTGGCTGTCCCCTGCCCACTGCGTGGGGTCCCGTGCCCTGCTCCTGCCTCAAGGGAGCACACACCCACCCGCAAGGGATGCAGGCAGCTCCAGCCTTGCCCCATGTCTTAGTCTCTGGCCCCAGCCCCGTTCCCATGCCCACGTTATGCCCCGGGGTCGGCTCAGCAAGGCTGAGTCATGCAGAGACCCTGAAGCAGCCAGAAGGAGTCCTGATCTTCCCCAAAACACATTACGTTCCCAAATGCAAACCCCCAGGAGTTACCACATACTCCAGGCTGGCAGAGGTGTTTACCTCTTTGAGGACGATGTCCTGTATCCTATAAAGTAGCAGTAGCGGGAGTAGAGATAGAGCAGACCCAAGCCTGCAGCCACACCTGCAGATGAGAGAGACCACAGTGAACATCTCCGAAGGCTTTTTAGAGCTACCTTGAGTCAAGCAGGTAGCCCAAAGTGAAGGAATAGAGGCTTTGTGTCCTCTGGCTTTACCCTCCCATCGGAGGCAGAGTTACTGCCTGATTTGTTGTTCAGGAGGTGAGCAAGACCTGAGGACTGAGCCAGCACTCAGGGGAACAGATCCAGTGACAAACCAGGTAACAGGCTATTCTCACCTTGATGGAAGAAGAGGCCAGCCTGCCACAGAAGTGCCAGGAAAATGGGAAAATACTCAGAGGAGTTCACCCTGGCAGGAAAGAAGAATGTCATAAACAAGGGAAAGGAGGAAGATCCTTCTTTTTTGTTTCCCCTGGCAGTTTCCAGAGGCTGGAGGCTTTCTCTTCTTAGAGATTATGTCACCATAAAAAGATGTCACAAAAAGCTTTCCCCACAGTTCCCATCCCACCTTTATTCACAGGAATTAAACAGTGCAAGAAACTGGGTCTCCAGGGCACAAGAAATTAAGTATAACATGCCCAGGTCAGACCATGCACAGAAAGACCCCATGAACCAGCCCCACTGCCCCTTCCCAAGTGCTGCAGCTTAAACCCTGCTGTAGGAGCCCCAAAGCCTCAGGGAAGGTCTGCCCCAGCAGGCTGCCGACACGTTGAGGATGAAGTGCATCTTAAGCAGATAAGGCCAGAACAGCTTGGGCTTTGTGCAGGAGTGGGAGGGAACACTTAGCTGTTTGGATTGTTTGTACACCATGCCCTGTCCCCCCAAAGACAAAGTAGTAGGAACTAAGAGATGCTGGATGAGGCTGGGTCTAGGCTGGCAAAGGAGCAGGGAGGGGGATGGCTGAGGGGATCCTGCTCCTGCTGCCTGGCTGCTTTTTGTTCAGTGCTCAGCTACAGCAAAGGTGGAAGCCTCCTCCCTCTCTGCCTCCCTCCCCACTGCAGCCCTAGCACAGAAGTCACAGCAGAGGTGCTGGATTGTGGCTATCCGCGGCTCAGCCCCAGCTAAGATCTCTCTGGGAGCTTGCCCTTCTCAGCTGAGCGGGGTTCAGAGCAGGGCTGAAGCTGTTACAGATCGTCTTAAAGTTTTACTGAATCTTTCTATATTTTGTGTTTGTTTGTGAAACAGTTAGCTATAGGAACATCTTGATTTTAAAGAGTTAACCTCCATGTTAACACTTATTAACCAATGACGTATGGGTTGCTGTGCCGCTTGTTATCTGAGACTGTGTTACTTGAAGTCCCTATTCTACAGACCATAATAACCTTAGTCCTTACTCTCTAGACCATAACCAGAGCACCTAGGTTCTATTGTGTATAGGATGAGTTATTGGACAACTTGGCAAGGCAGATATCTAGCCGTCCAACTTGGCAACAAAACTTACTTTGAAGGTGTCCCAAAGTGAACTCCCATCATTATAATACTGAAAACCACACCCACAGGTC
Organism: Ibycter americanus; assembly: GCA_035590275.1. Classification (NCBI taxonomy): domain Eukaryota; kingdom Metazoa; phylum Chordata; class Aves; order Falconiformes; family Falconidae; genus Ibycter; species Ibycter americanus. Next base: position 59,409,386 of record JAVJGI010000064.1, on the reverse strand, counting down.
AAGCAGACCCTCGCCCAGGTGAGGACCCTTCCTCTGCACAAGCATAGTAACAGAAGAGGCTGACACAGCAGATATTATAATTATACGCAAATTACTAACCGATCATTGTAACTGGGAGTGTACAACCTTGTAATTTTTGTGTGTAAATGTAACGGTGAAATCTGCATAGGTGTGCTTGATTTGTGGAGATGCCACCGAGCACCCAGCGCTGCAGTAAAGGAGTGCCTGCTTCTTAATGTTAAGGGGGTTTGATTCCCGATTTCGGTGACAAAGCTGCCTGAGGCTTTGACATCACTTGGCCGAAGCCAGCTGAAGTTTCAATCACCAGCAACTGTCTTTTGCAGCCCTTCACTCTACAGCAGAGATTCCTGTGTGATTTCTATCAGCAGTTGGCTGCTGTGTTTAGGACTCATGAGCCAACCAGCCCTGATGCTGACTCTTAAGCCCATTACCTTAACGCCGAGGGAGGCAAGTAGCTGAATTACAGTCCTGAGAAACGAATCGCAAAGCAGGGGAGGGGCAGTGCCATTAGACAAGAGATCTGGCATGCATCTTAGAAGAGGAGCTTCTTACTGTGCTCGAAAGATCCTCTCAAATTCAGGGGGGCCTGAGATCTTTGGAGGAGAAATGCCAAACGCCCTCCTAGCATAGATGACCTGGAGGAAGAAGTAGGCTCCAGCAAAAGAGAGAAAAGTATCAGTGGTCAGTCCTCTTGATACAAGAATTATTTACTTTAAAAAAGGAGAAAAAAAAAAGGGTGGGGGGAGAGATATATAAATACCTATAGTGAAAAACAAGAAAGAATTTGAAAATCAGAGGATTTTCCTTACAAAAAAGAGTTAATCCTTACAGTTAACAAAACGTGACCTTGGGAGAAGGAGTAGACACCATAAATATGTCAAGCTGGGACACAAGATGAAGTCCAGGAGGACCAAATGGTTAATGAGACTAAACAGAAAATTACTGGAACTGTGTGTGAACTATCCTAATTAGCATACTAAGAGATCCACCCTTGAGCAAAGAAAGCCCTCTCCCCACAGAACTGGGGTGGTGAAAACAAAGAATGCTGTACCTTTAAAAGGAGCCGAGGCTCCTAAGAACTGATGAGAATTAACTGTGACTAAATATAATTATTAACAATTGCTCGAAGTGTATAAAACGTTTTACTATGTGTTAAGAGGTGTGCTAGCTGTGTGGGTTTACCACCTAGCACCCATCTCTGTGCAGACATGCGATGAACAAACACCTCGGCTCTGTGTGTGGTTCTGGTCTTGCACACCAGGCAAACATGTGCAAAGAATCCAGAATTGGGATAACACTCTGGCTGGGCATGGTGAGGTCAGGAGACTGCCAGAGGTAAGGGCAAGAGATCTGCGGTCTCCTCCCAACCTTGCACCCGGCATAGCAGAGAAAGCTGGATGAAAATCCCAGATACGTTTCAGGCAAGGAGAAGGAATGACCCTTTGCAATAGCAAAGCGAGGAGGATGCAATCATATGCCACCAGTGGATACCTGCTTTCTCTCTTGTGTAATTAACAGATCATCTCTTATCCATAGAAGTTGTTGCACAGTTCAGATGCACTTTGTTACTGCCAATTTCAAGGATTTTTTTCAATCTTTAATTCTTTCCCCTCCTAAATCCCGATAGCTGAGTAGGGAGGGAACTGATGCCACTGATAAGCCACCCAGACACTGAATTAAATTGTCATGCAGCGTGGAACCACAGCTGGGAGACCCATCGCTGCCCATTCTTCCACCTTTCCACAATGCAGTGAAGGGCTTCTCAGGCACTCATTTTGTTGAATACTTTTCAAAACCCAGACAAGATACTAGTCCACTGTCTGAATAGCAGGCAAGTACCAGTGCAAGAGTAGAAATGAAACGTGGAAGTGAAAGGAAATCAGTAGAGGTACAGTAGACTGCCCCAGCAAGCATATTGGCATGTGCATCCAATGGCCCCTACCTTGCTCCAGGACTCCCAGGACTGTCACAGCAGCCAGCAGATGAATCTGATCCAACATATTGACTCTTCCAGACCCCAGAAAACCTGATTTCTTGATCAGAAGCTCCTCTGGCCTGGTTTAGTCCTTGCTGATGTGGCAGTCGGTGGTGGTAGCTGGTAGCATAGGTTTGCTGTAATTGGACAGCAAAGATTTGTATGTGGTGCTTAAACCCAGGAAGAGTCTGGTTTGCCTGTTACCATATGCATTATGGAGATGTAAATCAGCAGAGAGAAACTTAATGGAATATTTCCGTTCCCACCCTCCCTTTTCCTGGAATGAGTTATGAGGAAGTGGGAAAGTCAGCAGAGAGCAAACATGAGAGATAAGAGAGGGGAACTGGCAGCTGAATGGGGGGAGAAATCTCAACAGCCCAGCAATGCACTCCCCCTGGGGCATCTGGCTTAAAACCACTCCTAAGAAAGGCCAAGGCAGGTCCCTCTGGCTGATGTTGCATGAGAAACCGCAGCCCCACTGGGGCTGTTCTGCACAACTTGAGTGTCAGGACAGGCGGCTTTTCATGGTACATATCACTGCATGCACAGACTATGCAAGGCATGTGTTGGGCACAGAGCATGGCACTCAGACAGCGTTGAATAAGGCCCATGAGTGAAAAACCCATTGCAATGATAAGACAGGATGTGGTAAAGTATAAAAGGTATAGATCTGTCTTGCACAGTGATGCTTCGTTTGGGCATAGGTCCTGCAGAACGACTGTCAGACACCGCAAGTGTTTCAGAGCCAGCCTTGTACTGGAAAGCCTAGGAGCTGTGCACTTAAGCTTTCTGATCAGTCCTCAGCCAAATTAGCTCTCATCATAAACACCAGAGAGAGTTCTGTGTGGTCAAAAACCTGCAGATTCCATCAGGATATAGCAAAAGGAAAATGATGTTTTCACATGTCAGGAGAGACCCCACTCGACTAATTCCTGTCTAACAGCACAAAGCTGGCACGGCTGTGAGCTGCTGAGACTGCTGGCTTTGTTTCCTTCCTCTTCCTTCGTTTGAAGAATTTTGCCTTCTACCCAGGGAAAAAGGAAAGTGGGTTAAGACAAAGTGGTAGTTAAATGTGACTATTATAGAAAAGAAGCTCAGATTAAAGCAATTTATAGAAATTGCATTGTATGCTGATGTCCTTGATAGACTTTCTAAGAAGCAATAAGCTGGTTCTAGTTTTCTGCCTCTCTGTAAGGGATAAAGGCACCTGAACAGGCTATTACAATGTCCCAGCTTAGTGTTTCTCCAAATACCAAACACAGACACCACCGTTTCTCAAGCACCAGCTCTAAGATTAATTCTTTCATCTCAGAAATTATCCTTTTTCAGTGCAGCAACTGTTTAGAAATACAAGGAATATTGTGTTTTCATTTTCTCCCGTTTAGCTGTCAAAGAAATTAAGGACTTTCCTGTGTCAGCTCAAAAAGGGCAGAGGTCTCGCAGTGCTTAATGATGTTTGATTTCCCTCTGCTCCTGTCTGATTACAAACCGCTAGCAAAAGAAAACATAAAGCAAAACAACCAAACAAAAAAGATCCAAGCTTACACCCCCATCAGATGACAGTGCAGCATAACCTGTATCAAAAGTGTCAAATATGTGTAAGGAAACCTGGGCCAGGAGGAGCTGTAAAGACTGCCACAGAGCGCTCCTGCTCCCCAGGTCATCATTAGATGCAAAATACTTCTAGTATCATCTAGCGCAGTCCAAATATAATAAAGACTAGTAGAAACATGAATGAATAAACAAGCACAGATGTCTCTCCCCTCCTCCTCCCTCCCCCATAAGCACAACTTTTCAAGCTGTCTTTACCTCCTAAAGGGCACAACATTTTTCTTGTCCCTGTTTGTCACCATCAGAACTCTCCTTATTTTCCATTCTCACTCAGTGTTTGCAAGGCACAGGCACAGGTACCCTCCTCCCAGCACCAAATGCCCTTCGATGATGGGACTGTCACCAGAGGACAGCCTCAGCACCCTGCAGTCCACAGTGACGCCCTGCATCCCTGTGTAGGGGATGCCATGGCAGGCTCCAGCTGGCATACATGGTCCCCCTCGTCCCCCCACAGCCTCCACCACTTCCCTGCTGTTTGCATCCAACCTAACAACTACGCAGCCACGTGGTGACTCAAATCACACTGTTGATCAGACAGAAAACTCCCCGGTCCGCAAGCAAAGGGAGATCTGCTTGCAGGCAGCTCAGTGAGCCCAGCTGGCTGCATGGCCACTGCATCCCGGGGCTCTGCAGGAGGAGAGGAGCAGGAGGGGCAGCCAGGGTAGGGAGGTGGGGACAAGGAGTCACCACTGTCATCATCCGCCTGCAACGATACTGGAATAAGCATATTGCAAAACCTCACCCTCCAAGGCTGACATGGCTGCATTTCCTCCTAAGCAAAGCCAAGTCCTGGAGCCCCAGGAGCACCTCGGGATGGATTTGCTGAGCGGCAGCTAACGAAATGCTGTCCCCCTCTGCCACTCCCTGGTGGTTACTCTGCTCTCCAGGTTACACCATGTGAGTGTGGCCCTGCATCACCGGGCAGCTGGACTTGGCAGGGTCCGAACTCTTTGCACCTCCCACTGAGTCATTGCTAGAGGCGTTTCTCTGTGCCCATGGTTGCTTCTGCTACCTCTTTCTGCAGCCATTAATCCTTTCTACCTCTTGATTACCACTGTAGGGCCACACCGTGAGCTGGACTGCAACACCAACTGAGATTAAAAATAATCTTGGGAAGAAATACAAGCAACACAAGAGGCTTGGAGGAGTTTTAAGCATCCACAGAGTTTGCAGTACCTATTAATCCTCAGGAGCAGTGGGGAAAGGAGAAGCCAGCAGCACTGAGGCCAGCACCATTTACATGCAATAACATCCCCCTAGAAATGTATTTCATGGGAGTACCACAGGCTAAGAGCTTTCTGTTAGTGGAAGGGAGAACATTTTGCAGCAACTTACCCTTCAGCTGTGAAGCATGCAGGTGCCTCCTCCTTCCAATCGTGTAGTAAAAATACGGAATTAGTTTCTAATGTAGTTGGCAGTCGTGTTTCCTCTCCTTTTGAATTCTTTTGCAGCCACTGAGCACAGCCAAACCCGTGACTGTGGAACAGCTTGAGAGAACAGTTAGTGTCTCTCTAACAGCCACATAGAAAAAAAGAGAGGGGTTTTCCTTCAAAAGAATTAAAAGCTACACTGAGAAAAAAGAGTTTTTCTAGTTCAAGAGAATGAAAGAGAGCTCAGCCCCAAGCACCTCAGTCTGTTCAACTAACAGCTCCCTCAGGCTGGGATGGTGGGGCTGGCGACACACCTTCCTCACCTCCCGTGCCTGCAGAGGCTTCTCTTAAACCAACACATGTTGAGATTTTCCTGGAATTCTTGGATTTTGCAGCTCTGAGTGGGAGGACAGGCTAAAAATATGGCAAGAAAAGGCCAGTTGAGCATTTCACCCCTTACAAAGATGCAGTTGGCCCCATGGGGCCATTCCAAGGAAGCGGGGACAGCTGTGGGCTATTTCTGCTCTGCAGTTCCCACCAAGGCCCAGCAAGGCAAAAGCTGACTCAGATCTCCTGAGCATTTTGAAATGTCTCCTGAGTTCTGCATTTTGCAATAACCATAAAAAATTTGCATGACAAGAATTACCATGTCTTCCTAAAATGTGCATGTATATAGAAGCTCCTCCTTTCCGAAAGTGAAATAGCAGGTGGTTGGTTTCGGCAGCAACATCCAGGCTGGCGCTGTGTGAAGCATCCCTTGGAGTACAAACTCAGTACATATCGGAGATGTGTGTTAGCCTGTTATTCTAGGCAGATTTCAGACTGATTTAGAAATCCTGAGATTTCTACATCGGTGGCATATCAAAGAGGTCACATAAATGTTCTCAAATCATTAGTAACAGCAAAATTTCTAGGGGCCAAACCAATCTCTGGGCTGCTTTAGCCCCCTGCTTGAATGATGCTGCATGGAGCAGGACCGTGGCCAAGTGCTCCTACTGACAGTGTTTCTCATCTCAGTAAAGGTGAAGGGCTTCATTTTGAAGATAAAATGGGGAAAACATTCAAAGCCGTTTTCTAAAAACCAAGATGGAAAGGTGAGTCTTTGAGAAACTACATTAATGATTATACATACTCGCTTAGTTAGGGATAATTTGGAGAATTTTTTTTAAAGCTTTCTTCCGAAGGAGTTTGGTGAGCTTTATCTGTATGCATATTAAATCTGACTAGAGGGCACATGAGTATAAAAGCGATGCCAATATCCTCCCCTTAGCCCATCATCAAAAGGCACTGATACATGCAAATGAATAATACCCTTTCTTTTATGGTCAACATCTGTTAAAAATATTAAAACAGGCAAATTAAAACCCTCTCTTGTCCTGCCTTGTCTTGTGTTATTGTCACATGAGGAAACTCCTTTCCATGTGTTTTGCCAATTTTCCTACTCCATTTTCAGCAAAATGTCAGAAATAGCAAATAAACAAGAAGAACAATGCCAGAAAGGCAAATGCATTTCTGGTTAGCTCGAAGAAGAATGAATCTCTGGAGCAGTAAGTGCATATGGCAGGGAGGGGGAGGATTTCCCTTTGCGGAGGGACAAACAAGCCTTTCAAACATCTGTGGCAATTCTTATGTTAACAGACACTGAGTATTACCCTATAATGATGTGGGGAAAAAAATTGCAAGGCTACAGGGCACATCGAATTACATCAAAGCCTGAAGAGTGGTCATGGAGCGCAGCTTCCCTTTTCCTAAATTACAGGGGCAAAGAAATACAGCTATGTAGTTTTTCCATCTTGTTTGGAGCAGAAAGCCGGATGGTGGCCAGCCCTACCCAGTTATGAGATACTGCTGGGCAGGGCATCAGAGAGGGGCTCAGCAAGGGCAGCTCTGAGAGGACATTTTCTAGGGGGGAGACTGGCATTCCTGGTAGGTCTCCTGCAAAGGAGAGACCCTTGGCTTGCCAGGCAGGGGGAAAGCGTGGGGGGAATTTGCCTGAACTGGGGAGGTATTGATCTGCAGGGTCATATCTGCAGGGATGGGCAGTCGGGAGGGCAGTGGTCCCTCTGCTGTTACTGTGACTTTTCACACCAAAGTCCTCTCCCACGCGGGGTTGGGGAAAAGGAGGAATTTCAGGGAGACAAAGGAGGTGGCGCTGGGGGAGATATGCAGTAGGCGGAATGTGATGTGGATGGAGATGCAGGCTGGGCTGCGCACACTTGAGGCCAGCTCTGTAAGCAGGGACCACACCGCTGGAAAGAGACATGTGAGCTGCAAAAAAACTCTGTGGGGGCTCCCTGGTTCAGTCAGGAGCTGCATTTAACCCCAAGCCCTCCCACTCATATTTTGCCATGGCCACCTGTGTCCAGTCATATGCCTTGACCCTGAACTTGGCTTCCTCGGACATCACTCATTGTGGTGGGCTGGCATGGCCATCTCTGGGCTGTGTCTGTCCCAGTCACCCTCACCGGAGCTGCTCTGTTCTTCTTGCTTGGCGCTGTGGGACTGCACCCTATGGCTCCTGTGTCCTGCCAAGTGTCCTGCCCTGTGTCACTCCATCCATCAACCCAGACCACAGCTGAGCCAGACAAACACGGAGGGTGAGACCACAGAGTCTCCAGCCATCAGCATGGGACAAGTAACAAGGCCTGCAGAGGAGCTCGTGCAAGAGCAGAAGGTACCGGGGCAGCACAGCTGGATGCGTTAGGAGACAAAATGGACGTTTCTGTAAACCTTCTCTGATGTCAGCAGTGTTAGAAGGTTTTGAAATACATCTCTGGAAAGAACCAAAGGCAGACACTGTGGATAAGAGCAGGAGATAGTTTGGACTGTTGTTCTTTGAACTCGTTTGCTCTTGTGTGCCCAGAAGATGCCCTGAGTGATGTGCCTGAGGGGACGGGGCAGCCAGACAAGAACAGGCGCCTGGGTACCGGGTGGGATGCTGCCAGTGCTGCCAGTACACACGCCGTGCTGCAGCTGCGAGGCTGCAAGTGCAGTGTAAGCAGTGTGGAGAGGCTGCCTGGGTCACTTAAACAGTTGAGCCCAGAGGAACTCAAATGGGCTCTGTCCCTTCTCCCATCTCTGAAGGAGAAGTTCAACCGATCTGGCCTCTGCATCTCCTGCTGGCACAGGACCAGGAAGATGGCAGCAGCTACAGGTCACAGGGGCAAGATGTGAGCCTGGGAGCAGACAGGTTTCTGGTTACTGGCTGTTATTTCTTTTTTCTTCTGCATCCTTTGTGTGTCAGAGCCTGGCCAAGGTTGAGCTGACCTGGACGTACTTGATGGTGGCGGCCACGGGGAGAGGGGGGCGGGGGACAGACCCTAGGGAGAGGTGCCACAGGAGTGCAACTCCTCCAGCCTCATGTGGAGCCCAGATGCTGCATGAAGGCTGCCCCAGCTCTGCCGCCCACCAGCAAGGGCAGATAACTCCTGCTCCCAGCGTCTCAAGTTGGGGGACACCACTTAAGATACCAAAAGTGGACGCTTCTTCTGAGACTTTTTGTCCCTGCTCCTGCCTTGCAAAGCTGGGCCAAGAGCAGTCCCAGAGGTGCCACTGGGACCAAGCACCCATCCTGACATCAGTCTTCTTCCAGCACCTTCAAAGCAACTTCAGCCTCTCCAGCTACTGCAGTGCTGGCCCACAGAGGCAGGCAGCTAGGGGCTGTGTTGTGGGAAGCCAGGACAGATGGACAGGTGCTCCAAGTTAGAAAATCCTGCTCTTCCCAGAGGCATTTGAGAAGCAGCTGATGAGTTCATCAAGAACTGGGAGCTTTTGAAAAAATGCGAGAAACTGCCTCTCAGCAATCACAAAGCCATGACCAATCCCACACTGGGACAAAGGAATTGCTTTAAAACCAGCTGAGTTTATTTTTAGGGTGTGAAGTGGTTGCATGATGCAATTGTGTAAAAGAATAGAATGACCAGAAACAGTGCTAAATACCAAACTTGCCTGCACAGCCTGGCTTTTAACCACTGGGAGGCTGAAATGGCAATTGAAGTGATGCTACTTTGCAGACTATCTGCCTCCCAAAACCTGGGGGCGGGATGGATGGTGTCTGTAAGTGCTCTGACAAGAAGATTCATCAAGTGATACCAGGCAGATGCTCAGCTCCTGATTAAAGCTGTATGATCAGTACGCCGAAGCTTTTCTGGGGGAAAAGGCAGAAAGGACCTGCTGTAATGTGAAGATTTCTTGTAGCCCTTGCACAAGAAGTATTCCACTGCTTCCAGTTTCCTGACCTAATGCCACTGCCTTCTTACAGCGAGGTGCATTCAATGTTTGTTTTAAGGCAAACTTGCTTTCTTAGTGATACAACCCCTCACAAGACATCACGCTTTCAATACATTGTCTGCAAACCACACAGACATACTTTTTTTGATTTTTGCCTGTGACAGCAATAAGCAAGATGGACAGTACTGGAATGTAGATCCTGCTGCTTGTTGCATCACACTTCAGGAAACTCAATTTCCAGCACCCATCTATCTGCTCCACATAGCACAGGACTGGGCCTCTGCCTAATAACTTTGCATGTCTTGGTAGCAGCCACTTCCATTAAGAAAATCCTCAATGCCCAAGCCAGTGCTTGATGTCTCCTGACTACAGAGGTTCTGCCTGCAGGACAGCATTCATCCCCTACCTCTGCATGATCGGAGCAGACTTTTATGCGGGGTCTGGCAAGGCAAAGCACAGTTGAACACAGCATAGAGGATCTTGGTCTTTGGTATTTGAAAGCCCTGACATTAGTGCTGGTCATTGCAGTTTTACATCGCAATTTAGTCCTTTTGTTTAGCAGCTACAGAGATCCCAGATGGATGCTATGCCCTGTACAGTTTCAGTGATTACATGTAACAGCTTGTGCACTTTATTCACTGTCTTGGTCTTCTCCTGAATACCCCTCTTAAATTTTTGGCCGTTGCTATAGTTCTGCAAATACCGAAGAATAATTTGCCTTGTCCTTTGAGTGGACAAAAGAGCTCTGGTATCCGTGCGACAACTAAGCCTTTGGCAGCAGGAATAACAGCACTAGATATTAAAAATAAAAGCAGATTATACAAGAAAGGGATTTAAGGGAGCTCAATCTCAAATTCCTGCAATTGCCCAAGATGAGCACTGGTGTCTTACAATCTGTTTAAAAGATCTTTCATTAAGCCATGTGCCACAGAAAGAGAATTAGCAATAACCCATGTGACTGCTCATCATTTGCTGATATAGCCTAGTGCTATAGGGATATTGCCTGGGCCAAGGCAGCCAAATGGGATTTCAATTCACTGACATCACCAAAACAGTAATTGCTTGCTGTTTATAACTGCCTGTCTGCCAGACTTTCTCGTGCAGGCAAGACTAGAAGTGATAGTTATGAAGCAACCAGAGACCTTATGGGACTGGCTACAGCCAACCAAGCAAGCAAAATCCCTTCTGAGCTAGCTACCTGTGGCAGTGAGGACAGGCAGGAGAACTGGGATGTCAGCTTGAACCTCCATTTGGAAAAGTGTATCTGCCCACCTACAAGGGCTTTTATTGTAAGCTAACTTTAAGGATCAGTCTCAGCTGTTCTATAAATAAATGCCAACAGGCTATGCTGCAAGGAAAAATGTTTTGTCTGATAAATAGCAGGGTGGATGTCAAGCAGACAATAAGGTCCTTGCACTGTTACCCTTAATTCAAGTTTTTGTGGGAGATTTTATTAGGACACTACTAGTTTCTAGAATTTTTAACTTCTGTCAAAGGAAGATGTTGCTATTCAGGAATACACAATCCAGTCTGTTGGCACAGGACTTAGCAGGGATCATGTTTATGTTGTTACTAAAGCAAACAGAAAAAATCTCCACCCATAATTTCCAGAGGTTAATCCAATACATTCACACAGTCAGCTGCTATCTGCAGGACACTGGTTTTTTTAACTGTAGTGAAAATGAGTTCAAATTCCTCCCAAAGTGCTCTAATGATCAACCCTTTCAGTATTTAACATTTCTTGTACCAATGAGCTTCTTAACCCTAAATACAGGGTTTCTTAACTACATACATACAGATAGATTTTTTTAATGTGTATACTTTTATTATCTATTGATTTTTGTTATACATATAGATACAGATTTTTTATATATATGTGGGTGTATGTATATATATATAAAAATCTATTAAGCGCTGTAAAGCAGACACTGGCTTTGTAATCAGTTTTAAAATTAGTAAACAATTAGAAACAGGTTTCAAGTTACATTTAATTTGGGAATTTTTCTGAGTTTGCCTCAGATCTACATCTTTATATTCATGAAGGGAGGAGGATCTTTTTGATTCCTTTTTCTGCCTTGTAGAAAGGTATCAGAAAACAACTCCAACAAAAGTCTATCTGGGATTACAGAAACCTTGCAGCTCAGTCCACTTTTACCTTGGATGGGGGTTGCCCAGCAGGAACAAATGGAAAGACCCTTGTCACAGAGTTATGGACAGATTAAAAATGTACCTGTTCACAGGGCAAAGTCTTAGATCAAAATATCCAAAAATTGCAAAGGAAGCTAATTATGTGCTTCTATAAAGTCAGCCAGTGACTGATTCCAGTTCCACACATACGCACTTGCAAAGAGGAGAGTTTCATGGAGGAAACACTTAGAATAAACGAAAGGAATGAACTGGAAACGTAAAACCAACATAGTGAGCTTGTCTGATATGCACTGCATAGCTATAAACCACAGTTTCTGCAAAGGCAAACTCAGCTGCAAGCCTCTTCATCTCAGCTGGGTTAGCATGCTCTGAAAGAATTCAAGCTCTCACCTAGCCTGCTTTGTTGATGGAAAAATAAAGCACCATATTTTTTACTCTGGAGTTTGTGTTCGAGAACAGCAGAAATCCCTGAGGCACAGCTGATATTTTTATTAGTCTTAATCAGATCTATCTCTTCATTCCTCCTCATTCTTTTGAGTTTCCATTGAGCTTGGTAGCAGCTTGCCTTTATAATTTGATCTATTTCTTCCTGTTATAATACTCACCCCATGATTAATTCAAGTCTTAAGTGATAAGATCTAACTCTAAGCTATTTGACTTGAAAATGAAAGCAAAGGTTGTCATGTTTCACTTGTGTCACCTTACCCATTCCGTTCACTCTTGTGCCAGGCAGACATTTTCTGTGACTGACTCTAGACTACCTTCATCGTTCTATCAGCCTATATATCAAAGGAAGCCTCTCATCCCCCAACTTCTGCTTGATTTTTCAATAGCCAGCCAGTTCTGCAATAAATCGCCACTCCCACAATCTCTTGTGTTTCTACATTAGAAAACATCTGCACCTTCTAATTCTACAGAGAATACTGCACCACTTGTTGCACTTCCACACAGCCACAGTACTGCTTTCCAACCCGTGACTCACCATTTTCCCTGGAAACATTATTAGAACAGCCATGTTCAGGGGTTTTTAACAAATTCTAGCTTTTCAGCCAGCTTCATTGAAAACTGGGGTGAATCTAAGCTCAGGACAGTAAAGAACAGCAAGAACATCACGCTCTTAGGGCCACGCTAATCACTCTCCTTACTCGGAAATGGAAGAAAAACCTGATGGATTCCAGATTCTCACATGTTCTTTGGTTGATATGCTCTTGCCTAGATCTGCTTTAAAAAATGTTTTTGATTTCTTAAATAATACTAAGCATTGTTTCCTTTCATTTCCCCATAATCAAACAGCAGCGGCAGCAAGACCCAAACTCGGTAGGTTAGCCTAGAGACAGGCTCTACTCTTCCCTTGGTCTGAGTCAGGACGGTCAGAAATGTTTGGTGTTAATACAAGGAGAAACACAGTCATCAGGTCCCTCTGTCTCCATGTTGTCAAGCACAAGCAGCTCCAAAGCAGAGCCTTTGGGCTGACGCTAGGGAGGGCTGCAGAGCTCCCACAGGCACTTGCCGGTGATGTGGACAGCCTTGGCTTCCCATCCAAAGGGTTTTCAGATATCTACAGAGACAATATGGACACCACAGGCTTTATCTAAGGTTCACCTTACGCTTTGGGGAGGTCCTGGGAGCAGCTGGCTCAGGTACAATATAAACATATATATTCTCATGAAAGAAACCTTGAGTTCCTCTCCATAGTGCACACCTTTGCCCGTTATCTGATGTTTTCAGGCAAGAGTTCAGACTGTGAAGAACAAGTGAATGAAAGGAAATCTTCCTCTGTAACCATTCAAATGAGGGAGGGAATACATACAGTATTGTTAACATTATATTGGTTTTGTTAGCCACAGCAATGCAAGAAAATGCAGCATATTCCCACAGAGAACACTGGCAGACCACCAGGTTAGACCTGCCGAGGTCACCTTCACTGCTCACAACTCCACGCAATGGGTGGGAAGTAGGGACTAGCCATGGTCCTCCCCTTTGTCCTGCTGCCACATTCGTGCCAAATTTGTTGCCATACCTGGTTACAGCACGGTTTGAGAAGCCGGTCACTCCGGCGGTGATGAAGTCCTTTGTTCCTGCTGGACTCCAGAGGCCAGGCAGGCGCGGAACCACCTCCAGACCCAGCAGCTAATCCTTTCCTGGGAGATGACTATCACAAACACAAGCAGCAGCAAATCCTATAAACTCCTCACTCCTGGCTGCTTTGCTCCCAGCAACCAGGGATGAAAAGCCGTTCACCATTCCTGACCAGCTAACGCTGGGCAGCCAGAGCAGGAGCGAGCCTCGGAGGTGCCTGCGCTTGCTGGGGACGTTGGCAAAGGGCTGCCAGGAGCTGAGAGCCCCTATAGGGCAGGGAAATGTTGGGGACACATCTCATCCCCGGAGGCTGTTGGACCCTTAGAAGGGTTTGCTTATTCCCCACCTTCCTTTCTGGCACAGAATGGAGCCTTTTTCTGCAGAAAAGAGGAGGAATTTCTGAGTGCCTCTGCAGGGTGGCGAGGAATGGGGCGAGACGGGCTCCGAACCACACGCCCAGTGCGAGTGTTTGGCACCGGCTCGGGAGAAGGCCAGACTAGGAGGGAGATTTTAATGCATTTTTGCCACCAGAAGGCAGTGGGGAGCCGCAGATGGGAGCAGTGGGTGTTCAGCAGGTCCTTCCGCTGGGAGAAACAGCAGAAGGAGCCTCTCTCTCCGCTGTGCCTGGTCATAGTCCTCTCGTTCAGCCCCGTTTGCTGTCCTTAGGAAAGACCAGGAGATCTCAGCTTACGAAAAGAGTCTCATTATCATTTTCTTTGGAAAATAAATGTGCATCTGCCTTTTTTTGTGTGTAATAGCTGTACAAGACAGGAAAACCATCAGAATGGGAAGATGCGGATGGTCTCCAGGGGCCAGGATGCAGAAGCAGCCATGGGGCAGCAAATGTGTCGGTGGTGCTTTAGCTGGGAGCGTTGCAGCCCCCCCGGCGCAGCAAGCAGTGTCCTGCCTGCAAAGGGAGGGATCCCCGCCTGGGATGGATGTGCCACAGACCTTCCAGACGCTCCTTGGGGAAGAACATCTCTGTGGCTGCACAGGTCACCGTCCTACCAGGTATGGCTAACTCAGCAAACTCCCCGAGCAGTGGAAGGAAACATGGACACCATTGTGGTCCGGGGATTTGAAACCAGCTCTGGCAGGCAGCTGGGAGGGAGCACCGCTGACCAGGCCAAGGAAAAGTGCAAGGACCAGAACTGCTGGTGATTGCAGCTTCTGTAATGGCTCCAGTGGGTTTGGGACCTTAGTTGGAAGCTAGCATCAGAGAATGGTTCTTAAGTAATTTCAACTTACAGGGAAATATTTTCACCTGAATAATGACAAATTTACGTGCTAACAAATGGACCTAAATCCTCAGCACAGCCAGACTTACCTTGCCTCTCCATCTGCTGAAACCTTCCTGCCATGAGCACAGGCATGGACCACCCCCAGCACGGACCATCCTCTTGAGCAGCACTGTTATTGTTTTTGGAGGGGGAGCTAGATGTGCAAAGTCACTCTGCCTTGCAGCTCCGATGTATGACCAAGGGGTTATTAGGGACACAGCAAGCGCACATGAAATCCTTGTTGGCTGTTTGCAGCCACTGCGGCTCTGCTGTGACCCTCTCTGTGGGCATGTGCTCTTCCTTGCATCTCGCACATGGCAGGAAGGAGCTGTTTCGAGGAGGAATTTTTCCCTGGGAGGGTTGTTTCTCAGAGCTTACAGAGTTCTTGATAGCCATTTGAGAGGTTGCCAAGCTCAGTTTTCCACCTGGGCCATCCACCAGAAGATGATGCTCCATAGCAAGGGCAACTGAACAGGACGTATGTCCCACCTTGGCCATTCTGATCGATAGTGCAGTATTTCAGCACAAACCTACCTTCATCAGCAATTACATTGGGTATTAGAGGTTCAGTTTCACAAGCTGGTCAAGTATACCTACATCTGTGCGGCTCCTAAAAAGGCCAGTGCTGCTAATCCAGCTGAGATCAAACCATGTGTCTCTTAGCTGATTTGCTTTCAGCCACGACAGGCGCCTGACTTCAGCCATAGCACAGCCACACGAGCATGAAGGAACAAGCCACATGGAGGGTGGCATGCCGGTAATATAAAGAGAAACGGGCTCAGTGTGAAACTACATGTGAGATTTAAGTGCAAACAATACAGAAGAGCTAAAAAAAAAAAAAAAAAAAAAGGCTCAAAAGCCAGCACGCAGGCTAACAGTCACATCAGGATTTCTGTCTTAAAAGAAGAGAGTGATGAAGGTTTTGGTCAGGCACAAAGACAAAATGACTGAAATATTTGTTTTCTGCAACCCAGCCTCTTCAGCTCCAGGAGCTGATGGCTGCGAGTCGGAGGGTGGCTTGTCTGGAGAGGTCACCGAGTTAAGTGCTGCTAATTCCCTGTTTATTGACTTCAGCAAGTTGGGATTAGGACAGGCCAGGGGTGTGAGGTGGCCTTGTGCTGTTTACATGGCATGTCAGGAATGCAGCTGCTCTACCACGATTTTTGCGTGTTTTTGAGAAGAGGACGCAGTGGGGAAGGCAGGCAGTTGCTGAGAGGGAGCACTGTGCTGAAGCTAGCCCAGTTACCCCAGGGCTGCATTTGGCCCCAGATGCCTGGCTTCTCCTGCAGGGCTGAAGGTGTTTGTGTCCCCTGAAACCAAGGGGTGAGTGGGGTGCGGGTGGGGGGCTTCTGGGCAATCCTGGCCGTGGGACCTCACTATGCCCTGGAGGAATCACATGCTGGCATGGGAGAGGAAGAGGTTTCCTGCCTGCCTTCCTTTGTAGAGTTAGTCTGAATGTTGTTCTGCCCCTCTCTCCCATATATAATAAACCCATTTACCTCTTTTCTTTCACCCTGTGATATTCCACATTTTAATGGCATTTCAACTGCCATTAATCATACCTAATCAGCCCATCAAAACTGAAGACATTTGGGAACTTGACCATTGAGAATTGAAAATGTTTTTTGTTCTTCAAAACAAACAAACAAAAGCTTCCCTGGCAAAACAACTGCTTACAAACAAACAAACGAACAACAAGCCTGAGCCAGGCAGCCTCCTGTCTGGCCACATGCAAGGCCGTACAAACGCACAGGGAGGGTTGCAAGCTGCTGTACCAGTCGAGAGGAATTAGCACGGAGCCATGAGCAGCTGGGGGAGAGCAGCTATTGTCAGTCACTATTGGCCCCAGCTGATCTGAAACGCGTGAGCTAAAGCGGAAAGACTTTCTGCTTCAGCACAGCATTCTCTCTTTTGGCCTCGTTGCTAACAGCACTCACAGACCCTCTCTGTGCCCTGGCGCTCAGCAAGCTGTGTGGAACGAGCGTTTTGTCCTTCGCAAAAAGTTTTGGGCGTTGCTGATGCACTCAGGCCACTAAGGTGGTGATAGCCTGTTGCTGTTGCTGGCAAGTCTTGCTTTTTGCTGTTGCTAGTTGGGGGATGCTGTGTTTGCATGTGAAGGATAATCTGCATTTCCCTGGTGAGGGAGCAACTCCTGTTGCATGAGTTGCAACCACGCTCAGATAAAAATGCCTCGAGTGTGAGACCCTCAGGGAGGACACAATTCTGGGGATATTTGAAGGCCACTCTCAAGCAAACTTACATCTGGTCTGTGAAAGAACTGGTGGAAAGGGGCACAGTGGGAACCAAACAGTGCCCAGCAAACTGGTGCAATGCCTAAGGGAGCCACAAAAGCTACGTACAACCCATGGAAACCATCAGGATTCCCTACCTTATGTCCAGACCAAACTTGCACCTGTTGGCTTGTCTTGGGTAACTCTGAGCTTCTGGGTCCCAAAAGTTTTCTGTAAAGTTCCTGTTCCCAGGGGCACTTCCTAGCTTGTGTGAATGGTATCAGATGGATGGGTTATCTTCTTCCATCTCAGTACTTGGTCTCCCTGTCTCCTTCCATCCATCTCCTAGTGCTCTGCTCTGGTTCCCTGTTGCTTCTTCCTTTTTCCACTTATCTGCCTCCTCTTATTACAATTAATTTATAACACTTCTTACATTCATGTTTATTAGCTTTGAAAATGGCAGGACTTTATTATTTGCTTTAGATGCTTAGCTCCCCCCATTTTGATGTCAATGTATCTTTTTCCATCCTTTTCTCAGGCGTGTTCTCCAGAGGTGTCATTGTAAAGAAATGTGTTTTCCATGAAAAGCATACCAGGGCGCATGGACATTGCCCTATACAGAGATGTGAGCTTGCCTTCCCTCCTGCGGTTCAAAGTTTGAAAGAGCAAAAGTCAGCATTCTCCTGCTGGTCATCTGCCTTAACTGCCTGCTATCTGTCAGTGTGGTGTCACTAATGTCCCGCCACTCTGAGCTGCTTGATTTTCCACTCACTTCTTGCCAGTTTTCCAGAGGAGAATGAGTCTGAAAAGATGTACTACTAATGCTTGAAATGCAAGGAGAGCGCCAATGATGTGGCAATGCCCTGTAGGGATTAAGGAAGGAGGAATTCTTCAGAGACTGAGGTTAGAGGGAATTAAGAATGGAAAGTACCAGCTGAAAGTGCAGAAGGTTTCTCTGTCTGGTAACAGTCAGGGCAAGAAAAGTTCCAAAAAATACAATTATTCAAAGCTCTGGTTCACTTGTAAATTGAGGATTGCCTCTCACGTCTGAACTCTGAGTGTTCAAGCTCTGGCAGCTTTGCCACACTGCCCATTTTCTGCCTTTCCAAATTTACTGCCAAAATCAGAGAACAGTATGTGGAATGAGACAAATCTCCTGCAGCAAAGTCTAAACACACCTAAACGGTTTTCCTTGACAATGTCACGTTTGCTGTGTTGTATCTGCCATCCCTCTTTCTTTCATTGCCCCTGCCCTGGCACCCCATAGTCTAAAAATATCACCTTATCGGCTGCCAAAGCAGTTAAATCTCTGTGCATGTTTCTTCTGTTCCCTTCATCCCTCTTTTTTTTTCTTCTTTATTTCTTTCTGGATTATCTGTCTCTCTTGTGTTGATATTGTATTCCTTTTATCTAAGTTCAAACATGTTGAAAATCACAGCACAGGATATGCTTTTAGCAGCTTCTTTTTTTTTTTTTTTTTGTAACTTAACGCTGTTCTGTTCCCATCGGTGACAAAGCAGCACAGGCAGGGGCTGGCTTCAGGGCTGCCTGCCTGTGCCATGATTCAGCAGGTTGTAAAAGGAAAGAATGTCTTCTTTTTTGGGAAAGGGTGGGAGAGAAAGGGGAAGCATGTGTTACAGGCCTGTGTGTGTATATTTGACTTCCTGGTCCTTGTGTGATTGCAGTGGTGGTATTAATGCTTCCCTGCAAGTTATGTTGGAGTTAATAACCTCTTTCAAGAGAGGGGCTTGAAAGATACTTGGCGGAAAAATGGATTTTGCCCAGATTGAGGAGGGAGCCTGCTGAAGTAACCTGCTTTGTTACCCTTTGAAGTATTCCTCTGTGGTGTTTTTAGTTTCTTATTTAAAGCACTTTGTATCCCCTGTGCTGCCTGTTGTTTGTGGCTGTTTCCCTGCCTGTCTGCATCTTCTGTTCAGTCTCTGGGTGTAGCTCAGTCAACAGGGAGGTTTAGGAGCCAGCTTGGTGGCTTTCTGGAAAAATGTGAGCGTTTGATTCCAAACTTCAGTGTAAACAGGGATTTGCTGATTTCATTTATGCTGAGCCTTATTTCTGAACGCCAGGGCCCTGCTTGCATTGTCCTAACGTGGTGGAATTTTCTCTGTGGGGAGACTTATGTTGCTGACTCATTGCATCAACTCAAACCACATTTATGTTTACAACAAAACCCCCTTTTCTTTCTTCCTTCTTCCTACCCCTCCTAGCAATATTGAATTTGGTATTCCCACAGAATACCTCCTATCTTCTGGAGCAGGCTGCAGCCCACAGACCACGCAGGAGCTTGCTTTAAACTGGGTAGTTCAGATACAGCTTTCCATTTAACTGCTTTCAGCTGGAGCAGCTCAGATACAACTTAAAAGCAGTGTTACTGATAGGGTAACAGGAGCCTGCTTTCCTCATCATGGGGCCTTGATCACTACCATTCCACTCTGCTGTACGTACGCAGCAGGAGACGAGGACTCCTGAAGCTTCATCTCACTCCGACGGTCGTTCCCGTGGTCCCACACAAACCAGAGGCCTCCTTTGGCCTTTCCTTCCCCATCCGCACAGCAGGGACAGTTATTTCTGCATTTCCCCATGCTTCTGTACTTGTTCGATGTCTAAACGTTGGGTGTTTACGCAACATTTCATATCTACAGAAATACATTACGTTAATTTTGGAAATATAGCATGGCATAAAGCTTCTGATGGTACGCAAGGCCTTCAAACAAGCGGCTGCCAGAGCAGCACTGCCATGTTCTAAACGCATTGGAGCAGGTCTCGCTTTTTAGTGTTTTCTTAAATCCTCAGGTAATTGAGCAAAAAATACTAAATATGACGAATAGGCAGGAAAACTTGACAACCCTTCCTAAGGGGCTGAGGAGACAGACGTAGAGGCGCGTTTCCTGTGTAACACCGTGGTGCTCGGGCACCGGGACAGGCCCAGGTGAGCAGGCCCAGGGCCCCTCCGCGGCGCGGGGTGAGGGAAGCCCGGCCGCCGGGGTGTCGCCTCACGGCCTGGGGCAGCGGTGGGAAGAGGGTCCCCGCCAGCCCTTCCCCACGGCCGGGCCCCAGCGCTGCCGGTCGGTGCCAGCTCCCCAGGCT
>JAVJGI010000064.1:59367976-59388581 GCA_035590275.1 Ibycter americanus | reverse complement strand
CGTGCTTGGGGAGGGCCCGCGGCGGGGGGCGGGTACGGGGCCGCTGCCGACGCCCGCTCGGCCGCCGTAGGCCTCTGAGAGGCCTGGTGGGGAGCGGCGGGTCTTCTGGTAAGTTCTGGGACCTCTGGGCAGGGGAGCGGCTTGCGGCAGGGCTGAGCCTGCAGCGGGGCCCTGGGGGGCCGGCCCCCCCCCCCCGGGGTGGGACGGGGAGGGAGGCGGGGGTCGGAGGTGGCTGTGGGTTGGCTGTAGTTGGGCTTTTATTTGGCTCCTCGTTCTAATGTCGGCCGGTAACGTGTGGAAATAGCCCTGAGCTCCCTAAAAATGCTCCCCGTGGGTAGGGAGCCTTGCAGAGCCAGAAGAGGAGGTGGGTGCGGAGCAGAGCCTGTGGCCTGGTTCGGGCTGTGTCAGGGGAGGTAGAAGTCTCTGGAAAGGGGGAGTTCAAGGTGTGGAACTGGAGACCCAACAGGTGACATACAGATGAGGAGACTGCAGCAGCAAGGTCTGAGAATTTTGGGGATTTAAAATGTATGCTTTGATTTTTACCACTTGAATATCGTTCGTGTTGGATGTCTTCAAAGTAGTACATAAATGACATCTTAGTTCTCGTTTTTGGCTGAGGATTATATTGCGTGCTTTTAGAACAAACCCCCTACAGCTTTGAATTAAAGCATACATAGCCTACTGCTTTCTTGTCCGTACTGATTCTAAAGAGTGAACTTTCACATGCAGTTTTGTGGTTAAGAACTTTCTAGGCTGTCGAAAGAGAAATGCGGCAGGTGATTTGGTTGTGAAAGGAAGCAGACATGTATTAATAGTAGTAATGGTGAAGGTCCAGAACTTATTATTAGTGGTGTTAACATAATTAGTGCTGCAGCATTTCTGTAGACCATCATGGAAAATTTCTGGAACTTATTTAGAGTATGTTAGATATCTGAAAACTATTCTTTAGGAATGTAATGTATTTCTAAATGCAGTATGTTTACTTGATATTATTATTAAATAAGTATAGCTAACACACAGGTTTGATGGGACACTTCACCCACTGTGGTTTGGGTTGTTGCTGAAATACTGCAAGGAGATAGCAGAACTGTACTAATGTGTGAGATAAGACAGATAAAATACTGGTTAAATACAGGTTGAAATATGTTGCTCTAGGTTCACTCTGATGCATTTGCAATTACTTCAAAAACCTCCTTACTGTTGATTTGGTCATATTACATGGGCTTACCCAAAACGCTTAAGAAAACTAGGAAAAGATTTCAGTTAAACTTTGTGTTTATGTTAAGTCTCAGTATTTCTAGTTTAAAACCCCCCAAAAATTAAGGGGATACTTATACAATTCACAGACAACATCACAAGCTGTGTAGATGATGTAAACTGCTTCCTGCTATCAGCTGCCCTCCTAGGAAAGGAAGCCTAATGCAAAACACTCAGAAAGCTTGCAGCTTCAGTTAGATTACCCTCTCACTTGATGTGCTGCAGCACATCGCCCTAAGTAAATGAATAATCCTTTCCTGGGAGTATGGGGTGACTTGTTCTTAGCCTTGCCTTTTACTTCCTTCTCTGGGCTTTCGTTTTTCTGCCTTTAGTAGTGATCATGGTGGCAGCCTGTTCTTGCTGGAATCTATTCTGTAGCAGGGCAAACTTTGATTGATTTCTAGGCAGGATGGTCTGAAAGATCTTGGGGCATCTCCAGACTTCCCCCCACCTAATGTAATTTTCCTAGCAACTCATCTGTTTTATGGTCAAAAACCCTTGGAGTTATGTCTTTGCCCTCCAAGGACTTCCACTTCTGCAGGAATGATCTCTTTGCTGACAAATGGTACATGGTGTTTTTTTCCCTTACTGTATCTGCACTGATGTACATTATTTTTAGAAGCTGGCATATTTGAAATGCTTATTAAAAACAAGCTTTGTTGCTGTCACCTTTCAGACCTACTATCTTGCCTGGTTTGTGCTTCTTACAACCCAAACAAAAGGCAGATTTTTCTGTGGGGCTGTTGAGCTCTCCAGAAGAGGTTTGGCTAATCCTTTCCAGTAGACTTTCCTCAAATCATACGTAGTAGTGTATCCTAGCTGCCCCATCCTTTTTTTTTTTTTTTTTTTTTTTTAAAAAAGGCCAAACCACCCCCACACAGAGCTCCTGCCTCTGACCTCTTTTAAGTAGGGTGGTTTTAGTTGAGCCTGGTCTGCTGTTCATTGAGTCATGATGTTAAAGGCAGGATCTTCATGATGCTGGAAGTTGTCTAGCTGCAGAAAAAAGCATGTAAGGGGAAAATGTGTTGTCTGCATCATATGAATTGCTGCATATATATGAACATAATTTTATTCTATCCCACTTAGAGGGGTGGTGAGGTAATGTATGGGTTGCTGAAATTCTAGTGTTTGGCCACACAGTTATTCAGCTTTGCTTTGCAGAGTGTCAACCTCTCAAGTCTGCCTAAAGACAGGTCTGCCTTGGACAAGTATGGATGACAGAACTGCACTTGAAACAATGACATCAAGCTGACTGCTGCCAACAGCTTGATTTCCTTTACTTGGCTACTTATTTTATCTCACAGTACTTTCATTTGTCCTACTACAACTCTTTTTGCCTTTGCGTGCTGGATTGGACTGGGGTATTGATTCAGGGTTAAAATAACATGGCAAAAGGACTTCAAGCCATCTTAAACCAGCTGCTAGCTCATCATGAGGCTGTGTAAACAGTTACCCTGGCACCGCAGAAGAGCCACGATGTGGCAGGTAGAGGGATTGTGACATGTAGAAGAGATTTGTGCTGCTCTTCAGTAGGTCTGACTTTAAGAAACTAATGGACTATGAAGTAGGATAGCCAAACCTTTGCTCAGAAACCATAAAAACTTCATTTGAGAGGGAAAATTGGTATCTGTGTGTCGGCCTTTCAGATCTTGTCTCCTTGCATTTTTTTTGTTGTGATAAATTTTCTTTTGTGTCTTCAAATTTTTATTCCACAATTCTTGCCTTGCATGAGGATGCATTGTGCTTGTTTTTACTGGTGTGCTTCCACTGTAAATACCATACTGAAATCCAATTTTCGGAATATAGGACTTTGCTAGAAAATTTTGCTCTTCCTATACTTAAGTCACTCAGCTGTCACTTCAGATGTGGCTGAAATAGAAACCACTGATGCTCATCCAGTTGAATTGCTGAGGTGTAGTTCGCAGTAAGTGACTTATTTTTAATGAGACTCATTTCATCTGACTGTTAATTCTTTAAAAAAAAAAGCAGTAAACTAGATAGCCAGTAGCAATCCAAATGTAGTTATACATTCTGAAATATGCAGTGTTAAGAACTGGCTTGATGAACCACTCAAATAGATTAGTAACCAAGGAGATGATTAAACTGGTTTTGCAGGCTCTGTTTGACCTGACAGGGGAGTTGCTTTCTAAATGGTATGTTCTGGAAGTATCATAGCAAGGGACTTAAACATCCTTTGTGTGGGCCCTTTCGCTGTCTGTCCTCTTCAGAGGTGTGTATGTTGGAGAGAATGGTGACAACTGTCTGCTGTATGGGTCAAGTGTTTACAGTGTCATGCCAATAATTAAGAACACCTTTCCCCTTTATGCCTAGTGAAAGGGGAATTCTAAATAAAAATAAATCTCTAAAGCTGCATGACTTTTCTTGAAAGCTTTGAAATCCAAAGGTAGCGATCACTTAGCCCTGCATTTTAAGAGTGCCTCTTCTATGGCAAGAAACTGATCCTGTCTCTGTGTCTCACTCCAATTTGATTTAGTTTTTACTTGATAGGAAGTCTGAGTAGTGTGGCTGTTCCAGGTGTCTGTTTTCAGTGCTCTGCTATAGCTCCTGTAAATTCCAGGGGAAAATGCTTTGGCCTTTTGACAGTCAGGTGAACAGTGCTTAAATGTCAGCTATAAATTTTCCAGTGTAGAAGCTGACTATGGATGGACACAGAGGGAACAAGTGATTTGTTAGCCCTGGCAGTCACGAACTCTCTTCCTGGTTAGTACTTTGGTGTTATCCTGCAGTAGTCTTCCCTTTGATCCAAGCAGTGTGCCAGTGTCTATAAGTGTCTGCAGACCTTATTTAAAAAAAAAAAAAGCAGATGAAGTTTTAGTCATCTCTGACTTGAAACGTTGTTATGGTGAAAACGAGGGTTGCACTGAAGTTCTGGAGACGTCAGAAGCTCTTGCCTATTATGAAAGGGTTCCTTTGTTAAAGGCTTTTGGCAGTTGCATGATCAGAAATACGCTAACCTTTAGAAATATTACACAGTTAAACCTAGAGAAGGGAAGTGCAGGCAGAGTAAAAAATGGCTAATGATGATAATTGCTTGGAAAGCGGACACTTCAAGGGAGAAATCTGGTCATAATAGAGTAGGTGGTTGTGCGTCTGAAGGTTAGACTGCATTTTAGGTGACTAATTGAACACCTGTAGTTGCTAGCAGCTTAAAGCTCCACTGAAAAATTGGTTTATTCCTGTATTGTACAAAACCTGAGTTTGGTCTCTTTCTCCCGGTCCCCTCCCTATCTTCTATTCAGGAATAACATGATTTACTAGGGCATAATCATGTTTATGTTGTGTCCCTAAGGACTGTGTGAAGTCAAGTTGAAACTGTCTCCTGTAGCAGTACATCCATTACAGATAGAAGTAGTTTTTTAAATATCAAAAATGTGTCGTTCACTTAAATTGCTCTTCTGAGAACATACTGTCTTTTATTCCTTATCATTTAGTTAGTTTGTGTATTGTTACCGTTGTAACAGAATAAGGAGCTTGACATGACAACTGGCAGTTGCAGGAGATGCTACCAGTCTGTACTCAAGGTGTATGAATGGTAGCTTATGTTGAATTTGAGACTGATTTAATATGTAGGAGGTGTCCTAAACAGCTTTCTGTAGGAATATAAACTTGAGAATACTGCTTGCCAATGATTTATAAAGAGGCAAGGACGTGAAACTGGATTAGCTTCTCTTCATGCTTTTAGATTTCTGGTTTTTTTGGGCAGGGGGAAGCGTGCTTGGGAACTTGAACAGATAGTACTTCTACCTTGAAACGAGGTTCAACGAGGCCTCAAATTCAGACGGAGCATTAACTGATAAATGTGGACCTACAGGGTAGATACCTGTGGCTGTATCAGGAGCACAGAGGTGCAGAGTGGCATAGCTTCTGCCCCTGCTGTATGTGTCACTGGAAGAATTGTCTGGTTTAACTAGGATGTTTTGCCAGAAGCATTTCTGGATCAACCTTGCGTGCGATATGAGGCTGTGTGGCTTTGCCGCTTTTTGTGCTAGCATTTACCAAATGTTTGCTGCTGCCAAATACTACCAAAGTGTTGTAGTAGAGGTGGGATTGTGAAGTAGGTGATTGTTACACATGGAGTCAGTACTGTCATGAATGTTAGGGGGGATGATTTAATTCTTTCACCAAAATTTACTGTTGTTTGTCTAGTGGTGAGATTACTTAAGGGATTACTTGCATGCTAAATCACTAATGTCCTTTGCACAAGCTTGGGTGGAGGTATGCAGAAACTCCTTCCTCTTAGAAGGAGAGGAAAGAATTGGCTTATTTTTAATCTTGCTGTATTTTCAGGTATAATTTCCTTGTATCACTTTCTAAATCATGAAGTGGTCATTCTATCTGCGTAATATAATTCAAAAGCAGTTATACAACTTCGGGTAAAATCTTTCTGAATTTAGGTCTGTTAAAAATGTATTTGGTGAGATCCTGTTGGTAAGACAAAAATTCAACCCTTCCCTTAGAAAGGTGTCCTTGTGCCATCTCATCTGTAGTTGCTTCAGTCACACAGGATGCATCCAGAGGTCTAAAAGATCGCTTTCAAATGAGGTTTCAGGCTCTTGTTTTCTGTACTCTTTTCATGCTGATGGGCATGAGTTTATTCAGAGAGCATGCTATCTGTGCAAGAGCAACTTGGAACTTCCAAGGGTACCAATGTTTGCTTGACACTTTTCATTCCTTGGTTTTGTATTGTGGTTCCCACCTTAGTAATGAGAGCTATGAGCTGCTCTGAGGTCTGCAACTGTTTCCAGTTTTGGCTGTACACTGTGCATTAAGCAAACAAGCTTTGCTCATATATAACAACACTTGAAAGTTTTTGTCAGCTGTTGGTGCTGTGAATGGTGTCCTCTGGCTCAGAGGTGTTGCAGTGCATTTGCCTCAACTGTGAGGGGGAGGGTTCTGAGCATGCGTTTAGACAGTAATCCTCAAGGCCATCACTATTGTTAGAAAACTGGCTGCAATTGCATGTCGCTGTAGTGGCAAACTGGACATGACCTCAGCACAAGTCTTTAAAATAGTTTTGCTGTAGTTCTAAAACATCCCCTCTGTTACTAGAAGTAAGTTAAAGAATAATCTAAGAACGGTAGATGTGGTATGCAGTGTAGTTCTGGAGTATTGGATAGTGCTGATAAGCCTTTAAGACTGTAAATTCTTTTAGTTGCCTAAACATGCTTTGGAAAGTTGAAAGTTTGTTTTCTAGCATGATCTTATGCCCCTACAGGCACTATTAGCTTTGCTTGAGTTATGTTTGTAAGTCTACAGGGCTGCAGCCTGAGGCAGGAGTGTAAGGGAAGGAGGGGATGTTTGGTTTTATACTTACTTTCAAAAAAGTGTTAGTCTCAGTTACAGCTCTGGTTTTGGAAGAAAAATTTTGAATGTGATTCAAAGGAGAAAAGGTGAGCAAGGCACAGGTTGTTTTTGTGGGGTGGTTTTTTTGAGCACATGAAACTGAGCAGCATGTTAGGAGTGTTGCCTTTTCTGTCAGCGGAAAGGTGCAGTGATCTTGAAGTTTTTCTAGCAAGAAAATCAAATTGAAACCCATTTAACTTAAAAGATCTTTTAAGCTACAGCTTGCCAATGTCTATCATATTTTAGGTGTGACAGTGTGCTGGGCACTTTATAAATTAGTTGTAGTGTGATATTTTAATTCTGTAAAGCCTCAGTTAACATATATTCTTTTTCTTTGCTTGTCCTGTTTAATTAGAAATCAGAAGAGGAGACTCAAACCAGCTGTCTGCTAAATAGCAAAAAAATTTTCTTCTGGGTCTGCCTTAGTAGCTTCAACTGCTTATAGACATCTGCCAGTAGTATCAGTGACTGTTGGCAGTAGTTCCAGAATAAAACCCGGGAAAGGGGACTGATGAATGAAAATGCCAGTGTCCCTCACTTGAAAGGACAAAAAAATTATTGAACAGGAGGTGGAAGTTTGCTTACTCCATAGCTAATTGTATTTCAGT
Organism: Ibycter americanus; assembly: GCA_035590275.1. Lineage (NCBI taxonomy): Eukaryota > Metazoa > Chordata > Aves > Falconiformes > Falconidae > Ibycter > Ibycter americanus. The sequence continues at coordinate 59,381,352 of JAVJGI010000064.1, read as the reverse complement.
TCCTGAACTGAATGGAAATTTCAGTTTCTGCGTGATGCATTTAAAGCCCTTCATAAGCAAGAAAGGGGTGTTCTGTTGAGGCTTTTGCCGTTAAATGGGTTGTGGTGTTGTGTACATGTGTCTGCTGTTCTGCTTATGGGCTGTGGCAGTGTAAGAACAAAATTATGATACTTCTGCAGCGTGATCTGCAGAACTTGCACACATGGTCCTCCACTCAGTTAACATCTGTTTTGTATTAAATACTTTGTTGTATTCCTCTCCAGCTTTTAGAGCTGTCTCAACCAGCCAGATGCAGCAAATAACAGATTGAACTTTTCTTTCAGTGGTATGATTAGGCACTTCACCTGTTGTCTTGGATGCTTGGTTTTGAGCCAAGAAGCAATGCTTTGCTCTGTGTGCGGTGCTGGCTTGACCTCTTTGCCCTGTCTTATTTATTCAGATCATGGAGCTGAAATGGCTGCTGTATGTGACCCTGCTAGCTCTTGGGACTCTTGTTGTCCAGGCACACGATATGGATGATGACAATGATGGAGATGATGTAGTTGATATCGAGGATGACTTGGACGATGGCATTGAGGAGGTAGAAGAGGCAAAGCCTGAAACAAGCACTCCTCCAAGTCCAAAGGTTTGGCATGGAACTTCTTTTAAAAATGGAATTACTGCTTGTGTTATGGGTAATGTGAGCCTGATCAGAGTTGCATTTGCTTTGCTAACATGTAATATGTTGCGATGTTATTAAAGATGTTATCTGGGAGTAGGGCTTGGAATTAGGCTTATCTGCTTTGTTCCTATTTTCATGTCCCCCATGTTCTTCCTGAAGAGTTAGATCCACCCTTGAAATCTGTGATATGTTTATCAGGAGTTACTGCTAATGTTTCTAGCTAGTTATATACTTTAATTTTAATGGCAGACAAGAGCACAGTGGCTTGGCACAAGCAGCAATATTTATGTAACTTCTGTATTATGCTGCAAGGGCGTCCCAGGTAAGCTCTACTTGAGTCTAGAGGGGGAATGTGAGCTGTATATGCCTGTATTTCTTTAGGGTAGAGAATGTGCCTTGAAAGGTGCATAAATGCCCCTCTTTTCCAATAGGTTACCTACAGGCCCCCAGTCCCAACCGGTGAGGTGTATTTTGCGGAGTCCTTTGATAAAGGAACTCTAGATGGGTGAGTATAATCTGAAGAATGATTCAGTATAGCAAATGATTAAAAATTTTAGTGAAAGACAATGAAACCCTCTCTAGAGCTTGTGTTATTCACAATTGAATCAAAGGGCAGTGGCTGGTAAGGATTAGCAACAGCGATGGTATGAGGCTGGTTGTTAGTGCTGAGCTAAACTAGTATTTCCTTAAGTTCTGGTAAAAGGGGGAGGTGAGCCATACGTATGTAATGTTCTAATCCTCATCTGACTTCCCTCATGTGATGTGAAGCTATTTTTTTACAAGAGCGAGACACTGAGGCCATAATCCTACTTCAGGGGTGGGGTGGGAAGTGGCAGATGCAGAAGACTTTGCAAGCTTAGGGATGGAACTCAGGGGATCAAGACACTGGGGTATAGTCACAGGACAGCACGGGCTGTCTTGTCTTAAGGGCATGATTTTTAGTGTGAATGTGAAAGTCTGGTTTTCTAACCACTGGATGTTGGTCTTGTAGATGGATCCTTTCCAGAGCCAAAAAAGATGATACGGATGATGAGATTGCCAAATATGATGGTGAGTCCAGTCCAGGTTTTGGGTGATGTTTCTGATCTCTTTTGTTATATCTGAAGAAGAGGTATAAGCCTTTGTTTTCCTGTTTCCCAGTTAAAATTATATTCACTCAAGAAAATGGGAGGGATGTTTATATACCTGGCCAACAATATAAAGTGTGGTTCTGACTTAGACAAAGTATCTGCTTGGAGACTTTAAAATAATATTTATGCTAATAACTTGGTAAGTTACCCTATTAGGGAGTTATTGCAGAACGCTGGCTATCTTGCTCAAAATTGGGCTAAACAAAGACTGTCTTGAACAAGTTTTGATAATATTTGGTTAATTTCTCTCCAGGTAAATGGGAAGTCCAAGACATGAAGGACACTAAGCTTCCAGGAGACAAAGGACTTGTATTGGTGACCCGAGCCAAGCACCATGCAATTTCATCAAAACTTTCAAAGCCTTTTGTGTTTGATACCAAGCCCCTTATTATACAGTAAGTAAAGGATAACTTAGTGTCTGTTATTTCAAGGGTGACATGGTAGCAGGCTGAGGTTAATTCCATAACTGAGCTTCTGTTGACTGGGGGTCTAGATGACACAAGATGCTGTAACCTATTATTATACTGTTTAAGTAAGAGTAAAATAGCAACCCATATTCCCAGAGTGGGAAGTCAGGAACAGCATGGGTCCCTCTGGAGCCTGAAAAGGAAAGAAGCCTATGAAAACCAGACTTGGTAACCTGTCTCGGGACTTCAGTTCACTTGATTTAATTCTAGTAACAAGGTCATGCAACTGACTTTTGTACTACTAATTGTGGAAGTCCTTGTCCTTTTGAACAAAAGCTGGCCTGTATGTAGGTCAGTGCACTTCCTTATGCAGTAAACTGCCCCATTTCCAAGGTGGAGTGGACAGAGTGGTAAAGATGCGCTTTTTTCCTCCTCCCTTTGTTTTGGTTCATCTCTCATGGAAGATGAACAGCTTTCCTTGGTCTGTTTGGCCATGACTGATGTAGAAGAATCTACTTGCTTGTATGTTAGATTAGCAAGTCAGGAAGGAGAAAAAAAAAATCATTCAGTGAGAACAGTTGAATTGTGGATTATCTACTTTATCAGCGTTAAACAAAGAGTAAACTAATTCAAATATATTTGCACAAGATAATGAATTGGTCACTTTTCTTTGCATGACTGTTTAGTTTTGGCTCAGGAGGCAAGGCTAAAAATAAATCCCAGTGGTCATTCACTCCAGCTGCTGGCACTGAGAGAGGATGAAGCATAATTAGGCTATTCCTGACAGATGTTTTGCCATTTTCAGACTCCTTGGCATCCCTAAATATACTGTTGTGTGCTTATAACCGTAAAGGGGCTTCTTCTAGGATCCAATTGTTGTTGTTCAGTTAGTCTTGCAAATGGAGTTGTCTGTCCGCCATAGTAGTTGTGGGGAAAAATAATGGGCTTGCCTTAATCTCTGTTGCAGTGTCTTACATACTGGAAAGCTTTTTCTTCCTTCTCTCTACTATCTAGATCATAATCTTCTAGACCAGCATTCAATTCCTTTATTCTTTTTCTGTCACGTTAAGTCTTAAAAATCTTCAATTTTTCTTGTTTCTCAGCCCCTTATGAATATTTGCTTAGTCCTTAGAGTGCAGCATGTATTTTTAATATTCACTGGGCATGTGATTTAAAGCAAACAACAAAGAAAGTCCTACTCTGTAATTTGTACTTGAAAATTGTAATTGTGTATTACAGGAGTAATTTTTCCTCATGTATAACATGTTCTCCCATTCTCTATGTGAAACTAAAATTAGGTATGAAGTAAACTTCCAAAATGGAATAGAGTGTGGTGGGGCCTATGTGAAATTGCTTTCCAAAACCCCTGAATTGAACCTGGTGAGTAATGCTGCTACTTTGAGTATTAGCTGTGAAAGAAAGCTTTTTCATTTTGCTTCTTCCTGAAGAAACTTCTTTGGTAAAGGCAGTGGGGCACATTTAAGGCTTGATTGCCTAAGTACTTTGCACTCAGCAGTTCCTACTATTTTCAGTTGGAGAGGGTAAATACTGAAATTTTCTGGCCTCCTGAGTGAAAACTCTGGAGTTCCCTGCTAGCTGAGTAGTTCTAGACATTTGCTAAAGTCTTCAGACTTGAGATTTCCTTAGGTTCTAGGACCAAAGAAAGCAGTATCTTAAGAGTAGCCAGTGTATGAGAAGAAACCTTGGGAAGCTGTTGCACAGAAGCAAGATTCTGTTTCATCTTCTAAAACAGACTAATGCAAATAACTAAAAATACACCTTGCATTTATTGCTGTACCTTTGACATCTGAAGCCACTTGTGAGTTACTTTTTTAAAAAAGTCTGGAGGTTGGACTGGATATAACTTTATATGTTCAGCTGCACACACTAGCTATATAGAACCATGCGCTTCATGAATGACCCTTGAATGCATTGTATTAAGTGTGGTGAATGGAAGAGGCCATACTGCAGCTCCTAAGGATTAAGCATAATTTTCTCTCCTCAGTCATATACGCACCTAAAGTGGTTTAGCCTATTCAGACAAAGCTTAACTGCTGGGTCACCTTGCATAGGCTTTTGTAGCCTGTGGGTTTTGTTTAGCCACCTTCATAGACTTCATAGGAAATACCTTTTATGACTTGTTACCCATCCTTTTCCTTCTGCAGTCTCATTGGAGTTGTATTATTAACACAGATTCCAAAGTACTAAAAAAAAACCCCCCACCCAAAGACTACTTGGTTGTCTAACCAGTTTCATATGTGCATTGAATTTTAAGATCACATTAGCAAGAACGAATGGACTTGCTTGCAGTGTTCAATAGTGAGCTTACATCCAGTTAGTGCTCAGGTTGAGACAGCACCCCAGTTTATACATGTAAACTAAATACAACTTGGCCTCGCTTTTAATGCTGCTTATCACTTTGTATGAAAGAAACTCACTGGACTAGCTAGTCGTTCATTATTACTGGTAACTGATACTTCTATGTTGATAGCTTTTTAAATCCTTTATTGTGATGTTAGAGAGATACTTAAACGTTATGGTTATTACTTACACTTACCTCGTCGATAACACTTGAATACCTGTTGCTTTCCATCTGGGAAGTAGAGACTAAAGGTACAAAATCAAGTAGCTGGGATAATTCTGGTGTTTTTGCTAGAGGCTTGTATTCATCACACAGGCTTTAGTGTGGTTATTCACTGGCTTGATATCAAAGTTGTAGAATGATTTCTAATTAGGAGTTCTTATGCCAGGCAGTGACTTAAGTTATATTTCAAAATAATGTAATGAAGTTTTGCATTGTTTTTAAAGGATCAGTTCCATGACAAAACTCCATATACAATCATGTTCGGCCCTGACAAATGTGGAGAGGATTATAAATTGCACTTCATCTTCCGGCACAAAAACCCAAAGACTGGCAAATATGAGGAGAAGCATGCAAAGCGTCCAGATGCAGACCTGAAGACTTACTTTACTGATAAGAAGACCCATCTTTATACTCTAGGTATGGTGATCGTTAACTATGCATGTCAATTTACTGTGTTTTCTGAGTCAAAAAGCTCATAAAATGAGCCAGATGAAAACTGAATATTTGTGTCAACACACCATAACAACTAAAAACCACTTGAAAGCTCTGAATGCAAAAACCAGTCTTATTATACAAAGGCTTATTTTTTCCTTGCAAGAAGTCTTGATTTATGTAAGAAAGGTCATGAGACTTTAAACTTAAATAGTTAAAGGAGAACTGAATTTCAGAGCAGTCATGAGTAACTTGATATCCTAAGTATATCCAAAATAATTATCAACACTTATAAACTGCTTGAATGCTGCCCCCTAGTAATTTGGGGTGTGCTAGGGTTTAGATTTAGAGGAATAAGTTTGGGGTTTTTTTTCCTTGCTGCTTTCATAGTACTAAACGAACTCAGTGGTTCTTGAAGTACAGTGTCTGGTCTGGTGTATTAGCTATGACTAAAATCTTTCAGGGAGTATGTACTTCTTACTACTAAAGCAATACCTACTGTGCCAAAGTCAGCTTGCTGTGGTAACTGGTAAATCGCTCCGCAAACATCTCTGTGCTTTTAGCATATTTAAAGTAGGACTCCTGCAATGAGTCGTCTTTCTCACAAGGTGATATGTATGGTACATCATCACTAGTTATACTTTGGCATAAAGAGAAATGTTCTTAACAATTCTTTAAAATGGTTGCTGAGTAGGTGGTAGCTTGAATTGCTGAAGTTGTAGTTGTGCAGTGGGGATGAGTGATGCTTTATGATGCACGGTGTCATCTGTGTAATGGCTACATCAACTTTTTCCCTTACAGTCTTGAATCCTGATAATAGTTTTGAAATACTGGTTGATCAAACAGTTGTCAACAGTGGGAATTTGCTAAATGATATGTCTCCTCCTGTGAATCCACCCCGAGAGATTGAGGACCCAAATGACCAGAAGCCTGAGGACTGGGATGAAAGACCAAAAATCCCAGACCCAGATGCTGTTAAACCAGATGACTGGTAAGCTGCTGGGGTAGAACTGGAGGGGTGGAACTGAGGGAGGCCTTAGCCTGAAGTTTGGTCCTGATCAAAAAATCTTTCTCAGATGACTTACAGAAAGTTTTGAGTCTCACCCTTGTAATCAAAACTCAGTTAGTTTATGCATCTGAGCAGCAGTTTAGGACAAAGGCAGGCAGGACCATGTCCTTTGGGAATTACTGTTTAGTGCTCCTGTTAGTGTGCTGGCCACAGATAAAGGTTTTACTGAAACGGCTACACTAGCTGATGCTTTCATCCTTGATGAGATCAAAAGATGAGCTGCAGAAGGTATAACTGGAAGATGTTTGTGTAATGCATAGTTACAAGTGACTGAAATATCAGACATCCTAAATCAGAAACTGATACTGGGTTTCTGTCTTTAAACCAATGCCTTGTGAACCATAGACTCAATTTCAGGCTCAAATGCATGTTTGCAGTGACCATGAAGATAGGGTATTTGCTGTAATATGCCCTTTCTAAGTTGGTTTTTGAAAACTAAGTAGTATTACCTTATAGTTGGTGCTATGACTGTGCCATGAGGCACATGTGTAGGTAACAGATAGCAAAGTAATTCCATTCTGAAATCATGGTGTTATACCTGCCCTATCAGAAGCGAAGCTGGCTGGATGTCTAGATCAGTGGGCTTGTTCAGAGTGTGGAATCATGCCTTGGGGTTAAGAACTTTTACATGTTGTGTGTGTTAATACATAATACTCTCTTCCAAAGGGATGAGGATGCTCCTGCAAAGATTGCAGACGAAAATGCTGTGAAACCAGAGGGCTGGCTAGATGATGAGCCAGAATATGTAGCGGACCCTGATGCTGAGAAGCCTGAAGATTGGTATGTTTACTGCCTGTTGCAAATGACAGCAAATATTTCATGGCTTTAGTACTGGCTTTTACAAGTATAAGAATAGCTAGTTCACTGTTGCTTACTTACAAAGTTACTGATTCAGGTTATCTCGCTTAAGAAGGAGAAGGCAAAGTTGGTCTGAGGAGTCTTGTCCTCTTGTCTTCACCTGCATACTTTTCAGCTATCTTTTGTGGCAGTAAGCTGAACAGGGCAGAGGGATGGTCATCTTGCAGTTGTACCTTACTTTGAAGGGGTGGTCGGGGAGGCTGTGCTCAGGGACTGACTGCTGTGCTTCCAAGTTACTAGAAATCCCCATTCCTTCTGTAGTGTCTTTATTGACAGACCTATGCTATACAAAGCTTCAGTATCTCCATTTTATGGTAGGAATTTTCATTTTCCCAGAAATCAGACATTGTCTAAGTCTTATTTTGTATAAAGGCAAGGGGTGGACTTAAAATCTGGATTTCCCTTTTCAGGGATGAGGATATGGATGGTGAATGGGAGGCACCTCAGATTGCAAATCCTAAATGTGAGACGGCCCCTGGCTGTGGTACCTGGCAGCGTCCAATGATTGACAATCCAAACTACAAAGGCAAATGGAAGCCTCCTATGATTGATAACGTGAACTATCAGGTTGGTGTTTTCACTGCTTAAACTGCAGGCCAATGCAGCATTTCTCTTACAAAAAGCAGAATGATTTAGATTCAGCAGGTGTAATTAAGAATACAAATACTGTCATGATTGTACTGTGTTTCAAGTGAACAGATTCCAAGTGCTTTCTTACTTGGCTTCACTTCTTTGTAGCACAGATGAAAACTGATTCCCAAAACCTGACAAATGTCACCTGTAGACATTGTAATTAAGAGCAATGGGTTGGTCTTCCTCCACTTGAAATGGGTTGAAAAATGAAAATTGTATTATAGCAGGTAAGGCTGAATGCTTTTTGTCTATCCTAGGGTATATGGAAACCTAGGAAGATCCCAAACCCAGATTTCTTTGAGGACTTGGAACCTTTCAAGATGACTCCCTTCAGTGCTGTGGGACTTGAGTTATGGTCAATGACTTCTGACATTTTTTTTGACAATTTCATCATCTGTACTGAAAGAGCTGTGGCTGATGACTGGGCCAGTGATGGATGGGGACTGAAAAAGGCAGCGGATGGTGCTGCAGAGGTGAGAAGTGAAGGCTTAGTTGTGTGCTCCTGACTGGAACAGTAGGAGCATTGCTGCTGCTCTCTCCTACAGTCTTTATCAATATATATACACACCCCTATATGTACCAAGGTTAGGAGTTACGCTAAACAAGACTGGAACCTCAGATCCTAATTATAATACGGTAATAGCTGCTATAAGTTGCAAATAAGTACTTGTTGCTCTTCTGTGAGGTTTTTGCTCTAACAATTGGGCTGCTAACTTTAGCTTAATTCTTGATTTGTAAACTATGGAAAAAGTTCTTGTGGAGGTTAGCTTTAATTTTTTTGAGGTATGAAACCTAATGTTCAAAGTGGCAAAAAGCCTATTTGAAAATTCTGTAGCTTAAATTTAACTGCTACAACTTGCTATATGGTATGAAATTTCACAGTTCTTTTTATGTTACAGCCTGGTGTTGTGGGTCAGATGATGGCAGCTGCTGAAGAGCGTCCCTGGCTTTGGGTAGTCTACATCCTCACTGTGGCTTTGCCAGTGTTCCTTGTTGTCCTTTTCTGCTGTTCTGGGAAGGTATGCATTTCCTCTGATAATCAGTATAATCTTTAAAAAGAGATTGAGCAAAATGTGCCTTCATGTCACAAATAATTGCCTGATTTTGACAGGTTGAATTTTTTTGGGTTTGTTTCTTTTTTTAGAAACAGCCAAGTGCTGCAGAATACAAAAAGACTGATGCTCCTCAGCCTGATGTGATGGATGAGGAGAAAGAGGAAGAAAAAGACAAAGGGGACAAGGAAGAAGAGGAGGAGGAGGAAGAGGAAGCAAATGAGGAAAAGTTAGGTAGGTAAACTAGATAATCCTGAAAAAGATTGGGTTTTCTGTCTGATAGAATGAAACAGCAGGATTAGCAGATGTGGAGAAAGCCAATGGTGAAATGAAGATAAGTCAGAAATGAGAATGAGCTATTTCTTTTGTTTCACTTAGAAGAGAAGCAGAAAAGTGATGCTGATATAGGAAGTGCTAGTCAAGAGGAAGAGGAGGAGGAGGAGGAAGAGGACAGGAAACCTGCATCAGAGGTAAGAGCGCTTAATCTGTGCGGGAAGTTTTGTGCATTTTTTTCCTTAAGTCATGTAGAATAAACCTTACTGAAGTGTTAGAAGTTAACCTGGCTCATCTGATACTCTCTCCCAGTGTCACAACTTTGGAAAACTTAGTTATCCTGCAGAACAGGAATTGCTGTGGCCAACTTCAGCAGAGCGGGACACCTTGCTAAGGGCACTGCCATAGACCCCGCATTGCCAGAGGAGTGGGATTGTGTGGAACGAGTCTTCTTGAGGCAAAAGGCTTATTCAGCTTTGCCAGGGCGTGACCTCTTACGTGCTCCACACTAACATAATGGCTGACTTAAAAATGGATGGAGTGTTGCTTGAAGTTAAAGCGATTCTCGCAGCAGCTGTTGAGTACTCTCAGCAAATATTGTACATCCACTGTGAAAACAAAAGGATCTGTGCGATGTATAGAAAGGAAGGGTAGTAACAGCACTAGGTCCTGTCAAAAATGATAACCTAATGAGAAGTGAAAGTAGATTATCTGTAGGTTTGCTCAAAATTGTTAAGGGTGGTATTAGATTTTTTTTTTCTTGATGTTTACGTGAATTACTTTCTTGCAGGAGGAAGAAACTGTGAATAGATCACCCAGAAACAGAAAGCCCAGAAAAGATTGAAAAAAGTCCTAAGAACTTGATCTGTGATATTTTTTTTTTTCCAAACATGGTTCTGAGAGAAGGACCTTGGACACCTTACATTGAAACTTGGACAAACCTCAAGATTTCACCATCCACAGGTTCCAGTCACTATCCAATGTAATGGAGTGTCTAGCAGTAAAATATTTGCAATCATCTGTTTTAAAGAACATCATTCCTGTAGAAAGAATGCATTTAATATAATGGGCTGTGGATTTTGGAATGTAACATAACTAACCTTTTCACTTTTGGTTTTAAATATTCTTTTCTGTTTTTAAGTAGATTGGTAGAACTTTTCCAGTCTCAAACCTTGGCTTAATTTAATATATTAATTAGTGAAAAATAACAATGAATCTTGACAGTGCTAGGTGATAAAAATGCAGTTTTATAACTAGTTTTTTTTACAAATATGTAAATTCCTAAATGCACCAATGTCTTTATATCCCTAAAATTTGGTAATTGTTTAAAGAAAAAGTTGTCAATGTATTTGACAACCCCTTTGCCCTCAACGGAAAAGAAAACTGGGGAGGGATGTATGGAGAAACTAATCAATCAACTTCATTCTTTCGGGGGGAGGGGAAAGAAGAAGGGGTAGAAGGAAGGGGTTAACCAGTCTATAAAATATGCATACTGTCCATGGCTAAAGCCCTGTTAAGTGTTGACAAATGATCTAGGATTTGGAGTGGGTCATCTTAATGTGGCATTTAATCCTGCAGACCTTGCAGATAACGGATTTTGTTAGTTCTTGAACTATTTTTGTAGAGCTAATGGGTTGAGGGGGGGTTAGACTACTTCCCCTTTTCCCCTCTGTTCGGCCACTGATGCTTTCCTTTCTCTGACTATACAGCTTTTTCTGAGTGCAGCTTTGCCTCAGTTGCTGAAGCGCTTCATGTTCAGCTCATTGTTGAACTCTTTATTTTTATAGCTAGGCCTACTCCTTTCCAGGGTCCAAACACTGGATAGGACAGTGTCCCATATCCTCTCACTGTTATCACTGTATGTCTACTCCTGTAGAAATCGGGGAGGTAGTCAGGCAGACAAGTTGAACTGAGTATTTGTTAAGAAAAAAAAACAAACCAACAGCCAAGATGTCAGTATTGTAGGTGGGGAAGGAGCATGTGGAATATCTGAACTGGTATGTGAAACTGTTTAAGTCTTTTATCTGCTCTTCATGTAACAAATGCATCCTAAATTATATTGTGAATATTAGGGAGTTCCAAATCCAGCTGAATAAATTTTTTTAAAAGCGTTGAGTCTACCATACTATACTGTTTCAAACACTTTTTTTTTTTGTGTGGAATGCAGGTGACCACTACAAGAGCATACCTCTGAGGGTGTAATCTATGTAACTTCATTACACTGTACCAAATATGTTGGCATTTGGATGTCTATATAGATAAACTTGCCTTTGTTTAGAGTGAAATTAAATGTCCTGAAATTACTCTTCTTGCACTGAATTTAAACACTCCAGTGTTGTTTGGTCATAGCATAGGTATAGTGTGGGGAATAATTCCCAGGGGTAGGGGAGGGAAGAGTGTTCCAATTACCTTGCAAACAATCCAACCAGTTACTAAAAGACTCTTGTTTTTTGGGGTTTTTTGTAAAACACCTTTTGCTGCCTGTCCTTATGTTGTATCCCTTGGTTGTTGTGTTTGAAATATTCGTGATCACAAATGCATAGCAGGATTTCTTGATCTTTCTGCAGTGTGCAAATAAACTATTGTAAGCAAGATACTGGAAGTAATTTCAGACTTCTGTTGGGAGCTATTGCATGTTTAGAATGCCTTTGCCTGTTTGAATACCTGGTAAATACTGCTCCTTATTGCAAAAATAGCTTATACTCTGACATGGAAGATGTCATAGCTTAAGCATTGCTACTAGCTTGTTCTCAGGACTGTATTTTTATCAAGGAGCAGCTGCTATTTATGACTCTCAGTCCTTTGAGATGAAGTATATGTAAATGGTTTCAGAATGTTAGCTGAATTGAGCACAACATAAAAATCTATTAACCTAATGTTTTTTTATCTTAATATGCAAATTGCCTTAAATTCCTGAACAATTCATGTGCATACATGTTCTTTCAAAGCATCAAAAGTGAACTTAAGATCTGCTATCAGCTTTTAAATAGTATTATATTATAGCTAACTGTAAATCTACATTTGCTTCTGCTAAACCTCCTGAAAAGGTCTCCTGTCTGCATGTTACGGCTTTTTTTGATACCATAGTGTATGCTTCTTAAATAATCACTACAATAAATGAAGACTTTCCAAAATGGATAGACAACTCAAGTTACTCTTTATCCTGCTTTCTGACCTGGGTGGCTCAGTTTAACTTCAGAATCACTCTTACTTTTAAAGCTTTGGAGGAAAAAAAAAATAGCTGTTTTTCCTTCATACTTCTAAAGAGTAGCTGTGTTTTTTGAAGTACTGAAGCTCTGCCTGGTTGTAACTTGTGAGCTAGGTTTGGAACTGTTACAAGTGCTTAAAGGTGGTTTTGGGTCTTCTGTGCCTGTGCACCCAGGAGTCGCAGCTTCTGAGAAGGGTGCTCTGCTTAACGTGCTGTGTCTGAAGGTGGTGGTGGTGGGTGTTTGAGAGGGTAAATCAAAACAAAACCTCAGCAAGTAGGTGCAGGCAGGGTCTGAAGCACAAGGCAGCAGAAATGCTGAAAGGAGGTGTTTTTTTTTTTTTCCTGCTGGAGCTGGTGCTCAGTACAGGGAGTTGCTGAGGATGCAGCTAACCAACTAACCTGACCCAGAAGCGGCGCTGGGTGCGATCGAGCCTTTCTGTGCCTGGCTAACGGTGAATTATCGTGGCGTGAGGCTGTGAGCTGTGCGGCGCGCTGCGTGTCTGCGTGCAGACTGACTGCTGGGCCTGAGGAGAGCCTTGCAGGTGCTCATGGCTGGGAGATGTACGTTTCCCTGGTTCCTCTCTTGCTCTTTCTTTACTCCTTCCTCAAAAGTGCTCTGCTTAGGCTGTGGTTACTCTCTCCATCCCTACCTGTTCCCCAGTAATACCACTATTACCTCATGGTTTCAAAAAAGCTGTGGGTTCTTTGTGTGTTTTTTTTCAGTGTTGCTGAACAAGGACGTAACTTCATTTGCAGAAAAGACCTGTCCATTTCAAAAAGGTACATGTAACTCAGAAGAATATGTAAAAAACCTAATAAAGAACCATAAATCCGTTCGGCTTTCTTGGTCTAATTAGCAAAACCGCCTAGGTCTTCATCGTTGGTGGCTGGCTGGAAGTGAAGGGAGTGGGTCCGGACTGGGAACCAGCTTCAGCACATGAGGAAGAGGAGGCGACAGCGTCCCGTCCCCGCGAGGCGGCCGGTCACCCGTCGCCCCAGGACTCTTCCCAGCCCGCCGCCCGCTGAGCTCCACCCCCGTGCCCGGCAGCAGCGGCCGGCGCTGCCCGGG
>JAVJGI010000064.1:59335964-59366714 GCA_035590275.1 Ibycter americanus | reverse complement strand
GAGGGCTCTTGCCTGCTCTGTTAGAGATTCGCAGCTGATAAGGGCTGTTTTATTTTCTCCCGTCGCCTTTGCGCACTGGAAGAGTACCTAAAAACTGCTGCCTGCTGAGATGGGAGCAGGGGGTGGCCCCCTGTGATGGTTGCAGTCATTCAGAGTGGCGCTCCTTGAATTGTGTTTTTGGCTAATTCATCTGAAATGTCCCTGCAGAAACTGTCAGAGGAGCGTTAATACTGTGGTGGCTTTGGATTTGTTGTTTGCTTGCTTATGTCTTTAATTTAGGCTGTCAGGGCTTAGTGGTGTTGCTTGATAACGATATAATTATTACTGAGGGGGAATTTTTAAGACAAATAATGTGTCTATTAATTCTGGTACGTATTGGAAAGAATTTCAGTGGAAAGGCAGCTGCTTATTTGCCACTCGCTCTAGTGGGTGTGAACACTATGGGAATCCCACTCCACCCATTAAAAACTGGCTTAGCTCAAAATCTTAATGTTTCTCTGGCTTCTCTAGCATTTCTGGTTGTTAGGGTATATTCATACAGCTCTGTTTGTATATCAAGATAGCTATTGCTTAACTTATGCTGAGCCCTTTAAATAACACTACTATGTACTAATGTGTCAGTAATGTAGGTTAGTAGGATAACCTCTTAAAGGCTGCCTGTCTTAATACCTTTCTTCCTTAAAACCAGGTCTTTCTAAATGGTGGCCTGCATGAAAATGATACAGTACTGTTCTGAGTGTCTTTAAAAGGGGATACTGGATTAACCTGAGACATTTCTAGGTTAGTGTGTAGATTAAATCATGTTTTTAAGGTGGTCTGTGTGTTTGACCAGATCAGAAGGGAAGGAAGATGTGATTCTCTGCTTGGACCTCATTTAGTTAGAGTTTTTAAAACAGAATAAAGATAGAGCTTACTGTATGCATGGGTGTAACTGAACATGATATAAAACATTGAAATATGGGTTGCATCAGTGTCATCTCTTGATGTAACTGGCACTAGGCAGCATGTGAGCAGTTTGTAGTATTTACAAGATGAACAGAAAATGTTACTCAGCTGAATTGTTTCTGTTCTTGCTAATACACATATAAGAATCTAGGGCTTGCAGACTTTTCAGAAGACTAAGACAGTAGTGACACAGTTAGAGCACTTCAGATGATTGTTAAAAAAGGGTACTTGAGGAAGAGAGGAAACCTTGTGCATTCCTGACAGTGATTCTGTAAAACTTTCCAGGTAGCTGTTGTTTAGTAGACTGATCTTGAATGTAAACTTTTGTCAGAACAAAAATTACTCCAGCTTATATTTTATTATCTAAAGACTTGGTGGGATTTCTACTTATTTCCTGTCTGTGCTCTAAGGCTTTTTGTGTATGGGGCTCTATCCATTAATAATGCGTATTTTTGTTACACACAGAGCTCTTTAGCATGTCAAATCCTGTTGCTTAAATTGCCACCACAGGTCTTCATATTGATCTAAAAGAAAGATGTCTTGAATTCATCGGTGGTGTTTCTTTTAAATTGCTTTGGATGTGGATTTGACCTAATTAGCGTCCATTATAATGACGACTCTCAACAGCAGTGAGGTTCTGAAATACACTGCACATCTGGGGAAGCCCTTCTTGTACAGGAAGCTGCTGCCAGTGGCCAATTTACACAACAGAAGAGGGTTTTAGTGTATGAATGACTCCTCCTCGTGCTGGCCTGCTGTTTCCTTCCTAGGATACATGACTGTAAGCTTAATTGCAGCTGCTGATTCATCACCTCGTTACTAGGGTATAAAGTTGGTTTGCTTAGTAATTCAAGTTTTGAAAAACAACAACAAACCTCTGCTGCTAATTTAATTCCTTTGGTGCAAAATGTACCTCTCTAGGCTGGTATTTTACTTCTAGCAATCATGTAGCTGTTATCAAGAGCGAGTATGTGCCTTGTACGGGAAGGACGTGGGCTTGGTTTAAAATATTCAATAAAGTTTGGATGAACACCAAAATTACCTTATTTTAAAATATCCTGGACACATTCCTTTCTAAAGAATGCTGCTGGATCAGAGAAACATGCATTGTATCAGCTATCGCTGCTGTTACGATCCAGAGTTTTCCATGAAGCTGCATGTGAATCTTCTCTTGGAAACTGGTAGTTTGTGTTGAAAGTTAATGAAACATTTATGTTGATCTTTGAAAGAGAAAACAACTCATGTGAAGGTAAAGGGTTTATGATCTAGCGTCAGAGGGCTTGTAGTAGAAGGATGTGAAGCTGCACTGCCACAGGTGTAGACAGTGGACAGTGCGTGCACTCCCAGATGCTATACTTCAGAGCATCTTCTGCAAATTCAGAATAATCACAGGGAACAGGATAGCACCGCTGCTTCCTCCTTAATGCCTTGTATGACTTTTCACGTGGCCAAAATCAGATATTTTCTCTTCCGTTAGTCTTTTCTCTATTTTAGATCCTGAAGTTGGATGGGTCTTGCTTACAAGCAGAAGTAAGGGGTAGCTTCTTCCTTTGTTTTCTTGCTAAGCAGCTTCAAAATTTGAGCCACAGAAACCAAAAGAATACGGTATTGGTACAGAAGTACCTTGGATGATTTGTGCACCATGTCGGCCTGTCCTTCATTTGAGGAAAAAGATGAAAAACATTAGCTTCCTCTTTTTTTAAATTTTGAGACCATTATTTAATGGGAGATTCAAATGTTGACATTTACTTCACATTTCTGTTGCTTAAGATAACATTATTACAACTGTGTTCGAACTAGAAGATGCTTTATGTTTGGGTAATGTATTGTCTGTTGTGTTAATCTTGTAGTTTTGAGAAACAGGGAAGCTGGGAAGATACAGGACTTGGCCCCTAGAACATTTTTTCCTCTTTGCCAGGTTTTGTTTTGAGAAAGTTCGTTTTGATAATGCTGTTTAAATTCTTTGCAGTAGAAATGTTGGTTCCCTTGTATTTCTCTGACAGACCGTAATGTGGTGTATCACTGAGCTGAACAGAAACTGTTTCATTGACGTGTGAATGAGGAGAATGGCGAGATCTGGATTTTCATCTCCGCTCCTTGTTTTATGATGTGGTCTCTTGGAAGGAGACCTGCTCCCTGTTTCTTGCTGGTTGGTTGTGTGTCATTCCCCCCTCTCCCCAGACCAGTTGCTGTGTAGATGGCTTGCTTTGTCTAGGACTGCCTCAAAACCACAAACAGTATTTCTGGAATGGGCAGAGAAGGTCTAGTCGGTGGCCTGTCTTGGGAATGCTTTGTATTAAAGCTGAAAAGGAGACCAGCATTTATTTATTTGGGAGTGATAGAAGTTTTTACATTAATAATAGGAAAGTTCTGATTTAAACAAAGGCACCAAGTAAAAAGTTTAAAAAGAAATGTAAGTGTAAGGAGAGCAATGCAATGTTTCTTGGTTGAAAAGATCTAAAGAAAAATCAAAGGGAATAGATTGC
Organism: Ibycter americanus; assembly: GCA_035590275.1. Taxonomy (NCBI): domain Eukaryota; kingdom Metazoa; phylum Chordata; class Aves; order Falconiformes; family Falconidae; genus Ibycter; species Ibycter americanus. The sequence continues at coordinate 59,363,283 of JAVJGI010000064.1, read as the reverse complement.
CTGGATTGTACTGACAAGCATTAATAGCATTCCACTATGAAGCTCAGGCTGGTACACTTAACAATTCAGAAGACTTAATTTTTAAAGTGTAAGCTGTGGTATAAGGGTGTTAAATTGTGAAATTATGTTTTACCACAAAAATAGCAAATTATTTCCACATTATTTATACATAACTATAGTGCACTGTAGTCTTGCCACCATTGTTTGTTTTTGCTGACAAGTCTGATAGTTTGTTGCCCAACAACTCCGACAGGTTTTTCTTTGTCTCCTTTTAATTCTATGTGATGTATTGTTGTATGTTTGAAACATTTCCCTTACTAGATTAGTTAGATATGCAGTGATGCTTCCTAAATTGTAAGGATCTGGGAGTGACTGATCTGCTGCTGCTGTTTTAAGTTCAAGTGAGGTGGAGGATCCAGCATTGCAGCTGAAGGCACGGCAGTTTTTTTGATTCAGTAGAACAATTCCTGTAGCCGAAGCTGCCCCCTGTGACTAATGCAGGCTTAAGATATTTATAGACACGCATATCCACAGCCCTTCTTCACTCCAGCAGGCAGTCACCCAAATACAAAAGTCTTCTGGAATGAAAGTAAAAGTCAAAATTAAAATTAGTCCAGCAGTTTGGTTCTGACAACGCAGTGGAATGCAGGAACACATTGGGTAATAAAATGCTTTCCTTGCAGGGGAGTGCAACTTTGGAAGCTGTGGGTAGATGCACAGTAATGGGGAGTTCTTACTATGTTGGGTAGTCAAAATGTTAGGTTTTCTGTCAAAAATTCATATGCTACGGTTTCTGACAGTTGCATTGTTTTTCCAGCTTAAAAGGTCATAATCTTTGTTGCTCCTGTCCTTGGCCAGGCAGGAGAGGAGAATCTGTACTTACTGTACGCTGTGGTTCATGGGAGCTTATATGTGCTGCAATATTACCACTTCCATGGCAGAAAACCGGATAGATTCTGTTTTGGTTTTCCCTTCTAGGTGAGAATGCTGGTATCTAGCTAGGAGGCATATTGGAACTAGGTTTTTATTAAGTTTCACAACTTAAGACACAATTCTGAGACTGAAATGGTAAACTTATTCCAAATAAAATACAAAAATTTAAAGCTCTGTTGAATCCTGTAAGAATATTTTAATCTCTGTAACAGATGCTTTAAAAGACTAAAGAAGAACATTATACAGAGCCTAAAAGGCACAGTATAAGAACCAGATTTTTTTTAAGTTTTATTTCTGCCATGTTCACTAGGTATTTTTTTCAGAAAAATACAACTTGTATACGGTTTCAGTTTTTTTAATATATATATATAATTACTGTCTCCAGTTACAGGACTCACAAGTATAAGAGATTACTGAATTTTGGCAAAAGTAGTTTAGTTGGCTGTCCTCAGTTTAAAAATTCGGCATTGTGAATGATTTCTTGCTTTCAAGCAAACAATATGAACTAAATTTTTGTGCTTGTTAAGTTCCAATGCACTGAAATGTCATCGGTTTCAGATTATTATCTAAGACTAGTTTCAGGTATTGAGTGTTTCACACTGATGTTTTGCTTCCTGGAATAATCTTTTTCTCTTAAAAAAAAACCAAACCAACAAACCAAACCCAGAAAACACAAAACAACAACAAAAACCACAGAACAACTTTGTTCCGCTGTTTTGACCAGTGACTCATGCCCCTTTCCCACCGAGGCAGTAAGAGAGCACTGCACTGGGCTCCGAACTCTGTCAGTGCTAACAGAAAAGCTGTAGGTGAAGTTTTAAGGCTCTTGCAATTCCTTTTTGTTGGGCTTCCGTCGTAGTTGGTGGACAGCTTATATGGAGTCTGCCAACTCACCCCTGCGGTAAGACCACAATATGGCTGAGCATCATTGTGGTATAACCGGTGGGTTTAAGACAGAGATTGAATATAATTTATTAACATTATTTTTGTGCTGTCCATTTTCTGATAGAAGCCGCATTATTTGACTGGGCGTGCATCCACCTCTGCCATTGTGGTCTGGTGTCTTAGTCAAGTGTAGTGTGTATGTCCTGCGAATTACATGGTCAGAGGCTGCTTGTGTTGGACAACCTCTTTTGTTGTGATGGATGACACCTGGGTTTTACCAGTTTGTGTTCCTCACATGAGGAATCCATAGTTATGGCCTGACTTGCATGTGTGCTCCTGCTAAGTAAGTGTATTTATTATTGTGTTGAGGACTGTCTGTTTTGCTCATGTGAATAAAATGCAGCTCTGATGATAGATGTGGAGGAGTGTCTCTTTGAGAAATGGTATGTCCTGTCTTGGGCCAAAGGACTGAGGCCTGCTTACGTCCCTTTCTTTGCGCTGTTCCTATATTGGTTTAAATACTTTAGATAAATGCTTTTGGGGGTTTAATACTTTCAGGCAAAGCTAAATAGCAGAGGTCTTGGAGGTTCATCTTTTGTTGGGAAGCTGAGTAGGCTGAGAACATGTGGGAATACATTTCTGTATCCTGTCTTTTGACAGTGGAAAGTATTGTCTTGTGTTATAAATAAGATTGATTGATTCTGCTAAGGAAACCATAGTCAGCATACCAGAGGGCCACTGTGCCTTACAGAACGATAGCGGACAATAAAATTAAAGCTAAAGGGATTTTCTTGGTGAGTAGCGAGTTATGCTTTACTTTGTCATCTTTAGTGATGGATTTTTTTTTGAGTTTTGGCAGAGGAGAACAGGTTTTTCTTGCCCTGAGAACTCTGTTGGAGCAGCTTGATGTGTAGATAGCTTGCAGTCTGACTTGTATCTCACATGCTGCTTGTTATCCCCTGGCCCCCCCCACCCCCGATTATTTGGATAGACACAGACAAACTGGGGGAGAACTGAATTTAATATTTCTTTCTCCGTTAGGAAACCAAGAACTGAAATAGTGTGTAAGAAATGCATATAAGAAAGGAATTTCACAAGAGAAAGTTGCATTATTTGCAGAGTAGTTACATGAATATATTTGGTGTGAGAATTTCAGGTTCTGTTACTCAAAATTAAACACAAGTAAATAGAAGGTATCAGGATATATTTCTAATGACAGAGGAGAAAGAGCCTGTAACTTTTGGCTTCCACAAATTTTTATAGCATTGTCTTTTTGTTTAGAGAGGAAAGGAGGCAGAAAATGGAACACTATTACTAGGTTAATTTGAAGCCAGTTAGCTGGCTGTATTGTAGGTAGCTAACTACAGTAGCATAAATCTCAGTGTAGATGTACCGCCATAATATCCAGGTACGCTTTTGACTTTTTGATGTTAAAACTGAGCTAGGATGCAAGTGCAGTTGGTAAATAGCTTCTAAAACTTGGAAGTTAAGTGTCCTGGTTATGAACTGGGCTCAATCTTTTCTGATACGATAGAAGATAAGCAGATTTTCTTCTTATCTACATGTCTATTGGCTGTCATGTACAGGTAGGATGTCTTTCAAATAATCTTAGATTTAGCTGAGCTGAAGCAAGGCTGGAAGCAGTCACTCCCAAATTTTACTTCATTAGTGAAGTTATTAAAGTTATTTTTGATCCAATCTCCTTTTTCTTGACACAGGAATATAGTTCTAGATGAAAGGAGGATTTTGTCTAGAGCAACCGAAGTCAAGATGTCACCAAGAATCGGATATCTGAGCATTATGGCTGTTAAAACCCATATAGATACGAAAGCTCCTATGTATTCTTTTTGACAGAAAGAGCCTGTGATGGATATTAGGGGTCTATATCTATTTCTAGACTAGCATAACTGTAGTTTATAGGCGTGGATGATTTAAGCTTACACTGGTTAGCTACATATATTGCAAACAGTGTAGTACGGTAGCAAAGACCTTGGGACAGATTAACTTCTAGAATATTTGTCTAGCAACCCAGGTGGGTTTTGCAGCCTGTAAAAGGCTGTGTGCAGTTATAGCTGTAATGCTACCAAAATCCTCACTGCCTTGAGTTGTCTATATGAATTATAATTACAACAGTGACCCCAATGGGCATATATTCTGTTTTAATATAGAAATTTTCTTCAGCTATGAGAAGAATGTGTTCAGTGTACAAAACTGAAGTTGTTACTTGTACGTCAGTTTTCACAGAGTGTGTTTTTCTCTAATGATTTAGAATTAAGGAGGATCCATTCCCAAACTTTGAGTGGTTGACTCATCATATGACCTTGGGCAAGTTAGTCATCCACCTTGAGCTTCGGTTTTCCCAGCTGCAGTATTAAGTAAACAATGGGAAACTTGCTGAAAGTCAAATGTTACGATTGTGTTGAGGCTTCCTTGCTTTCTGTTGTTTTGCCTTTTTACAAAAAAGTAATTTCCATTATTCTTTCAAGTTGGTATTTGAAAAATTCACTCTAGATCTGCTACTCCAAGCTTAGACCTAATGTTCCAATTAAGAGAATTCAAGTTCCAGCCTCCTCTCCAAATATATACCTCACCTCATCCTACGAGGGTTTCTGCTGATGTCGCTACTCTGCTGCGACTTCCATGAACCAGCTAGAACATCTTAGTCTCCTGGGAAGCTGTAGTCTGTCCCTCAGATAAAAAGATTTTGCTGCTACCTATGCAAGTGTTAAGTAGTGTGTGTGGTTGGTTTTTTTCTGAAGATCAGCTAACTGTAGACTGTTAAAAAAAAATTACACCAATTAACTGTGAACCGGTCCTTCTGTCCTTAAATCAAAGAATGCTGTTGCCCAGGCAAGTGTTGCAAAATTCTTCTGATAATTTATGCTGGCTCTACATACAACCTCTTGCTTGAGTGCTGAGATCTTGAGGTTTCCCCTGTTTGTTCTTTGATGAGACAGTTTTCCCCAAGGGTTAGTGGACTGTGTTGTGGAGACTGGAAGCAAGATTAAAATAAGCATACTTGTCTTGAAGTTTGTTTAATGAGCTGCTTTTCTGCCATCTGAAAGGACTGTTGTTCAGTGAACCACACTTCAGAGGGGTGGCTTTTTGGGGGGATTCTCCTCATGTGTCCTGCTGAGATGTACAAAGGCATCTCGTACAGGTCAGGGGAGCTGATGGGAAGCTTTCCCTCTTCAAGCACTCTACTCCGTTCAAGCAGCGTCTCTGCCCTGCAGGTTTGTCAGCATTGGTGTAGCTTTCCAGCACAAGCAAAGCACAACTTCTTGTACAGAATGCACCTGAGGGAAGGAAAAGCTTGTAGTCATCTTTGATGTGTGCATGAATTCTGTTTTCAGATGTTTTTGAGGTCAATGGAAAGAACTTTATATTTGAAAGAATGCTGCCAGGAAAGAGAAGTTGAACAAAGGCTCTCAAACTCTGGTTTTAAAACTGTTGCTGTACCCTCTGGTTGCTTCTAGGTGGCACTACAAGTAAAAGAATATGTGCATCCACTAGCTATGGGAAGCCAACTGTTGAGCTGGTTGGGGCTCTGGTGATCGTAGTGCAGAGAGGAGCAGCTGGCAAGTGCTCCAGGAGAAAGGAGAAAAGGAATAAACTTACTCTGCTGTGATAGAATTGACTGAACTCCGAATTGCATTTTACAGAAGTGTGAAACAGTGGTTGCTTAGTGAAAAACTCGTTTTGCTTTAGCACCAAAAATATCATCGTACACAAAATTTATATGTATATATAGTTCTTCTCTAAAAACTATAATCACAAGAGAAATGGCTCTCTTTTTCTCTAAGTATTTAAATGTGAGACTGCTTTATGAAGCAGTCTTATAGAACAACTATACTGTGTATACATGGGCCAAATAAAATACAGGGGTTTGTTCTCATCTACAATTTGAATCATAACGTTTTTTGATATTTTTTTTCATTTTGAGTAGGAAACATCATAATATATTCCAGTTCCCAGCTATTTCTCAACTTCTTGTTGTTGTCAAGGTATATGGCAGGTTTTGGTTTTGTTTGAAGGAAGGGCCTCTGATAGTACATAATTTTGGAAGTTTACCCTAAGAGATTGTAGTAAGGAAGTAATCTCATGTAATGACTTGTAAAACAAATGTTATCAAAGCAAAGATTTAACCTTTTTTTCCTAAAATGTTTTATGCAAAGCTAGACAATGTTTTGGTAAAAAGTAAAATTCCTAATCTATGAAAAGTAAAACTAAATAACTAAAACCTTCCTTTTCTTTCAGCAGCTCCATGAGACTGTGAAAAGAAAGCTTGATAGTGCTGCTTCCCCTCAGAATGGAGACCAGCAGAATGGCTATGGTGATGTGTTTTCTGTGTCCAAGAAACTGCGTCGTGATGATGGTCTTGGTGGAGTGAGTGGTTCTTCCAATGGAATGCCCCCTGTGTCTCCGCTCCATCATCTTGACAAGAAATCTGGCAGCGGAGATACTTTACAACTTAATGGAAAACATCCAATGGGGTTAGATGGCATCAGCAAGAAGTGTCTTCCAGATTCCAGCCTGCACATGAATGGAGGTGGTGATGCTGATGACTCATTTCCTCTGAGTTTGAACAAAGAACTGAAGCAGGAGCCAGTAGATGATCTTCCATGTATGATTGCTGGAGCAGGGGGTTCTATATCTCAGAATAACTTGATGCCTGATCTTAATCTTAATGAGCAAGAATGGAAAGAACTTATTGAGGAGCTTAATAGATCAGTGCCCGATGAAGACATGAAGGATCTCTTTAATGAAGACTTTGAAGAGAAAAAAGATGCAGATTCTTCAAATTCAGCTGCACAGACTCCGTTGCCACAAGATATTAACATAAAGACTGAGTTTTCCCCAGCACCCTTTGAACAAGAACAGATGGGATCTCCCCAGGTTAGATCTACTTCTTCAGGTCCGGCATTTATTGGTGCTGCTTCTGTACCTGTAAGTGCCGCTTCTCCAGCAGTTGGTAGTTCTCAGGCTATGTTTCAGCCTTCCAGTCAGTCAATGGCTGAAAATCCTAATCAGCCCATGATGCAGGCATCAAACCACTCTCAGAACGTCCAGAGGCCTCTCCCCAGTGTGTTGTTACCTGGGAAGGGTGCAGGAAGTGCCAAAGAAATGTCTTCTGCTCATCAACTTCAGCAGATTGCTGCCAAGCAGAAGAGAGACCAGATGTTGCAGAACCAGCAACAAGCTTCACAAGTCCACCAAACAAATCAGATGTCTACGTGGCAACAGTCTGGGCCTTCTCATAGTCCACTGGCTGGCCCATATACTATGGAAAATCCCACCAGCCCATCAGTTTACCAGCCAGACTTCAACAATCAGAAACTCATGATGCCTAGCATGGGAAATAAAAGCTCACCGAGAGCTGGAGGCAATTACCATGTGAACATTTTGGGTCATCAGCAAAACAGTTTGAACCAGAACCCTGTGAATAGTCAAGGCTCTATGCTAGACTATGGGAACACCAAACCTCTTTCACATTACAAAGCAGAATGTGAACAGGGGGTTACAGTACCTGGTCAAAACAAGACTCCCATGTTGGCATACATACAACAGCGCCAGCAGCCACCGCTGTCTCACGTGAGTGATGACCAAAATGGGATGATCCTGTTGAAACCCAAGTCTGGAAACATTGCCTACCGGCTACCGCACAGTCAGGTGAATGTTCTGGTTTTTGTTACCTTTGTTTAGTAGCAGATTTAATGTGTTGCAAGAGGGTGCTGGGATAGGTAAGGCTGGAGTACGGTTTACTTGGTATTGTTTAAAAGTAGTTGCTGTATGATTTTAAAGAAGAAAATGCTCATATGCAATAAGCTGAGACAAGAATCAAGAACTCTGTTTTCCACTGGGGACAGTTTTCAATACTTGGTTCTAGGTCACGTGGTAATGTGTGATTTCCAGCTTAATATACTTTTTGGGCACCGAATTATGTTACACTTCATAGAAGCTTCTGCTTACAAAGATAAATAGATGCTTTGTAAACTTTTGCCTAAAATAACCGGTATAAAACTGTAGTGTTAAACAGTGTTCTCAAAGAAGCTTTGATTTCTTTACCTCATTTTTAGTCCCTACTTGTGTCAGAGTTGGCTTACTATAAAAAGACATGCCTTTGGTTGCTACTTTTTTGAAGAGAGATGGAAGTGGGGGCTGCATTCCTGGTGTCTTGAGTGTTCCTTGGGGCTTTTCAGATCTAAGAATTTGTTACTGGTTAAGTCTCTGGGGACTCGGGAAGCATGAGATAGGAGAGAAATACATCTTTAAGAATGAATAATAGTAATATTTGTCTGCTTGAAGCAATATGCTTTAGGTTTTCCTGTAAAGGAAACTTCCAGATGGTGCTGCTTTGCCTTACATATAACTGATACTACAGGTATGCTGCAGGTGAAAATTTATGTACTGGATGGAGGTATAGACTCGTTGGGATTCTGTAACATGTGCCCGCAATGCACATACTAGAGGGCTTGTTGGGAAAAAAAAAAAGGTCTTTGTATAAGGATTAAAGCCCCTGTAGCAAAAGTTGCTGGAGATTCAACTCTGGTCATATGTTCTCTCAACAAAACAAAAAAGCTCTGATCAGTCTGTGATAAAGACCACACTGATGTCCAAATAAAAATCTGAGATCAATGTGTGCTTCGTAAGGCACAAAAAAATTGAATCTGTTACTTCTGCCAGTTTTTAAAGAAACTAACAACATTTTGATGGAAGAAGGGAAAGGATAGAGATGATTGTGTATGTCACATCTCCCCCTCACTGAAAAACAAGAGGGTGACCTTGCATCTACACTGTCACGCTTGCACTAAATTGACAGAAATACTGATGAACACTTGTGGAGAATTTCTTAAAAGCTTGCATGTAGAACCACTTAGCACAGCATTACCTATATTTGGCTCATGATTTCTTATGGAACAGCAGAGAATGAGAACCAGCAGCAGAACACATTAGCTGAATTCAAAACCTGAAAGTAGTATTTGTTTGTGTAATTAGAGATGAGACTGAACTGTGCTTAAAAATTATAAAAATTGTCAAATTTCAAATGGATTTGTCTGTACGAAGAGAACCCTGTCACATCTTGAATGCTAATCTTTCCATGTTGGTTTTGCTTATCACAAGTTCTGATATATATATATATAAAAAAAAAGGTAGGCTTATGAAAAATTAATAACAAAAGGCTAATCTGTCATAGGATTTTTCTTTTTGGAATATGGCGATGGTTGGATTGCTGGAAGAATGAGAAGATTCATTTTGATCAGTCATAGCCTTCTTCCCCTTCACCTGCAAATAGTAAATATTCTGATACTAAGAAAAGCAACTTTAGGAGGTGTGGCATAAACACTTGCTGAATTAAATGTTGACAGAAGAAGCAGGATTTAAATAAATGTTTTGTATAATGAAAATGTAAGGTGTAGTGTTTGAAAAGCTGCTACCAAAGTAAACTGAAGCTGGTGTGTGAAGCGCTGTTTGTAACTGGTGCTGTTCCTCTGGCTGAGCAGAGCACACAGAGCTATACTCACCTGTTTGACCTGGACTTTGGGAAGTACTTGGAGACTGAAGTTAAAGCCTCTGTTCCTAAATGGTGTGGAGCTTCTGACCTCAACTCTGAACTGTCACTTCTGTGTCTGGCACTTTACAGATGGGGTTTTGTCTGTCTTTAATTAGCTGAACTGGAAACTGTATCACACTTTACCTTTTCTGTTAGAAGCTTCACAAGTAAAGAAGCTGTTGCATAATGATGGCAAAATAAAAGGAATTGATCTAATTTTTATTAAATAGTGTAAATGCACAAATAAGGAACAATTGCCGAATTCTGTTTTTCTGAGTCGTGTTAATGATTCCACCTCCCTCTGTAGACTTTGTTTATAGTCTCTCTTCCTTATCCTGTAAAATGATAAAAATAATACAAATTGTGGTCATCACCATGAAAGTGCTTTTCCTCATCTATGTAACTACATACAGTCTCTCAATTCTGGAGGGCTAACCTCTTCCTGTAACTCATGTCACTTTTTGTATATTCTGCAGGATCAAAACCCTTCTCCTAACGTTCCTCGCGTTCCTGTTTCTGTTCCGGGCCCTGGCGTGGGTGCCCAGGCTCCAAACGTCTCCATGGCAGGTAACCACAGCAACTCACCTTATCTCAGCAATCAGCAGCAAGCAGCAGTGATGAAGCAACACCAAATGCTGATGGACCAGCAGAAGCAGAGAGAGCAGCAACAAAAGCACTTGCTTATGGAGCAACAGAAGCAGCAATTCCTAATGGAACAGAGACAGCAACATCTTCTGGCTGAGCAGGTGAGAGGGGCCAGCAGTCTTTTTCTTTGCACTGATTTGCTTTGGTGGATGAAACAGCATTTGAGATTTTATCGAATGATTATCACATTATAAAATAGGGGATGTAAGCTACAAGGCACTTTGGTATTATAGGTATAATAGTGGTTTTATGTTTCTATAAAAGCAACCCAAACATTGATTGCTGAGACTTACTTTTCCTGTTGTTACAAGGCATTGTGGTGAATGAAAAGAATAAAATGGGTAGAATTGAGTAGTGTGAAAGTACAAGACAATACCTACATGGGGAGAATGTATCATACCCACGATGGTGTAATTCTTTGTGGAATAAGAAAGGCGAATGGAATCAGAGCAAAAATAACAGATAAAGTTGGGTTACCATTGATGTGTTCTGTAGAGCTTTAAAAATCTGGAAGCAATGAGCAAGGAACTCTGTAAGCTCATTGTGCCTTCTGCCTTTCTTCCCTGTGAGATCCACACCAGTACATGTTTTGAATCTTAAAACAGCTTTCACTTCTTTATTTGGGGAAAATAATTAGGCATCTTAGACATCTGCATCTCACTTGCATCTTATCTTGCCAGAAGAATTTAACTGTTATCCATCAGACTGCAGAAAGCTGCTTTAGCCTCTTGCAGGGAAACAGGCTCCTTGTGTGAACCTTTCTAACCTTTAAACCCTGCAACTCTAAAGTTGTCTTTACATTTGGTATTCTTTATTTTTTTGGGTTTTTTCTTTTTTTCTAAAAAATTTTCTTTTTCCTTTTTCTGAGCTGGATTCTGCAGCTCTTGGTTTCCCTCAGAACTATGGCATCTCTTCTTGGCTTCTGTGGTCAGCCTCTTTCAGGTTTGACTGGTCCTACAAGCAGCAGGTCCTTTCTGTCAAGCAGCCTGCCCTCTTCATTCCTCTGCATGTTTCAACAGATTGTTAGTTGTAGACATTTTAAAAGGGTGGTAGTAATGTGTAACTGCCTATTAGTTACGTTGTACTAGTCTCTCCTTTAAAGACTTACTGCTTGTGTCTTTACCCCAGTACTCTTGAAAGGGAATTTCTGTCCCCTTCTGTGCTGTGTAACTTTTCAGGTAAGTAGGTAGTCATGCACTGGATCACAATTTAGTTATCTCAGAATTTCAGTCTGGCTGAAGATATCTGCGGAAGAAGAGCCAGAAATACTGTGCCTGATATGTTTCATATTGTAAAAGCAGCGTGTTGGCTGTTTACACTGTCAGGATCTCTGAACGCACTATTGATGCATGTACATACACTCTTGACATTTCCCTCAAGGCTTTAAATTTCATGTTCCCCAAAAGTTTCTTAATAGAAAATTTGCTTGTTTTGTTTTTCAAATGATTTTATCATAAAGTAGGTAGGGGTTGAATGTTCCTTTGGAGAGGCAAGGTTATTTTGAATCATTAGTAGGGTTTGTTTCGTTTGATTGCTGCATTGTTCAGAAAATGGTGTTGAACAGTGATTACAAAACTTGTATAGCTTCTGTTGTAAACTTAGTTCTGCAGTTTTCCATAATCTAGGAAAACCTGTGGTATATAAGAATTTGGGTTTGTGTTTATTTTTTCATTTTTGAAAACAAGGGCTAAAAAAATATCTACATACTCAGTTTTTACTTTTCTGTGTAACATTGCTGATATTTATGACTTGTACTTTGATTTAATTCCTAAAGAGAGATCTAAAATAAGTTGATCTGGGGGTAAAGAGCAAAAAAGTATGTGTGAATTTCTTTATACACACTCACTTTTGCTCTTTTTGTACCTGTTAGTGTCTTCAGAATATTGCTAAGACTGTCTGATTAAAGGACTAATATCTCTGATTTTCGGTGTTTTAAAGGCTTCAGACATGCATTGCAGTACCTTCTGTAATGCATCCTGTTGTCCTGTTGTCTCCGAGTTCCTGGTCTTGTCACTTACCAGATTAAATTGTCTATGTTTGAACCTTGAGAGCAAAGGTCTGAAGTGACTTTAAGGTAGCAGAAACCCGTTCGATTACCAGCTCCGCATAAAAGTACGCAGATAGCATGTTTTTATCCATGATAGTCACCCTTGGAAAAAGCTTGACTTGCTTTGTAATTGTCTCTCATTGGAACTTCTTAGGAGAAACAGCGGCAGCAGCAAGAGCAGCAGCTGCAGCGGCATCTGACTCGACCACCTCCCCAATATCAGGATCAACCACAGAATCCATACCAGCAACAGGTTGGACAGTTCACAGGTGAGTAAACATGGCAATTGAAATAATGGCAGAAAAAATATCAGGAGCAGCAAATAAGGTGTCTTGAAACTTCCTGAACCGGATAGCTTTTAATTAATTTATTACAACATCTGTCCATTTCACTGTGCCTTAAAACTTTTAGACCTGTACTCCGATTCAGTTGCAAATTAACAGCTTCCCCTGTCCCAGGTATGAAGGACAACTTAAACTTCTGATCCTTAATATTGCTTTGGAAATGGATAAAATTCTTAAGTACCTTCATTGTTCTGAAGGCCTTTTTATACTACCATTTCCCTTTACAGCTTGTAAATTCTCCTTAACTTCTTCATATATTAGGATTCTTTTTTTCCTGATGCCTAACATCACTACTGCTTGCATCTATCACAGGCCCTCATTAAAGAAAAATAAGTGATGTATTATGTCTTTCATCTGCTGGGATGAGTTTAAAATTCTCTAATATTCTTATCCCTGCTATTCTTAAAAGGGAATGCAGTTTGATTTCTCTTCATTACGTGTTAGTGTCCTACATGTTTTTTTGGTAGGTGAAGCAGCTCGGTATGTCTTTAGTGTATTAATGCTGATAAATAAAATATGTTGTAACCGTTAAGCTGAAATAACTTCATGAATATGGAAGAACTAGAAAACAGTGAAAACTCATCTCCTTACCTGAAAAATCCTTACTTACCAGGGCATCAAGAAGCCACTTGTCTTTTTTCATAAACCTAGAGTACAAAAAAGTGCTTATTCCCTTCATGTTGTGTCCTTACTCTCTGTGATCTCACAGAAATAAATACTGAAGGGAAAATATGCAAATAGAAATGTGATACCCTCATTCTGACAGTGTTCGTGACTATGTGGTGTCTAGTAGAGCTATGACTGGGTTGTGTTACTTAACTGAAAAAACTTGATACCAATATAAAAGGATTTTGTGTTGACAGTGTGATCAGTAGCATCCTTCAGATACTGCAGTGAAACATTTTTTTCTCCTGCTACTTTTCTAAAGAAATACAGTAGTACAGTAGTTAGAAATAGAGTATGTTTTGCTATAATGAGCATCAGTAGTATTAAAACAATTTTTTCCTTATTATGATGATTGTAACTATTTTTTGCATCTTAATTCCTGGTATGTGTACTACCTCTTCACTATGGTGGTCTAGTAAGACTGTTCCCCCATGCGTTAAACCCCTCCAACATTGGTGTTTTTATGGTGTGCTTTGTTGATAATTAATTCAATATAGTTTGAATTATATTTGAGTAAAAATCAAATTAATAATAATGGAGAGCCAGTTTTCCTCAGTTATCTTAAAATACAAGAAAAATTCTGCAGCTTGCTTTTTGGTTTGCAAGTAGAGAAAGTACTAGTGTAGGTAGGTTTCCTTTGGTCTACTAAGAAGTAGGGGGGATTATATGCATTACACTTCAAAATGCTTTTCTATTCTTTTGCTTTCAGTAGGGGACTCTTTCTTCTGCAGGAAGAAACTTTTTGCTGAGAAGACTTATTTCTGCATATAGTCTTGCTTGTTTATCAGAGTTGCATATTAACATAGCAAATATTTCATTGTGGAAATCCAAAAGATACTTGGCAAAAATTTTCTGAAAGCTATACAAAATAGAAGAAATTTCTGAAATTGGGAAAACACAGGACTGGAAACCCTTCAGTTGTACCATAAGAGATACACAGTGTATGCATGGAATAACTGACAATGTGTGTGTGCAGTAAGTGGTATTTTTTGACAGTCTAGCAAATTGTGCGTGCACTTCAAAGTATGTGTATACCTTTGTTCACAAAGAAATATTGGAGTCCTGCCTTTAAAGTCTAATTGTTTTTTTTAACCAGTGTTGCTGAACTCTTAGAAGTGGTATTCAGATCTTTTAGGACGTTGGCATATCTGTGTTTGAGATCAAGGTGGAGGTACTAACTGGAGCAACAATTGACACTCTTTAATTAAAATACTGCTGTCTGTGCCTTGGTTGCATAGGCTGGTCTATACAAATGCGGCTGCACCTCCATTCTGGATTATAGTGTTTACAAGCCTAGCTTGGCTCTGGTTGAACCAGGGTATTTAATGTACAAAATATTTCTTTGTATTTCAGGGTCATCTTCAGCCATTACTGGTGTCAGTAATTTAGGACAGTCCAGCTCCAGTAGTCCGCGGATGTTTCCTCAGACCCAGAACATGATTCAGATGGGACCTGGACACGCTTCTGTTCCTCCACTCCAGTCAGGTTCCAGTCAGCAGGATCGGGGGGTGACTCAGTATGCCAATATGCAAAACATTCAGCGAGGGGGATTATACAACTTGGCGTCTGGTATGACACAGATGGTTCCCCAGCATGCAACTCCAAGTGCCAACGGACAGCCACCAATGCAGAGACAAGGCAGCTTGGGCCAGGGTGCTGCTGTTGCTGCTGGGTATGGGCAGAATACCTTAGCAAACTCCAGTATTTCTCAGCAGCACGGTAAAGGTGCACTGAATCCAACCTTATCTAAGCCACAGATGGCAAGAGTACCAGCTGCTATGGGGGCTCAAAATCCATCCTGGCAACACCAAGGTATCCCTAATATTAACAACCAGACGCAAGCAAGCAGTGGCTTAGGACCATTTACTGCCAGCTCCTCCTTCCACATGCAGCAAACTCACCTAAAGATGGCCAACCAGCAGTTTGCCCAAGGAATGCCTCAGGTAAGCCTAAGCACCAGCAGACCGATGACCTCCATGAATGCTGCCGTCTCTGGGCAGATGTTGTCGTCATCTTTAGGCGCACAGCAGCGGACAAACCCACCGACGCCACAGCAGGTACCCTCACAGCAAGTCTTGCCTGGCATGAACCAGACTGTTCCAGACCTGAATGCTTTCAACCAGAATCCAAATCAGCAAATGCCCAACAGAGGTAATCTGCACTGTAGTCAAGGGTACCCTGTGAGGACAACCAGTCAAGAGCTGCCTTTTGCCTACAGCGGCCAGTCGGGCAATAATGGACTTCAGAACTTAACTGGCGACACAGATCTGATAGACTCTTTGCTGAAAAACAGGACTTCAGAGGAGTGGATGAATGATTTGGATGAGTTGTTAGGAACTCATTAAAATGGGGCCCGGGGGTGGGGGATTCTACTTTTTTAATTATTTCATGAAATGTAAACAACACTTGGACCAAAAAACCTGTGGCATTGAGGAGACTTGCAGGTATTAGAGGTAAATGGTTGGGAAAGGGACTGGAGCTGCTTCTCAATGGGTGTTGATACATGGTAATGGTGCACCAAGCAGGTCTGCAGGAATAGTGTGCTGTATCTTGGTGTCTCTACGGAGTCGCGCACCTGAACAGGTCAAAAAATAATGCGCATGTCCTAGCCAGCCTTTCAGAAATCTCACTTGCAGTGTTCTAAAATTAAATTTTTTAATTATTTAAAAATAAAACAGAATTCCACAGAAATAGTGCAGAAAGAAAGCAAATAGTTGCACAAATTGTGTTTAGGGCTTAGTCTCTTGCAGCTATTACTTGCAATAATTATTTGTTTGTAGCTTGACGTGCTGTTATAATACTGTCCATCAAACTTCCAACTTTTTATTTGAGAAGAGGCTGTATGCACCTGAGTACGCTTGCAAAATGTTTTGAATTGTTTCTTTTCCCCATTGCTGAAGCATGTGCCTGTACTCTCAATAAGCAAGTGATATTTCACAGTAAATAATTCTAGATGCTGGTAATAGATGAAAGAAAGTATTAAAACCTGGCCAGTTAGTCTAGGTAGTAGTCATCTTAATAGATTGTAGTCTTCTAAGCTGCAGTTTGCACTCTGTTGTAGAGAGGCACAGTTCTTGGCTTATACCTTGCTGTGTTTAAAGGGGGAATTTCTTACGGGAGAACTTTTAAACTATAGTAGGTTTAACATGAATTGTAAAGCCATTTACTTTGCACCTGTTTCTTCATAACTTATTTCCAAAGGTAGTTGTATTTAAATGAAGGCTTTGCTTCATGACAGCTCATCTAGTTTTCTTTGTTGTAAAAAGTAAAACTAACTTTTGAGATCAGTTCATTCCCCAAAGTTAGCAATGACGCAGTGAGCACAAGACTTTTCACTTCAGGATAAAAATGAGAAAACAAGAATTTGGCTGAGAAGTGGAAAGTCCTTAGCAGCAATAATAGCACAGGCAGCCGGGAGAATACTTATATCAGGGTTGCTCCAATATGGAAGTCTCCCCCTTTAAATACTTTTTTTTTTTTTTTTTTTTTTAATATTGGGTTACGATTTTGATAATCTTTCTATAGACTGGTGGATTTACTTCTTTAATATCCCTTGAAGCAGATGCTGGTTCTTCAGCTCAGCTCAAGGAGACCTCTTATCCATGTGTTGAGGTCAGTCCCAGAAAGGACACAAACCACAATGGGAACAGTCAGTGTTCCAAAGTTCTTACTTTCTACCAAAAAAAATCCCTTATCCACCAACAAACCACCTTGCCTTAACCTTTATTTTAAAATGAAAATAAAGTTGAAAGCTTTTGTTTTAAATGCACAAATACCTCTTCCCTTTCTAAATCCACTTTTTTGGAAAACTTTAGACTTTCTAACCAAACCCAGCATTGTGATTTAAAAGCAATTTCCTTCAACTCAGACTGGCTTCTTCAGGAGTTTTCTGCACTGCAGAGATAGATGAGTGAGAAAGGGTTTTTTTCCAGAGTGGGTGAAGGGAAGTGAAAATTAAAATTGATTTCAAAGAAGGAAAATATTTTACTGTATCTGCAGCTCCTTTATGAGACAATTTGCACTTTTAAAAACTGCTTTTTAACACTAATACTTTAACCCTTTCCAAATATGCATGGAACATGGTTTGTCCAGCACAGTTACCTAGTGTGGATGAATTACGCTCTGTTGAACAGATTTGATACTGTATCATGTTGAACTGTTGGTGAAAGATGTGCATTGATCAGTGGATCCCACCATTGAATAGTGGATAAAACTTCACTGAAGCAGACTTAATCCCTCCTAGAGCTTTTGAAAAAATAACATAAAGATTGTCTTTGGATGGGAAGAGGAAGGTGTTAGTGACTTTGGTTGTTGACACTTCTGATATTTTCTAGAATAAGTAGCTGAGATGCAAATAACTGATGCTAACTTTTCTTGTACTGGCAATCTAAGAAAAGAGCCAGTGAGTTTGGTTTACTAGTAAGTTAAACCAAAAACTGGTCCAAGGTAAGTGTCATTAGAAGAGTATAGATATAAACTAGCTATGGCAGGAGGAGGAGTGTTGCTGTATTTTTATTTTTAAGGGTTAACTTTGCACCAGTGTGCCTTCCCTTCCTGTTGGGGGTGCTTGGGACCTCATAATTTCAAGTGACATCCTTCAGTGTCACTAGTTTTTTTTCTCCCCCGTACAAACACTTGAGAGAAATAACAGGGTAGTAGGATTCAACTTTTCTTTCTTCCCTGTTTAGGTTGTGGTGAAATCTGCTACTTTTTGCAGTAGATTTTGCACACAGGCTTTGTTCTGAGTAAGTAAAAATACAATCCATCCAGTTGTGATTTCTTAATTGGAGGAAAAGAACATCTGCTGTTTGCGTTATTACTACCAAAAAGGCAATCCAGATACATGTCCAGGAAAAAGCAGATGTACTCTTTCCTCCACTGTTTCTGGAAGCTAAGGTGGATATTGCCCTACTTGACCAGAGGGTTTGTTCAGGAAGGTATCAAGATTTGATGACAGGGCCTTTCATGGTACTGTTGAAGTAAAATTAAGTGTGATTCTAGGCAAACTGGCTTACGATGCCCATTGGTCTTCATATGTGAACAGGATCCAAACAGCATTTAACCTGATAGAAGAAACAGCCCTCGCTTCTGGTTTTGGTCCTTGTCCACGTAATGCAATCAGACTGCTGAAAATATGGTATCCCTGTAACAAAGTTGAAACAGTTCAATGGAAATGAAAATACGGTTTAGATGTACATAGGTGCATGGGTAGGGCTGGGCTTTGCCTTTATGCCCTTTAACATGTAGCTGTTATATATGCACTTGGGCTTTCCATTTGCTGCAGCTTCAGAGCAATAAGATGTATCTCCCCTGAACTGTACCTAGCCAGCCGCCCATGGCTTTATTTATAAACTGCGGTTTTGGTTGGGTAGGAAAGGTGAGAGTGTCACTGTGCAACATCCACTGCCTTCCAAAAACCACGATTCAATTGAAAAGGGTGCTCAAAATTTTGTTATACACATTTCCTTTGTGTAAATAAATGTTTACAATTTTATATTAAAGATTTGAATAAGAGTTAGATCTTCTGACTGTATATTTTTTACTTTTTATAGATTTTAAAACTATAATTCTTTATATATGTGTTTGGGGGGTATTATGGTAAGTT
This sequence comes from Ibycter americanus, assembly GCA_035590275.1. Lineage (NCBI taxonomy): Eukaryota > Metazoa > Chordata > Aves > Falconiformes > Falconidae > Ibycter > Ibycter americanus. The sequence goes on along the minus strand of JAVJGI010000064.1, from coordinate 59,344,606 downwards.
TTATGCTTGTAAATGGAGAACAGTTGAATTTGATGCTAACCTTTATGAATTTTTGTCATTGAAATGTATAAAGAGTCCATTAATCCCCTTATTCTTTTACTACAATTACTGGTGCACACCAAAAAGAAATCCTTCACTTCTGTTTTATCATTATAAAATAAATATTTTGCTAGTGTATTAAACATACGTGGTGTGACTTTATACATTTGTGTGAGCTGAGAAGAGTTCAGCGTTGCTGTTCCTGGTGAGGTGGTTCCCTTCATCCCAACACGCAATTTCGGTCAGCCTGTCACTAAGGCTGAGGTTGTTCTGCTGTGTCTTACCAGTTCTTACAGTTTCAGAGCATCCGTTTAAACAGGCCAAAATTGGATAAAGAGGCCGTAGTAGACTTTACTTCAAAAACAAGGCTTTATGCTACACCCACTACTGCTTCTGGACTTGTTTTTTAATGCAGCTTAATGCAGCAGTAGGCCTTAAGCTGGGAAATACAGCTGCAGAGGTTGTTGATAGTAGTGAAAAAGATGTTCACTACCGAGATCTCACATGTGCAAAATTGTAGAGTTCCAGAAATATACTCAAAAAAACTGGCCTTAGAGGTTCAAAGTGGTTCTGTTACGACTTGTAAAATGACAAAGATTGTGTTTGTTTGATGTAGGCAGATGGCACGCAACCCCCCCCCTCCCCAAACTGAGAAATGAGGAACATGTACTGCAAGCGAGTTAGTTTCTGAAGAAGGAACAACGTACTGGCAGCAAGTTGCGTGAAGATTTTGGCTTAAAGCTGGCAAGGTCCCTAAGCCGCTGCGTAGAGCTGGTGGGTTGAAGAGGCTGTGGAAAATCATGGCAAAATGGGTCTTTCAGCCCCTGCTGGATTGTTGAACCTCTTAAGATGGACACTTGCCTGTATGTTGGTTAGAAGTAAAGCAAGGATCTGGGCTCCATCGGTGCCCGAAGGAGCCTGGCTTTAGTGGTGTGTGTTTGGATGTTAATGTGTTCTTGTTAACAAGTTGTTACTTGACGAATTACTCTGAATTGAACATTTCAAAGCAGTTCTCTTAGTGAATCATGCCACTGCAGCAGACCCAAGAATTCAGTTATTTATGTAGTATTTCCTGTTTGTCAAGTGTGCCTTTTAACTGCTGATACCTAGTCTGAAGTTCTAAACTAAGATCTCAAATCTCTCTAACCACAGATATAGCAGCAGCGATAAAGAATTTGCAGTGTGACACATGCGTTTCTTGCGAAGGCTGTATTCATTTTGCATGTTACTATAATTTCAAGCATCCCCTTACATAATAAGAATTTTAAATCGGCTTCAAACGTTGAAGGATCATTCTCCAAGCATTGAATTTGGTGTCTTATGTAGCTATTGTGTTTAAGGCTTCAGCTCAGAGCCTTCAGATTTTCTCACGAAGTGCATCCTGATTTACCTATTTTGAGTATATCCCTACTGTACAAGTTTTGGGGGGAGGAGGGGACCTGTAACTTAAGCTTATAAAGAACCAAATGTAATAATAAGTAACGATACCAGGATGAGCTGCTTCTAGCCTGTGGGGAACTGTGAAGTTTTTACTTTATTAACTTTTGCTTTATTGTCTCATTAAAAATGCTGCATTGTATTTAATGCTGAGAAAAACAGCAATTTCCCAAACTGTCCTGCACTGAAGTGACATGCATGTCTGTATTTCCAAAGATCTTAAGGAATCAGTGGCAGCTTGTGACCAACCATTGCTCAGAAACTACTTTTTTTTTAAATTCTTTTTTCCCTCTTGATGTTAGTGTTTTTCCTGAGGCTAATGTGAATCTGTAATAGCAGTGTTTTCTAAAGCCAGAGTTGTTTTTTGAAATGGTGTAAGCAGAAGTAGACTCCTGGTGATATTTCCCCTCTGACTTCTATATTAGACACCCCAGATGACAGCTTGGGTCCCTAATAGATTCTGTTAAGGTTAATTGTTTTATTTCTATTTCAGTCTGGGTCTGCTAGCAGCTTGGAGGGTCTAAAGTCATATATGACTGTTTTGCAGAGAAAGGGAGTGGTTTTGCTATGCTGTATGCATGTTTTTAATGAAAAAGTGTACAGTTGTAATTTGAATTAATGAAGTTATCAACTTCATCAGCTTGTCACAATGGGGTTTTGAGGCAGTGAAGAACCAAACCAGAAAAAAATTGCTGCATCTCACTCGGGAGAAACCGTAGGTCTGATCACTTCTTGTTGGTACTGTGCACAGATCTGTACTGAGGTTTTGTGTATGTGACTGTACAGAGAGAAATGCAATGGCTCAACCATATCCTGTCCCCTCTCTTCGCCGAAATTAAATGAAAACCTTAGCTGATAATAAATGATACATTTTTTTCCCCCTCCTTTTTGCTTTTAAAAGTTGGAGTACTCTTACCCATACAAAGTTGCTCTGAAACACAGGGTGACTTTTTGAAATGATGCATGTTTTGCTTTTGTGTAGTGGGGAAAAAGTTATTCAGGGCTGAAGTATTGCTGTTTTTTTCAAATTTTACATTTTAAAATTCTAATTCTGATGTCAGTGTAACATTTCTGAGGGTCTGTGTGTTTCTGCATCCTCTGCTGCCTTCCACTGGGAACTGAGCACTTTTATTTTGTATGTAGCCAGGAAAAGGTTTGTACTGCAGAGTTCCGAAAACATCAGAAAACTACAAAAAGTGACTGAGCACTAGAGAAGAGCCGTACTCTTATTTGGTAAACTTACAGTATTAATAGGATAAAACATCTGAATGCTCTTTTAATAATTCAGAATCCAGAAACAATTAAGTTATTCCAACTGAATCTAGAAATCTTTCATGTGGTCAACTCCACTACTTGGAATAAGAGCAGAAGGTCAAGTTGTTAATTTGGAAATGCTTGTTAATAATTTTTACAGCCTCACACATAATTCAGATGCTTTAGAGCTGGTTAAAACTAGCAACAAAAGAGCTGGAAGAAATCCCGTCATCTTTCAGTTGCCAGCAATATGTAAGTCAGTCGTGGTACAAAATCTGTAAATATAATGCAGGAATTGCACAGTTTGCACGTGCAAAACTCTTGCTGTTACGTAGTTCAGCAAAAGGCACTTGTGTGGAATAGATATTTCCTGATGGCTGGCTGCTTTGGCAAGTTGTGTGGTGGGGAGAGAGTTAATGGGCGGTGGAGGAAACACGTGTTGGTGCAGGGTGATGAGGCGGCTCAGCTGTAGGGCATGCAGTGGTGGGAGGGAGGTTTGGAGAGCAGCTGTGCTCATCTACCTGGCTAGGGCTTTGGTCCACAGTCAGCAACATGAGAAATCAGATAGACCTGCTGGCCGCTGTCACAGTTTTGGGAGTCCTGGAGCAAGGTAAATGTTCTTTATATAATGCTAGGTAGTGTTAAGCTAATTATATCAAGCTTTGTGGAACTTGGTTGCTGTGTTTTGCTTTGGAGTCTGTGTGGAATGAAAATTGCTGTTTTCCAGCATGGTAAAATGATGCAAATGTTTGGCCATTCCTGGTGGAAGTGTTGTGCCTGAGATGCCTGATGTTCATTTTGTAATAGGGGCTAAAATGATCTGCACACCTCAAAGCCAGCATCCTAGAAGGAAATGAAATTTAAGTTTAAAAGTAAAACTTAACACAGTTTCAGCAATAGAATGTCTTTCAAATATTTTCTGTGATTGAATTTTAGCAGGTAATTTGTAACTCAGAGGGACTGGAGGTAGCCAGAGTAAAGGCAGGTTAATAAATACGCTGATGAAGAGGTCAGTGAATGGACATGCATCGTATCTATATAGAAAAGAGCATCGTGTACACAGGTATTTTTCCTCTGTGACCAATGTAGTTATGTGTCCATACAGTTTAGCAGATGACAAGATGAGTTGGCCACACACAGTCATTTGGGAACTAATGCAAGCCTTTCTGGTCAGAAATAGACACAGACATCTTTAAGGAAACTCAGCGATTTCTCATAATTTAAATAGATGTGTTTGGTTTAGACCATTTAAGAAGCAGCAGTAGAGTTGCCGGCTTCTACCTTCTGTGTTTTAATTGTGGGTTCTCTGGGCAAAGGCCTCTCCCCTTGGGCTTCAGGAGGGTCACAGAAGGGGACGCTTCCCCTGCCTGGCGTGGGGATAGAGTCCCCGTGTCATTAAAATCTTCACATTTGTCTAAGGGAAGGTTTGTCTGTGGGGTGGTTTTTATTTATTACTGAATTAATTCACCGTAGAGCTCTGGCACCTCTGCTTATGAATGGGTGTGACTCTCTGAGCAGTCTGGTGTATTTTTAGCCATCAGATGATAAATCTCTCAATATAAGCATGATTTAAAACACAAATATGCTACTTGAAGCATAAGAGTTCAAGGCTTCTGAATTATCAGTAATTCCTCCTCAGGCAATTTACAGAGAAATATCTGCAACTACAAATGGAAGATACCTTCATCTTATGAATTATTTTGTTATTAAACTAAGGGAGGATGGAGGGAGTGTTTAGTGTGCAAAGAGAAAACATGAAGAAAATGTGAAATTGGGTTATGGAAATGTTGCTGAGCCCTTTGCATTGGGAAACCCTCAGTCGCAAATCTGTAGATAGCAGTTTTGTCTCAAATATATTTGTTTTATGAGAAACTTAAAGTATTTTTTAAAGGTTGCATCCTTAGGCTTTTTTCTTATATGCTATGCAAACCATACATAGGTGTGAAGCCAGCAGATAAGTAGCAAGCATTGGCACCCTCTTATCTACATTAGATCAGATAAAGTACCCTCCTGTTACTACTCTGCAAGGGAAGCCAAGGAACAATTGCAAAATATTACGTGTTTCCTCTCTCTCTACTAGTACAAAACATGTTTGCTCATGTCACCTTGATTCGGAGCTGTGCCGTAGCTTTTTCTTGCATATTTTGAAAGGATATTCTGTAGGTGAGTTACAGATCTGAGGCTCGTTCCGAGAAGGCAGAGCACTGAAACATGGCCACGCACTGTACGTACACACACTCTTCCATCACATCCTGATGTAGGTGGTGTAATTTAATGGCAGGGTTGAGTACAGTGCTGGTTGGTTTTTATTTTCTTAATTTTCTGGGAGCCCACGGTTCTTTCAAGTAACTTTCCTCTTTTTAATGTAGTTGTGCTCGGATTAGCAAAGCTCTGAGCTGAGTGCTCTGTAGCTACATGCCCCTGCCCGGTGTTGAACGCTGTACCAGAGAGCAGAACAATGCCACCACAGTTTTTGGGTTCCCCCACCCCCTTTTTTTTATGGCTTCAAAGGAAATAATGCTTATGCAATGTTACTGACTGTTAGTCCCCACAGAGCTTGTTTGCCAGGTTCACTCAGATGTGGCAGATACCAGCTGTAATATGGCTCAACAAATTTGTGGACATAATCAAATAGAGACTGCAGGTCTGGCTGATACCTCCACCGAGGAGCAAAGTGCAGAGAGAGCTCAGCCCCTACGAGCCACGTGGGAATCCACACAGGCATTTAACCTCGAGCCATGAATCACACAAACGAGTTTGAAAGGTTCTGCAGAGTAGATTGCGCTTTTTTTCCCTAAAAGTTCATGCTGAGAAGGCTTGTGCAGTGTGGTTGTTTGTAACACCTCGTTCTGAGAAGTGCTTTTGGAGTGTGATTCTTCATCCTTAATGCTTCACCCTTACACCAGGTTCAGAGGGCAGCGAGCGTCCTCCTCTTGGGCGGCTGTTTTACAGATTGTCCATCCTGAAGCGTAAGGGATCTGTTGCAGGACTTGCCTGGATATTTGCCCCCTGTATACAAGCAATATTAAGTGTAGAGTTGATAGGTTGGGCCTGAAGTTATTCTTGCCGTGCTCATCGGTCACAAGAAGGGTGCAGATGGCACGAAGCAGGATGAGCACCATCGCCCAGCACAGTCAGGCGTACGCCGCAAGCCAGAGCCGCGCACGGTGCGGTAACAGGCTCAGTCCCTTTCTTGACTTGGCCTGGGAGTGTTAAAATCGTTGTGCAGGAGAGAGGTGCTTGTCTGATGTGCAGAGGAGGTAACGGGATGGGTCAGGGTGGGTTTCATCAGCTTTCTCCCCGCGCTCCGGCAGCGGCTGCTGAATGCCAGCCGTGCGTTGCTGCAGCCCGGCCGCCTGGGCTGGCAGAGCGGGTGCTGTGTGGCGTTCTGCCGGACCTGGGGGCAGGATGGTGGCCTCACCCCCCGCCGTCATCAGCGTGCTGCAAACAAACCGAGGGGGGAGCTCCCCACCTCCCCCCCCCCCAGCACCCCTCGTTTGGGGCTGGGTCACACGCACGCTGGGGGGGACGCTAGAACGCACGAAGGTTTTCTCAAATTAATGTCTATGTGTATGTAAATGAATAATACGTTGTGTAATACACAAGGTCACATAGTGTCAGATTATTTACATTTCTAATTCCCTTCTACATATGTTCTAATGCTTTTCTGCAGGCATGCATGGATCTGTTTTGTCTTTAATCTTGCAACATCTGTCCCTCCTTTCCCTCCTCTATCCTGCTGTTCTGCTTTTATCTTCTTTGTTGGAATAAGGCAATCCACATGGCAGTCCTTGCAGCCTGGCTCCTTGTCTCTCTGTCCAATGCTCTGGAAATGTTGCAACGTTAGGACCTTGCTAATCCAGGTGACTCACTTAGCAGCATGCTGCCGCAGTCCCCACAGTAATTGGTTTTATAATTTAGTTTACTCCTGTGTGAAAATTCTCATTTTCAATAAAGGGAGAAACGTAGTGGAGCATCTAAATATAAACACTTGAAACATCAGCAATCACCTGTGGGAGTAAGAACTTTAATCAAATAGTAATAGTGAAACAGTCCAAATCTTCATGTTAACAAGTTTTCATCGTTTTGAAGTGATTTTCCACATCCCTTACAAATGTACAAAGGAGCGATAGAGCAGACTCCGAGCTAGTACCTCTGCCCAGATTTGCACAGGCGGGTAGCAGTTGTCTGTGCCTTGAACTGCTCGAGCCTTGGGGCTATCCTGCAGGAATGAAGTGGAAGAAATAACCACCCCCATTCCCTCCTATTGCCATGATTACAAGCCTCTCTAATTGACTTGGTGATAGATATCCCAGGGCTTCCCAGTTTGGACGCTGCTCTCTGACATGGGGCCATCCCCGTATAAAAGCGTCGTGCTTGCTAGATGTAGCAGAGTTACGCATCATTCCCCCAGACTGGCTGAGGGTGTACTGATACTCTAAATACACAGTGCAAGATTAAAAAAGAATAATTCTGTGTCTGGGTGTGGACTCGGTAAGGTTTTAGCGTGCGTTGCTGGCCTTGCTGCAGGACCGGGGTGTGTTTGAGCAGCGCCCAGGGCTCTGTTGCCGCTGCTGGGCGTGAGGCCATGCAAAGCACCAGCCAGCACCTCAGCTCTGCCCGGATAACCAAATCGGAATTTAAAGTACAAGCATGAAATAAATGGCACATTTATTCCAGGTTGTGTGTGACAGCCCTGGACTATGAACCTAGAGAGTATCGGCTCTAACCACTTGCTTGATTCCAAGCTAGATAAAGCTTGGCTAAACAAAACACTGCTGGGCTGTCACCATTCCTGTGGTGTTTGTTTTTGGTTTTTGGTTTTTTTTTTTTAGCCTATTTTGTGCTGCAGGTGATCTATGCCCGGCGGAAGTACAAGATCTCCCCTCCTGAGACAACAGGTCACCCTGAATTTGAGCGGATCTTCAGAGCTCAGTAAGATTTTGACTTTTTTTGGTGATTCCATCTATGTATGACTTGAGTCAAGTGTCCCTACCAGGAAAGACTGAAGTCACCCTCAAGTCACCTTTTCACTTACTGCTACTGCTACTGCTACTAGTTTTTTTTTTTTTTTTTAATGCTTTGCATGTAGAGGTCTGAGTTTTGACTTGGAGCAGCTGGCTATGGCTGGAGCGTTTCTGTCCATCTGCAGTAATCCTCCTGGCATTGCGAGAAACAGCCAAATGACAAATCAGTGGCAGTATGGAAGAAGTGTTGAGCATTAATGCATTATAACAGCGATGTTTAATATTAATGTTGCCTCCAAATTGTGAGAGTCGCTGAAGCTATAATAACCTAATATTTGCTTGTAAGTTTTTGCAGTTGAAGCAAAGGGCCTTGCTGGCAGAACCAGCTATGAGGATGTTTTAATTTTTTTCCTTATTTAAGCCATTCTACTGCAAAAGTTGGCGCTCACAGGCCCACGCAGAGGGCTGTTTCTTTTTGCTCTGTTCCTATGGAGAAAGCAATGCTGGAGCTAAACTGGAAGGGTTCATCGATCCCTTCAGCTTCCAGCAAGCACCAGATTCCATCTTTCATCTCAGTCATCCTGTTTCGTAAGCAATTGAAAGGAATTGCCCAAAGCTGGTTTGAAGGGTAGTCCGAGCACGGCACTAAATCCCGAACAAAGCAGCTGCGTTTCCCTGCCAGCGTGCAGGAACCGTTTGTGGAGTGACAAAACCACCCGCTTTGGTCCTTCTGCGACGCAGCGAAAGGCCAGCCTGCACGGGAGGCATCAGCCTTTGCTGGCTGGGTACCTGCTGATGTGGCTTTTTGATAGTGGGCTGTGCATTCCCAGAGCGGTGCTGCGGGGTGCCGGGGACCCGCCGCGATGCTCTGCGGAGGAGGTGACCTCAGCCACTCGCTTTTGAGAAGGTATTTCTTCCTTCTAGGTTGGTGGGGGGGGGGGGGGG
>JAVJGI010000064.1:59281560-59335957 GCA_035590275.1 Ibycter americanus | reverse complement strand
TTCTTTTCCCTGTGGAAAAGCATACAAATGGATAATTTGGTTTGATATATTAAAAAAAAAAAAAAAAGGGAACAAAGGTATTGATTTATTACTCACTCGTGGAAACCTGGCAGCCTCCCCTCGCTGAGGCTCAAACTGCATTTGCAGCGTAAGGTTCTTCAGACTTTTTCCAGCTCCCAATCTGGCCCCGTTCCCTGAGGCTTGGTAAATTTTTGGCCAAATTTAAGATTAAATTGCCTAGGGAATGGTAAAATGTAGGAGAAATTGAGAATCAACCCCCTTGTCTTTAATACCACAGCTCACCCTGTCCTGTCTTGCAGAAAATCTGTATTTTTTGTTACTGAAAGAAAAAGGGAGGAAGAAAACCTGGCAGCAGATGTGATCGCCTTCTGCTGAGCGATCTGGGAGAAGGCTTGCTCTTGGAGCGTGGGTTGTGTGACACCCAAACTTGGGCCATGGCCACTCGAGGGGAAGGGAAGGCTCCTTAAATAACCATAAGGAACCTCTGCCCGTGCAGCGTTAATGCCGTAGCTGTACTGGATGCGTGCGAAGGTGCTGTGCGCGGGGCCAAGCACGGAGGGTCCAGCAAAGACAAATCTCCATCTCGGCCGCGGCTCGTCGTTGCAAGGTCCACGTGACCGTGGGTGAGGTGAACACTGTGTGTTGTTCGGGTGCTTTTCTTCTCCAAAATACAGATAATTGGGTGTCCTCGGTTGCAGAAAAGGCCCTTTCCCCACAGCGCAGCAATGCCTCTTACCGGCCCTTTCCGTTTGCTCCGACGTGCATTTCCAGCTCGTTTCTCTGGCCTCGGCTAACCAGCTCTCTGATGTACGAGGATGTGGTTTTAACTCTCATCTCTGGTTCTTACCCAGGGCGAATTGCTCAGAGTACTTCCCCATCTTCATGTCGCTCCTCTGGGTTGCTGGAATCTTCTTCCATCAAGGTAAGGGGGGGAACCCCCAACCCAAACCACACCCACAAACCCCAAAACCTTCCCAGTTTAAATCCCGCTGCGACCCAGGCATGTGCTCTCCGTGCCCGTGGGGCTGTGACTCAGGGAGAGCAACGTTCCCCTTGGGCTGGACAGACCCAGGAGCACCCCAGCTCCAGCGTGCATGAAGCTGCTGGTAGCGTAGGAGCCAAGCTGGTCTCCTGCCCAGAGGAGAGGTTTGGTGGCATTGACCTTCACCTGAGCCCCGCTGTCCCCCCGGCGCTGCTGCTCCTACACAGGCTCAGGCTGCCGTGCGGTGCCAGGGCGGCAGCAAGCTGCGGCAGAGCTGCCACACCAGACCCACATCGCTGCGTCAGAAGGAGAAACCATAACCCAAGCGATTAGTCACCCACCGTCCCTCCCGTACCAAGTGGGATTTGGGGATTTGGCTGCCACCATGGGGAAAAGATGCAGGGAAGGACCAGGGAAGGGGGTGCTGCAAACCCACGTCCCAGGGCAGCTTCTGGGGGGCAGAGAAGGTCACCCCTCACAAAAAGCGAAGGAAGAAACCCCACCTAAGCTCCCACAGCGCTCTAATGCTGAGTCTCTCTGCGTCTGGTTCTCGGGGCTGTGCCCATCTGCAGGGGGGCACGGGCAACTGAGCCCGACAGCGTCCGGGGACCCCCAGCCCCATCATGACTCTGCTCCCCTCTCCCCGCAGGTGCGGCTGCGGCGTGTGGGCTGCTGTACCTCTACAAGCGCTTCAAGTACTTCCAGGGATACAGCGCGGCTGCACAGGGAAGGTGAGTACCCGGCCGGGGCTGTGGGCACCCCAAACCAACCCAGGGAGGCTGGGTGCAGGATGTGACCCCATGGGGCAGGTTTCCTTCCCGTGGTGGGACTGAAGGCAGATTTGCATCACCTTCCTGCACCCATGGTCTTCCCTGGCTCAGTCTCCAAGGAGAGCGAGGGGCACCAAGCCCCCACCAGCACACTTCGTGCCCCGGGTGGGCTGGCGGTGTCTGACGATGGTTTCTCCCCGCGCAGGTTGGGGCCGCTGTACGCCAGCGCCTTGCTGCTCTGGCTGCTGCTGGGGCTGGCGGTGGCCGGGCTCCTGGCACACTTCGTGCTGCCCCGCTCCTCCGCATGGAGCACGGTGCTGCTGTGACCCCACCAGCTGCTCGGTGCCTGGTGAGGGGGGCTGCAGCCCCCCCAACACCCACGGCGTGCCCTCGGCAGAGAGTCACACCGCACCGTCAGAGACCGAGCATCTCCCCAGCTCTGTGCTCACCTCTGAAGGGCGGTGGATGCTGGCGTTCCCCTGCTCGTGAAGTGCCGCTACTTCAGAGGTGATTCTCCCTTTTAGAAAGCAAACACTGCCCAGCCTCTGCCCCTGCCGATGGCCTTCACCGCCAGCGCTCGCAGCACTGTCTGCTCTGGAACTTCTGTCTTTGGCTCTGCCTTGCAGAGCACAGATGGACCCGTATGCTGTTGTCACGCTTCCTTACTGCTGTAACGATCTATGTTGAAGGATCACACCACGGGTATACAAAGAATAAATTCCTTCTCTCAGTAGAAATCACTTGTGATTGTCAAAGGTGCTTGGGGACTGGGTGCGAGAACATCCCAGGGTTAGGGGACTGGGTTGCACGGGAAAAGCTGCTGCAATTAAAACGAACTTGAAAGGAGGGGTAAACTTGTCTAAGACTGTATCCAAATTCTGGGAAAAAAGTGTGAGTCTAGTCCAAATGCTAAAGTCTGTGTTTCGCATTGACTTGAATGATCTTGACTTGGCCCTGACTTCACTTGTCACTGACCCACCGCAGGATTTTGCCCTCTCTCTGGATTTCAGCTTCCACTGCAAACTCGGCCTTCGCAGGTAACTAATGTGGGCATCAAGCAGGCAGATCCTTGTGAAGTCGTATGTGAGTATAAAAAAAGCAACATATTTTGTGAGACAACTGTTCCACAACTGCACCCTTAGATGTACGGGTGCCCAGCACCTTCCTTGCACCCTGCCAGGGAAAGACCCAGCCAGCTTTTCTTTTTTTAGTAACTGGTGAAGGTTCCTGTGGCAAAAAATACCCAGTCTCCCACCAGGCTGCTCTAAGAGCTTTCCCCAGCACCAGCAATGCTTTGGGAGTATCAGGTATGGGTGAGCACTGAGGAATGACACCCTTTTGGGTGCAGGGGCTGCAGCTGGTCCCTGGCCCCCAGGGATGCCCACCGGCCCTGGGGAGGCAGAGCCAGTGTCTTCCTGCCACGAGAGACTCTCACTGCTGCACCAAAGGTTTAAATTTAGCTTTTATTACAGTGCACATTATTTTATATATTTATATATAGAGATGTACTGGAAAAATCAAATGTATCCAATAATAAAAAATACAGCACATTAAAGTAGTATAATGCATTCCAGTGTATAGCTGAAGAGACATTGGGATTTACACTAATCCCTACTATTTTTGAACTGGGCTACTTCTGCTTTTTTTTTTTTTTTTTCTCCCCCAAAAAATTCACACCAATCAATAACTGAAATAGTTATTTAAAAAAGATGGTTTCTGCACTCCACCTCAAGGCATGAAGACACTGGAGACTTCACCGTGAGTTAAGGGGCTGTGTTCAATGCTGGCAGGCACAGTGTGGCATATTTTTTTTTTGTTTGTTTGTTTTCCCTGCCATAGTCGTAGCTCCAACCCCTTTGGATTCGTTCCTCCTCTGCCGAAGGAGGGTCAGTTTTCACCCCCACTGAATCCTCAGCTGTGGCCAGGGCTGTTGCCTGGGCGAAGGCAAGGCAGAGCCGGGTCCCCCGCCGCCTCTGTCCCAGCAGGACTCAACGTGACCAAGCCCCCGCTCTGTCCCCAGATGCAGCCGGAGGTGGCCCTGTCCTGGGCTGGAGGTGCTTTCCATCCTGCACGCTTGCTAAAGCTCATCCCGACACCAAGCTGTCGCCGTGCCGGTGCGGCCCGAGCAAAGCCAGCCCTCCGTGCGGGGCATCGCTGTTTGCTCTTCTGCCAGAGAAGGTGACAAGGTGACACCCTGGCCCCGCAGCCGTCCCCCGGCAGCTGTCCTGTGCTGTCCTGGCGCCGCGGGGAGGAGGGAGTGGGAGGGGAGGGAGCAGGACCGGGGATTCACGCGTGTCCACCCTTCCTCACGCCCGTTTCACTCCGCTTTTTTGATAAAAATCTGAAAGAGGAGAGGGCTGCAGTCAGCGAGAAGCAGGGGGAGCCCCGGCGGGGGGCTGGGTCCCTCCGCAGACGAAGCCCGGCTTACCTCGCTCAAGATGATCCACACCGGGGAGTCGGTCTGGATGGACAGCCTGATGGCCTCCAGCGGCCCGAAGGACGGGTCCACCTCGCCCTCTGCGACACCCTTGGAGAAGGAGCCTGGTGGGGACAGCACACAGTGATGTGGGGATGGCACACATCCCGAGGGGAGCAGGAGCAGCCATGGCAGCCCCTGCCTGCAGCACCCCGACACGAGCCAGGCTGAAAACCAGCAGCTTGGACATCAAAACAGTGCAAAATTCTAGGCTTAGGGGAACAAAAAGATCAGCTAAAACCAAAATGGGGAGTATGTGGCTACACATCACTGTGTGTGAGAGGCGGGCAGAGTGGCCTGACGGCAGCACTGTCCTGTAAGACACAAATATCAGAGGCAAGTCTTACATCCCTAGTACTAGCGAAGTTTCACCTTGTTGCTATGTCCCATTTTTAGATGTGACTTTTGTTTTGGTTTTTTTTGAAAACGCAACTGGAAGAAACCAGACAGCGTGCAGAGGAATCCTAAAATGGCAAAAAGCTACCCGTGCCAGGGAACTTTCCTTTTATTTATCTATTTAAAAAAAAAAAAAGTCTTAGCAGGGACACCAGCAGGTCCCTGTAGGCTGCAATCGCTGGGTTTTGTCCAGTGCAGGACAAGCACTAAACCAAGCTCAGGTGGCAGGAGACAAAGTCCCAGCTGCCAGTGGTGTGAGCACCGAGACAGGCTGTGGAGGGAGAGCATGAAATCACTCGCGGTGCAGGTTTTTAACACCAGATTAGGCAAAAGGGTAATCTGAATAATTCAGCCCCAGCTCTGAACAGAGACGGGCAGAAACGTAGGACTGAAAACTATCTGAAGAGGACACCTAGGCTAAGACGGGAGGAGACAATGACAAATCCTGTTCCAACCTGGCTCCTGGCAAGCAGAAATTACTCTTTGCCAAGCAAACAGCACTAAGGGTCTTGATTCACTTGAAGGAGAGGCTATGGGCTGTGTGATCAAACCCGGTGGGCAGTTTACCACTCCGCACCCTGCTGTACCTATCTGGATGTAGCCATCCGTCGTCCTGCGGTATTTGACGACTGTGCCTCTTCCCTCCTGCAAGGCTTCCTTGTCTGACTGCAGGCTCTGTGGAAGGAGAGGAGCTTTGTGTAAGGCCAGTGGCAAGAGCCACCCAAAAGCCCCAAGCCACAGCAGCACCGTGGCACCTCGTCCCCCTGCCTGTTACCCCAAGCCTCGTGCCCCCAAAACAAGAGGGCGTTTGCTGCCCTCATGCTGTTGCTTCCCCAGCACCATCCTGGCTCCAGCTCTGCAGCTGTCCCACCCCTCCCCTGAGCATCCCCCCTGCGGGCTGGCACAGCTCCCATAGCCACTGCGCAGCGCAGCATCCCGGCTCCCAAGGTGGTACCGCACCAGGCGTGACCCCTGGCTCCCAGCCAGCGCTGCTCCAAGGCACTTGAGTCTTGCAAAGATTTCCCTGACGGCTTTAAGCAGTTCCCTTCTCTCAAACCTCTTTTGCTTCCCACTCCACCCCCATCTCAATTCTCAATAAAACTCTTACGTCAAACGGCAGAACCTCCACAGTCGTATTGAAGAGTTTGTCTTCTGGGTGCTCGATGTTCCCGCTGCGGAAGAAGAACCTGTGACAGGGACCAAAGCCACAGAAACCCACACTGAGCGAGGGGGGGCACGATGGCTTTCACCCCAGCTGAACCATCAAACAGCTCAGCTTCACAGGCACCTTCCCAAAAAGCCCACAGGCACACGGTTTGGAAGACCTGCACCAGGTTAGCTAAATCATGGACTGCCCACAAGCACAGGAAAGCAAAGGGCTCTGGCAAACGTGGCCCCACCAAAAAAAGCATGAAATTATCCTTCCCTGGAAGAGCACCGCTCCCTCCTGCTGGGCAGCCAAGCCGGAGATGGGCAAGAAATTCAACATGAGCCAGAAGAGCAAAAGCAAAGTGTCTCCACATGCTCCAGACTGTCCCCGCCGCTGCCCTCCCACCCCTGCCAAGCACTGGCCTTTCGATGCGGAGTGGTTTGAAGAATCTGAATCGGATGAAGTCCCCGGCAGTGGGAGTGAAGGCCCAGAAGAAGTCCTCCCGCAGGTAAGCCTTCTCCAAGGTGAAGTGCTGGTAGGTTTTCAGGCTGGTGCTCACCTCCGCAGGAGGGTTGACGTGCTCTTTCCGCAGGGCTTGCTTGCCAAAGTCCTTGTCCTTGGTGGGTGCAAAGCAAAAAAAAAGCTCTCGCTCGTTGGGGAACAGCGGTCCCGGCAACAAGGATTAAATTAAAATTAAAATTCAAAAATTAAAAGCTCTCAATATACACAGCACAGAAGGATGGAAGTGATCTGGGGAGGGCACCAGACAGGGCAATACGTGGCTGGATCCCAGGAGGACACAACTTCAGGAGAGGCAGCACAGGGAAGCACCGCTGCTCTGCACTATGACCCAGCACCAAACACCCTTTCATTGTCCAGGCGTCCCCAAACGCATGTCCCTGCCCCAGGAGCTCTGCAAACAGTCCTTACACCAGAGAAGGTGGCTGGGAGGCTGATGACAGTATAAAATTACTATATTACATGGCCTGATGGGCACTGCAATGTGATACAAGCTGGATTGCACCATCCATTTACCTGGGGATCGGACAGACATGGGACTGAGCATAGCCCAGGGATGCTTGTCTATGGGTCCTGCACTATAGCTGTGGGAAGCCTGATTTTGTTGACATTTAAACACACAAAAACAATTAAGCTCTTACACAGCAAGCTCTAGTTTGCCTATCAGCAAATCCCAGGAACAAGGAGTGGGGCTGGAAGGAAGTCAGACCAACCCAGGAGTCGTCTCCCCAGGGTTTTTCAGCAGATGCTTCAAAATCACTTGCCCTGAGTTCATCACTCAGGATGGGCAGCCAGGACCAGTACCAAGGCTTAGAAGTTTGCAGTGACTCTTAGTACATGTCACTGCCATTCTGAGAAGTAGAAGCTACGTGACCTCACCGTAATTCAGAATAAAACACCACCACCGCACAGCAATCCAGCTGCCACTGTCCCACCAGTTGCTGTCACTGATGTCTCCACCCCAAAAGCAGCCAGTTCCTGGGTGCCTGCGGGCCAGCCTGGCAGAAAGGCCATCTGCGGCTTGGACAGGCCGCTGGTACCCACCTTCAGCTTCTGTATCTTCCCAGCCAAGGAGGAGTGGGTTCCCACATGCTGGAAGAGCGAGGGCTTGAAGCGAATCCTCAGGTTTGCCTTCTGCCTGTCACAGTGTTTCTGAAACAAGACAACCCCGCAGTGCCCCGTGCTTAAACCTCTGCGGTCAACCGTGACCCGCGAGAGGAACGAGCAAGGGCACGAGGAGTCACAACACCCCTGCCTCGCCATCTCTATGCCTTTCCGTGTTATTTTGGCTTCGATTTGGCAAGAGAGCCTTTAACTGCACTCTGGAGGAACCTGCCCGTGACTCCTGGCCGCTCACCCACCAGGCTCTGTTGGGCAGCCGCAGCGCCCAGCTTTAAGTGCCCATTTCTCCTTGCGTAGCTTTATGAACACTGAGCAAATCTCCTCTGTGCTGTCAGGTGAGGATAGCCAGAGAATTTAGTTTCTTTTGTCCTTGGCTTACTGGGAAAGCTTCTTTCCTACAACTCAGAGCTCGGGATCACCAATGTCTGAAGGTACAGAAAGTCCCAGGACGATGCAGAGCCTGAGCGAGCCGGCAGCGAGTGCAGGCTTTTTTCAGACAGGCAGTTTTCAGCTTGTTGGCAGGTGGTGTTAATCAGATGTACCGCACGTGCCGTTGTCAAAGCTGTTTGACTGTTTCACGCCCATCCCACCACGTAAATAAACTTGGAGATGCAACTCCGATCCAGCCAGTGATTTTCCATGGAGTGGAGGGAGATGATAGAGAGGGAATAAAGGACAAAGGGCAAAAAACACTGAGAGCACCAAGACAAGAACCCACATTTTAAAAATAGTTCATTCCTCTCAGTCTGGGGGAGCAGGACAAAAATACAGGGTTAAAAACTGGAGGGAGAGGGTATTTTTTTCTGACTTCTGCTTTTTCCAAGAAAAGAAATGGATGAGCACCCCTGCCATCTGCTCTTGCAGACTCCCACCCAAGAGAAACCCCGGCAGGATCCCGCTGCCAGGTGCTGTGTCACCGGCTGCCTGGCACCAGGCAGGGGAAAGCCAGTCGCACCGAGCCCCCGCGATGGGCTGCCTGCACGGGCGCTGGGAAATTCCAGGCATGACCCCTGCGAGCTGCAGAGGAGATAATCCCCTAATCCAGCTCACGTTACATTAGAAAATTAAAACTATCCATGCCAATGGGAGAGACTCTACTCATAGCCAGCAACCCTAGATGCAACCCCATCAATTCTGATCTCACTCTGGATGGGGAGAGGAGGAAGGGGAACGGAGGGAACTACAGCATCTCCTGACTTCTCTTTCTCCCCTTTCCCCCTTCTGCTAAAGAAGCATCTGCTGACTGATGGCAGCGTTGTCACTCAAGCCAGGAGGGGGAATGGCTCAGCTGGTGGTAAGAAGGTCATCCTTTCACACAGCTCTACCCCAGGTAAGTCTAAAATTAGTTAAAAAAGAAAGAGCAGAATACATCCAGAGCAGGAAAAGCACTTAACCAAAAGCTCAGGTCAAACAAACTTTCAATCAAAAAGACAAATCCTCCCTGCTACCAATTTGATTCTGCACAGTGGGATTTACAAGGGAAAGCCATGTTTGAAAGGGCGCTGTGCAGAGTTAATCATGCAAACAGTGGGGGAAAGGAGCCAGAAATTCACACAGAAAGTAGGTTAATTTTTAAAAAGGCAACACATTTAAGAGGTTTGTAGTTTCCCCTGGGAAAACCTTGGCTCTGCCAGGTAGGAGAAGATGAGTGAAGATGAGTTAAGGAGAAGAGGATCCTGCGCAGCAGGATCTGCATTTAATCAACACTCAAGCTGAAGGTTTTGAAGGAAGGGCACAGACAGCAGCATCGTTCCCAGCTCCATCCCACCATCCTGCCACCCCAGCTTCGCCCAGGGCTGTGAGGACCCTGGGGGCTGCCAGACATGCCTGGGAACTGCTCTGCTGCACCTAAGCACGTGGGTTAAACTGCCAGGAGGACACAACGGACATCACCCGAGACTGGTCCTGCTGCACATGGGGGACTGGAGCCAATGCCACAGCCTCTGCCAAGGATCAGGCCAAACTAAACCACATCCTCGCCCCAATTCTGCAGAGCCCTGAGGATGCCCTGTCCCCCCACCCCAACACATAAATCCAGTATTTATCCCCAGAGCGACCACATGCTCTGGCGTTTGCCACCACTAAGTACTTGTGGCCATGAGGTCTGTCTTAAGCGACTGGCTTCAAGCTCTGCACAGGGATGCCACTGCTCATTCTCTGCCGGAGGAGGAGGGTGAATGAGTGTATGAGTAAATACAATATGTTCAGAGAGGAGAGAGGAGAGTATCTGGTGATGAGCTCATCTTACATTTGCTGTCACACACACTCCTCCTCTGCCCTTCCCACTCGCTTTAGCCCCTCGCTGCTGCTGCTGCTGCTGGGAGCTCAAATGCAACCTCCGCAGGGCACAGGGGCTCCTGTGCTGCTGTCTGCACGGCTCTGTGCAGACCTGGCTCCGCAAACAACATGTCAGTATGAAAATAGAGCCCATGTCACCCCTCTGCACCCTCCTAGAAACCCTGACAAAAGCTTTGCATGCTCTGGCTTCGTTTTGGCACAGTACGCACGGCAGGCTTGCTCTTGGGTTATCTGGGGTGAGCTCTCTGGGCAGCCTGTGTGTCTGCTCCAGATGGGTACGGCACACGAGCCCAGAGCCAAAGGGTTATTCTGGGGTTGTAGCCAGCGAGCGGGGAATGGCTTCAGGGAGAGAGGCACACCGGAATGAAAAACAACACAGAAGAATGGGGAACGGCTGCTCTCCTCAAGGACTGGAGGAGGAATGCCCTGTTAGTGCTCAGATGCAGAAATAATGACTTTGCTGGCAGCTGCAGACTACAAAAGCCTGAACTCCCAGGTCTTTGCTTACACAATCCACAAGGACGCCCCATGGCACACTCCACAGAGATGGCACAGCTCGGTGCAAAGCCACTTAGCACCAGAGCTCACAGAAAAGATCCTCTGGAGACACAGACCGAGTGTACATTTGCCCATACACAACAGGTTTCCCTTCAACAGAGGTTGTTTACGTACTGCATCTTTCTCAGGGTTGCAGACTTTCACCCAGAGGATGTGATCCAGCAGCCAGTCAATGGGTTTGTCCTTATAGAACATCAGGATGAACTCCACGATCAAGCTCAGATCCAGAGACTTGAACATTTTTCCTACAGCACAAAAAAAGGAGAGAAGAGAGCACAGCTACGGTATGAAACAGTCAAGAATCAGAGCTGGGAAGAAAAAACTTGGGAGCCTGGGCTGCGGACGTTGGATGTGTCCATCTCTCTACGTAAAGGAAACAGCATGCAGCTCTGTTTTATGTACCAGTATTGCTGGCATTGCTAATACAGTTCCAGATTTAATATTCATTGCAGAATTAGAAAGCATTAGTCTCACAGGTCACAGCAGTATCAAAAGGTCTAAAGCTCTTCCATTCAGCAGGGAAAAATAAGGATGAAAAACATCCAGCCAGCTGCAGGACAGACCATTTCCTGCCCCAAAACCTACAAGTTTTAAGCCAGTCAAACCAGTATCCAAAATAACAGATCAAACTGCTACTGCAACCATGTACTGCCGTTCCCAAAATAGTTCTGTGCTGATGTAAACTTCCTTTTGTACACTCTTAGGCAACTCCAGATCCCATCCAGCCTAAAAGCTACTGGTCACATCTCAAATGTTTGGCTGTCAGCTGGGCCACCGACCAGGTTTATTTTTATTAAAAGTGAGTATCAGCAGTACCAGCTGTGAGGATCTTTCTCCCCTGTGCAATCACAAGGGCCATTGCAAAACTAAGGAGGGATCAAGTCCAAATATTTCACCATCTTGTGGGGACAACTCACTGGACTAAGAGCAGAAGTGCTTGAGTGCTTGCAAGAGCCAGCAGGCAC
This sequence comes from Ibycter americanus, assembly GCA_035590275.1. Classification (NCBI taxonomy): domain Eukaryota; kingdom Metazoa; phylum Chordata; class Aves; order Falconiformes; family Falconidae; genus Ibycter; species Ibycter americanus. The sequence goes on along the minus strand of JAVJGI010000064.1, from coordinate 59,324,700 downwards.
TTGTGCCCATGCCTGATGGGACTGGGGGTGCGCGGGGGGAGAACATCATTACCAATAAACCCCAGCTGAGAAAACTCCAGGATCATCCACTCCTCGGAGGGCTGCTGCAAGGCAAAGTTCTTCATCGTGCTGAGATAGTTCGGTTTGGCCACAATATCATCCTCCAGCTGCAAGAGGAAAGGACACTCAATGCCAAGGACCCATCCAGGTTCCAGCAAGAGCCTCTCTGTGCAGAGCAATCACAGCATAGACCAGAGCAAAGTTTTGGCACAGCCCGAGTTTATTTTGGACGATGCTCCAAGCAGATTTTTCTCACCCAATCTAACAGGTAAACGAAACAAGGATTCCTGCCCTCCCTAGGCAGAAGGCCTCCGGGTCTAAAGCATCGGAGAAACCTAGCTTTTGAACCTATCTGGTTAAAACCTGCTCCCACTCTGCTGCATCACACAACTGGACACGCTCTTTGCCCTCTCTAAGCTGGGTACGAGCCACAGTGAACTCACAGGTACACCCACCTCCCCTTTGCCCCCAGCACCAAACCCACCTGCACGTAATAGATGCCTTTGGACTGGGCATACATCATTAAAAAGCAGTAGTCGAGGTTCTGCTTTGTCCTCCACCTGCAAGAGACAAACACGATGGGAGCACTGACCTCCCCTGGGAATGTGGGCTGCTCAGGGAGCCAGCCGAGGCTGGGTTTGAGCTGGGAAGGTGGCACAGCTCTTGGAGGAGGGGATGGCATACAGCCTCTCCTTTTTGGTCTCAAACTGGTCAGCTGAGAGGTGCTGGAAAACTCAGAGAGTTCCAAAATGAACATCATCTGGGTTAAAAGGACCCCCTTGCTCGGTGATGGAAACACTGCAGCATCAGGCAAAGCCTGCAACGCTGGTGCCGGTTCATACCCCTCGCCCACGTCCTTCCAGATCTTGGATAAAGCAAGTTTAAGGGCCTCGCCTGGCCCTGCAGAAGAGCTTTCCCTGCTGGATTCAGGGGGGAGGATGCTGCAGTAACTTAACTCAGGGCTTGCTTCTTTTTAAGCTCATTCATTGATTCTTACCTGACTCTTTCCTTGGGGTCCCCAAAGGATTCCCGCAGGTGGGAGAAATCAGGATAGAAATGCGGAGATGGGGAAATTACCTCCAGGAGACCTGAGTGTATTTCCTTTGGGAATCTGAGGGAGAAAAGCAGCAGTAAACAAATACCTCCATGTCTGACACACCATCTCTTAGACCAAATTGCTGGGTAAACACTGAGCCACAGAACCAAACAAAAAAATACAGCCTCTGAGATAAAACTTCCCCAGCAGCTAGTGCACTTTCAGGCCTCATGGAAGAACATCAGCAGGGACTGCCGCAGAGTTTTAAAGCTGCTTTCTCCCTCCCGTGGTCCCTAATAGCCCCACATGCATGTGCCCCCCCCGCCCCCCGCAGCATCCCTCCTCCCTCCCACACGCATACACAGGTCAGCTTTAAAGACCAGCCGCGAGCACCATGTACTCTCTACAGGATTAAACGGACCTGCAGACTGGCACACCGAAGAAAGGACTTGCTGGCATTACCGGCATTTAGAGATTTTCCAAATGCATCAGTAATTAAAAGTCATTTTGCAGAGATTATGTTATGCATTTCTGATGTTACTTAAAACACTGCTGTGCCGTAGTTAGGACAGCCAGCAGGAATTCTACCTCGTTCCTTTATGCTGATAAAACCAGCATCTATTTTCCCTATAATGCAGTTAAGAACCCTTTAAAGAGTCAAACTCAAACAGAAAAAAAATGTCACCCATCTGAAAAATAGGTACCTACAACAGCCTTGCAAGCAATACCCAGAGATTACCGTAACTGTGAGAGATAAGCAGGAAAACCAGTTATTTTTATAGTGCCTTTTTGAGAACATTGGGTGCGAGGCTGGTTTCCTTTGTTTGTGCAGAGCGTGGAGGACAGGAGATGGGGCAGAGGGAGACAAAGCAGCGAGACTGCCAAAAACTTCTCACTTATTTTTCCCTTCCTTTTTCCCTCCTTGGGACTGGCATGATTTTCAGCTAGCATTTTCAAACCTTCCCTTCCCCGGGCAGCAGTGAAACAGAAGCTTCTCACAGAGGTGACAACACCTGTACCGCCGCAGCGACGGCTTCGTCCCTCCTGTGACACAACCTCAGCCTGCCCTGGCCCCACACCACCTCAATTCAATTTGGAAGAAAAATAATTTCTGTGAATCAGGGAGGGGCAGGAGGCGCTGGAGAGGGGGCTGGTGAGAAATCAAATCATTAAGTCAATTAAAGTTTCAGGCCTACGCAGAGGCACTCTCTGCAGCAGCGCCCAGTAATTTCATCGGGATCCATCGGACAATCAGTCCATTATCCCCGGGATAAGTGCGTCCTCCTGCCAGCAGGCAGAAGGAGGGGAGCTCTGCCAGCTCCGGCACGGCAAGATGGAGGGCTCTGTCTCAGCTCTTCTGCAAGGGCCCGGGAACACAACGCTCCGTGCAGGTCCCAGCCCCTCTCCCATCATTGGCTCGGGATGCAGGGCGCCGCGAGGATGTGCTGCCCTTTTGCATCTCCTTCTTGTGGCGACTGCGATCCTTTGGAAACACGCAATCGCAGGAGCCAGACGGGAGTCACAGCCTCCTCTCTCACCACCTTCTTCTTCTGCCTCCAAGCTCTGAGGCTGCTAACGCCTGGCCCGGCTCACAGTTAATAATCCGTCACCGGCTTCTGCTTAAACAGCTACAGACGAAGCTGCAAAAGCCACTAAGACTCCAGGACATAAATAGCAGCTAGTGCGAGAGACAAATGTAACTAGTGCCCAGAACAAGGGAAAAACAAACAGGCTGGAGTGGGAAGAAAAATGGATCATGGATTGCAAAGCAAAATACAACAGAGGCATTTGGCTGTGCTTACCGCACTGCCCAGCTGCTCTGACTCCACAGAGCAGGTAGAGGGCTGCACTAGACACGGAAACAATTGCCAGGATCTCTGGAAATCTAAATAATCCATCTTCTCCCAACGCCACAGGACAGAAAGAGCAAAATGAAACGGCACGACCGTGCGTGTTAAATACTGCGAGCACAAAGCAGCCTCCTGGAAGCTACATATGGGATGCATTTTAGAACAAACAGAAAGTGGAAGCAAAGACAGCCCAGAGTTTTAAGAACAGAAAAAAACCAACCCCAAACAACAACAACAACAAAATACAAAAGGGAAGCAGAGAAGTGTGTATCTTCTCCTTAATGAAGCCATTCCCTGGCCTTGCTACAGGCACAGACCGTACCGCTATAGTCATTTGAAGTGCTTACAAGTTTTTGATATTTTCTGCCACTCCGGCTGTGTACTGCGGATCTGTCTGAAAACAAAAGATAAGCAGTGTTACATCCTCCAGCCTCAGCCTGTGCCCCTGTGGGGACCCACCCCAGGGGTACTGGCAGCACCTCTGTACCACCTTCACGCACCTTCGTGTCTCCTTTTATCCAGTTTCACCGCTCTCCCCATCGCTGACCGCCTCCGAGGAGCCACCGCTTTGTGGCCGGCGTTAACCAAAGGCATCACACACCAAAACCCACCTGAAGGACTCAACACTTTGCGCATCTTCCCCACATGCTCTCCTGGCACTTCTGCCCCTGCCAGTGCCAAGTGTTTGCACAAAGTGTTAACTCCTGGGCTGTTTATTTTTTTTCCCTCTATACATGCTGGCTTTCATCCAAGTGAATACTCTTGGCAGAAGAGGATCTCCACCCCTTTTGTGAAAAAGAGGGGTCTATTTATAAGCACGCATTTTTCATTTCGGGTTCATTTTGGTGCCTTTCTCCCTTAAAAAAAATACAATTTGTTCCCACAATCAACCTGGCAACCCGTAACAGTTGGGAGGCAAAGGTCGGCAGCGCCGCACGCCGCTATCTGCAGGCGAGATAAGTGCAAACACAGGGACAGGCACCGGACAGAAACCATCTGCACGGGGACCAGGAAAACAAAATCCGGGAACAAAAGGCAGGTGACCCAGGAGCAAAAACTGTGCCTGTTTCTTGGTGGCGACATTGTTTTGGGCGGTTGTACGGATCATGGGACCATGTGTCCCAGGTGGATATGCAGATGCAGCATTGCAGAAGCTGGGAGCAGCTGCTGCTGTGCTTGGCACCGGGTGGAGGTGAGAAGTGAGACAGCAGAGGTGTGTGTCACAAGCTGAGGACAGCGCTTCCACTCCGGAACAGTGACAAGGGAGGGTTTTCTCAACACAAAAAAGGTCCCTTTCCCAAACAGGGCTCAGGCTCTTGGTGCTGGACTGATTTCTTACCCCAGCGTTGTCAATAAAGCAGCAATGGGAAAAACAAAGGCAGGGAAGATGCTCCTGGCTTTGGGAGCAAACACGCAGCTCTGCTCCAAGCTGAAATAACTTTCATAACCGAAATGGCGCGTCGGTGACAGCCAAGCCGGCCAGCTGGCCCCGGGGCTCTCCTGTGTCAGCCGAGGACCCCCAGCTCTCCCAGGCTGCCCAGCTGACACCCGCGGTGGCTAGTGGTGGCAGTCGGAAATGAGGAGTCCCCATTCCAAAAAGGACATTCAGCGGTTCCCCTTGTCCTGAATCTCCACATGACCCAGCATCATACCTCCATAACCAGGCTCATGCCACCTCACTCACTATTTAAGCTTTATCCCACGCCTAACACCTTTATTTAAGCTTTATCCACGCCTTGTTAGGAGCCCTAACAAGCATCGCCAAGCGGAGATACATCGGGAAACCTGTGGGAAGAGGCAGAGCCGGCAGAGCGGTGGTTGGCACCGGCACAGGAGGACGTTGTGCAGCTACGAGAGCAAGCTTGGCAAGAGAGGACAGTGACGGCGGTGCTCTGCAACTACTACTGTTGGTGCTACTGGGATGCGGTGCGTATGCTCCTGCAATTCATGGTATCGGGATTCATTTATTCATTGTTCACTTCCCTCATCACAGGTACGCACAGAAAGTCAGGAGCTGCCATCACAGCGTGCATCCTATTTTCAAGTCAACTGAAAAAATATAACCGCAGTCTAAAAGAGGAGATGTTTTTGGTCAAGTTGCTTAAAACACCTCACGCTTTAACTCACCCGCTGTGAAAACACCCATCAAAGCTGTCCTGGCTCAAGGGGGAATGACAGCCAGGACCGACGCTGGTCCCGGGCACTGTGGGCTGCACCCATCTGTGCACACCTTCTCCTTGCACAAAATACCAGCCAGAGATCTGATGGCCAAATGCTAATCAAACCATCAAATTACGAATAAACAGGCAGCAAACCCAGACATTTATCTTTGTTCCGCTCCCAGTAACATGCTACTGAGGTTTATCTTTCTCACCAGATTTCTGGAAATTAAGACAAATGCACTTCAGGCTCAAGAAAATAATCCTGAGGGGGAAGCCATGGAGAAAAATAACCATCTAAACGCATAGATAAAAGCAGCTCTTGTGGATTAATGTATCAAGGCTCTTTAGCCCTTGGATTCAGCAACTGATTCTGAGCTCCAGACACCAGTACGAAGAGGGATATTAGTTTCATCCCCAAATCAGCGGGCTCTTTTGAGAGGAGGTTAGTGCTGTCTTACAGGTACGTGGAGAAAAGCAGCTACTTCAGAAGCAGGAGGCTCCTGGACGTGGCCATGTCTCTGCTGCGACACAGTTTAGGAATAACCACTCCAGCACCCTGTAACATCCACCCTGATTTAGATCGGAAAGACAAAGGCACGTGCCGCGCTGGCAGCTGCTGATGTGACGGGTTTGCCTGCTGACACCCTGACCCTCTCTGCCCCACCAGTGTTTCAGGGGGATGCATCCAACGATCCCGGTCGGACACAGCCCCAGGCTGGGCTCACCGGCCCCGGCAAGGGCAGGGGTGGCCTCCAGGTGGGCAGCCACCCCACGGGGCAGGCTGCGGGATGGGATGGGGGCCAGGGAAACGGGATAAACAGGCAAAGCTCCGTCTTACCTCAGCGATGAGGACGACGATGACGGAGTCCTCCTTCTCCTGCTGAGTGAGCTCTGAGATGAGGGAGTTGAGGGTGTCTGTGAGGTAGGAATGCACCTCCCGCTTCACGCTGGGGATTCCCATCACGACGGACACTGCCCAGGGCCACGGAGAGATTTTAGAGAGGGGGGGTGTGCTGGGACAAGACACTTTGCTCCGCCGTGACCGCCTCGTGGCTCGCCTGCTCGGTGCCACACTCCGTCATTACAAACCAGCCCTGACCAGCAGGCTGGCGGGTTCCCAGGCTACGTAGGGTTCCCATACTCCTGTCCCCCAGCCCAGTACCAACCAGCAGCACCCCAGTGTGCCAGGCTGGCAGGGCACCCACGGCACAGTCAGACTCTTTTTCTCCCTGAAAGACTGAAGCCTAAGGGAACAGCCAAACCCCTTCCCTCTCCTAGGGGCCTCTTCAGCCTGTGAATGGCGACTTCAAGACCACTCTTGTCCTCCAAACCCCTCCTGTGGCCAGAGGCACCTCAGTTTAGGAAGTGCAAGTCAGGTCTTTGGCTTTGGGTTGGGATTTGGGAGCAGGGGGCAATCATCTAGTAACCAAAGTCCTGTTTCAGATGGGATTTGTCTCGTAAGATGGATTACAGTCTCTATGAAGCGCCCTGCAAACTATGCTTTCACCTGACCACCTTCCAGGCAAAGCCCAGAGCACTCTGGAGATGGCAAGCAGCAAAAAACATCTGGCAGAAGCATCGGGAACATTTTAGTGCCCATTGAGAGCACAGACAGCACTTCCCCATAGACTCGCAGCCGTGACATGGCTTACCCACCCCGCGTGTCACCATACCAAGGAAGCTTGCATGATGCATGCAGCCGTTCCTCCAGTCCTGCTGGTATCTGTACCACAGCCAGGCCCGGAGGAAAGGGGAGGGACAGGCACCAAGGTGAGGAAGAGCACCAGAAGCAGCACTAATTCCCATTTACCTCCAGTGCGCCCCTGTCCCACATGCACGGCTGGCTGCAGACTGTTCTCCTTTGACAGCAAATGTGGCAAATGATGGAAGATGGTGGGAAGGTGCAGCACATTCTTGTTGGTGATATTCCACAGTTTTAACTTGGTTTCGTCTTAAAAAGGAAAAGGGAATCAATTGCAAGGCACGGTAGGTAGGAAGCGACTGCAAGGCGAAAAGCCTTTTTAGAGCAGCCTGGCCACCCGAGACTACTGCTGGGTTATAAAAAATCAGGCCAACCTTTAACATGCTACCACAAACCCAATTAAAGTTCAGCAGGAGTCATGAGGGCCTTAAAGAAGTCCCAAAATATTTGGGAAGGAAGGGGGAGAATGAAGATAAAATGAAGGTCAAATCGGATCTTTCCATAGAGATCCAATTTTCTTCAACTGAGCAACTTAAAAAAAAAAAAAAGAACAAATAAAGTGGCGAGGGGTGCTCAGCCAGCCTAACTCCTTCCTCCCTTCTCTCTTTGGATACCCATTTTCCATATGGATTCAATACAGCCATAGGAAACGGCACGTATGACTTGCAAGACAAAAAAAAAAAAAAAAGCTTGTAAGCAAGCAAATCGGCAAATATCCTCGGCAGAGGCAAATCTCAGTGTTTAACGATGCATATGCACCTCTAATCAAACTGGAGTTTAAGAGTTCCCAAATCCCTCTGAACTCCACCATTTGCTGGCGCCGGGGGAGAGAGGAGCACGTCCTGTGGGCAGCCCCGCACACACGCACACGCACGCACACCTCTCTACCTCCTCAATAGCAACAGCTTCAACACAGCCCGAGATCCTCAACTTCTCTGTTTATTCACCAGATAAGCTGCTCCAGGTCCGGTTTATATCCCGCAGGGCCTGTTTCTCCGAGATAGCTCTCTTGATCTCCTCCAGGACCAGGTTGAGCTCCTTGGAGCGCTTCAGGCTCTCCTGCTCGGCTGCGTGCAGTCGGTCCCGGAGGGCGAGAAACTCCCGCTGGTAGATGTCCACAACGTCACCTGCGGGTGGAAAAGAGAGGGCAGCTTTTTTCCCCCGCGCACTCTGAACATCAGCCCATCACTCATACCTCCCCTACCTCCACAATCCTTAAAACATGGATTTAGGGAGCTGTGGTCCAGCACGCACCCACTGGTGACAGAGCTGCAGAGAGGCCAGTTTAAGATGTAGAACTACAATTAAAAAGCGACTCCTGTATTTCTCTTTAACTTGGGTTTCCAGGTCGTGCAGAAATACAGCCTGGTTCTCTGTGAGCAAAGCATGCAGGAAAAAATCAGTTGCGTGGTAGTTCTTCTTCACTATATACTTGGAAAAGGGGAGTCAGCTGCCGGCATTAATTTTACAAGCAATATTCTGTATCTCGCTGTAGCTCCAGAAGCTTGGGTGAGTGAGATGGTGACCAGCGGGGAACCAGAGTCAAGTGAAAAAGAACTGAAAGCACTGGTGGTGATGGCCTGTTACAGCCACGACAAACCCAAGGAACATCAGTATTTTGAATCGCCTCGCTCCTTGCTTTGGTTTCCTCATGGCACACAAAGGAAAGAGTTTTAAGAGCACACATCAACGCGTGTTCAAATGGGTAACTTGGGAGAACCCCTGGACAGCATCTTAAAAGGCTTCTCCAGGTGGCACAGGGCATCTCCCAGATGACCCTGGGTGATGGAAAGCAAGATGCTGGCAAGAGGGATGCTGCTCCGCAGTGAGACAAGGGTGGGGACAGCACCTCGTCCAGCTTCAGAAGACAGTCCCAAATTCTAACGGCCAAAAGGGATTTTGGGAATCTAACCTCTCCAAAACACGGCAGGATAAAGAATATCACATGGCAATAGCTGCCTGGATGCTTATATAAATCCAAGTGTTTGGATACATGCCGTAAGGATGCATCATAATGTAATATATAAAAAAGACATTTTTGATAGGGTAACAAAGCTTTTTATTTCGAAACAACACCTTATCACCATGCCCTTTTTAAGAAAGAAAACTATCAAGAGCTTTCAGCTGGAACTAACTATACAATAGCTGGGAGTGGAATCGGTTAGTCAGTAATGAACTTTCCTGGGCTTTTTTTTACCCCATTAGTAATGAAACTACTCATTAAAAATACACTTTTATCTGTGGTCACTCATGTGTTTTCAGTAAGGCTATAACTCACACAACTACACCCAAACCAGATTTATCCACTGAATAGTAGACCCTTAGCCCAAACACGACCAGGAGAGCTAATGACCAAAAATACTGCACTGAAACTTCCCAACACAGGGCTAAATATAAATCAGAGCCATTGAAAACAGATACACTGACTGCATTGACAACTTCTATTTTAGGGTCCATAAAGAAAAAGGAATTTTGAAGATCACACATACCCAGCTCCAAAACACAAGAGTTTCCAAGACAACAGCACTTCCCAGTCCAGCTCCTGGTAATGCTTTTGCCCAGCAAAAGTTTCCCCCATGGGGTCTTTTCCCCCGAAAAAACCTTCTTAAAGACTCACTTAAGCCCTCTCCAGGACAGCCTGGCTCCTATTAACCTTTCAGCATTATTTCCAAAGCCACTGGCACACGGGGAAGGAGCAGAGGAAGTTACACCCATTTGATTACTCCGTCCATCTGACAACACGTTATTCAAAGCGAGGGACAGACATAAACAAGACCAGTCCTTCCTTTTTCCTGTGTGGTGCTGCTTGCTCTCCACTCCCATCCAGAAAGCATTTAAAATTTTGCAGAAAAACATGTTGACACCCAGCTTTGGGAGCTGCCACAGGAATTCACAGGGGGATGCCAGGCTTTAAATTGACTCCACGACGAGCTGCACCTTTACTTGCTGCTACCTCTCAGATGTACAAATATACCTTTCAGCTTCCCAGTACTCTAGATTATAGGTTTTCCTACTTGTATCTTTTACCGGCTGCATCTGTAAACACCAGCAACGAACAAGTCTCCCTTTCTGTTTCTGCACGACACGACGGCAGGAACCATGCTTGTGCAAGGCGAGAAGCATTTAGCTCTCAGCGTACCGAGAGGTTACTATCCTATGGATGCTATCAAAGCCGAATCACCGCTAAAGGCTGCCATTAGATCTTGTTCTGCAATACCTGGAGCACAGTAAAGGCAAGGCTTTGCACTTAATGGCTTTTTCCAGAGCACTGCACTTCGTTTGTGTCAGATTTAGAAGGGAAATGTCACTGATTATTCAGTCACTAATGACCTGCCCGCCGAAGCCAAGAGCTGTACTTTTCATTAGACTGCAATGGTGATGTGCAGTCAACCATTTGCTGCTTTTCTGGCTAATGGTTGGAAGGGAAATTGTATTTCTTTCCAGTGCTCTTGTCCTACGATGTCTTCGTAGGCTTTCCGTTCTTTAATTAAAATTTCATGAAATTTAAAAGCTGATCGATCGTGGCCGGTTCCGGTGACAGCTTGAACAGTCCGAGACAAAGCCCAAGCTGGGTGTACAGTTTCCCATGAATTTCCAGTAATGCCATTTTGCGCTCGTCAGTCCGCAATGACACGTGGACGCAGTTCTGCCGTTCCCGCAAAAGCCCTCGGCTGCTCAGCCAGGGAGGGCTCTGAAAAACCGCGAAGGGCAGCAGAGGATAAGAGCGGGGGGAAATTGGCTCCCACCTCTACGAGCAAGGTTGGACACAGAAGTGATTTGCTGCTAATTGGGCTGAACAAATTTTTTAGCTAGTGTCGGTTCAGCGCAGACCCTTTCCTCACCTTCCAAAGCAGCAGCGTTCCCGATCTCCATATTTATTGTATTCCCTCCCAGCACAAGATAGCAGAGCTCTTAAAATATCTCCAGACTCAAGCGTTGCAGGACAAGAACTCCAAGCTATAACTATATTAAAAAAAAAAGACCCAGCTTACTTTTTCTGGCAAGATAACGCATTGCTTCGGGCTTAAAATGCACGAGTTTAATAAAGAGGGAAAGTTGGCGATGGTCCGCAGGACAGCGCTGGGAGACCAGAAACCTCCCAGACTTGCAGGACTCGCAGCACCCATCGTGCATGCCCAGCCCCTGCAATAACCCACTTCTCACCTTGCCGTGCCCGGGATTTGCACCCCACAGCCTTTCCCAAGCCGCCTTTACGAACAGGCGGGGTGCGAGGCTCCAGGCGTGCATCCAGCAGCTCCCCACGAGCCGGCTCTCTGCAGGGCAGAGCAGGCAGCGCTGGGCACCACTGAGCACCGGCCACCATCGGTCCATCCCAGCGCTCACCGGAGCGGATCCGGGGGTGCATCTCTGGAGGGGGGAACAGCCTGCGGCAGAGGGACAGCGGCCGTAGGAAGCATCTGGCTGAGCATCACTCACTGACCGGCAGCTCCCCACCCTGCTGCCTTCTCGCCCCTCGGCTGCACCCAGCTGCCGCTGCCAGGCTTCATTTTTTTTAGCTGGGGGCCTCCAGCTGAGCACCCTGCGCTGGGTTTGCTGAGCAAGGATGTGACCCGCAGGGGCGGCTCGAACAGGCGCCTGTCCCGGCAGCCGGGATGCAGCGGTGCGCAGCGGATGGGCATACACTGGTAGGGCTCACGGGCTGCTCCCCAGGACCCTTATGGGGGGCTCCACAGAGCTGATCTCCTCCAGCCTTCCCAAAGGCTTTTGTCCATCCAAGACTGCACCCATTTAATAAAAAGTATTTCTCCACGACAGAGAATTCTGTGGCTTCATCCTTACTTAAGTGACCGTTAAGCGCAAACCATGTTTGCTAGCAGAGGTGAGGGCTGGGACATCTGTGTCCACTCTGCTTGTCCATTTTCAGGTTTTGGGTGAAAGCAAAATACCTAATCTGATCCTAAACCAGCAGATGGACACAAATAAAACCAATAAACCCCCCACCTTGAAATCTCACATGGTCATCCATATATATATATATATACACACACACACAGTGTCAGGAACGTTGTAATTCTGTATTCTGCATTGGTCTTTCAGATCGCACTCCAACCTCCCAGGAAGCCTGTGGTGCATTTTAAACATGTCCGTATTTCAGGACCAATTACTTTTGGTTTTGTTCTCTGCAGATAACCTCTCCCAGCAGAGCAGACCCATCGCCAAAGCCAGAGATTTCCCTCCAATTCAATCTTTTCAAAAGCAAATGCAAAGTCTTTGCTAGCTGGATTTGTTTCTCATTAGGAAGACTTTCAAAAGACTTTGTTTAAAAACTAAAAACAACCCCCAAACCTCTAAACCGTTTATCTTTATAAAATCTTGGCTTCAAGAGCACAACTGCACCTTTTGACCTGTCTGCTACAAAAGTTCCCAGGGCCAAAAGAGTCGAAAGAAAGCGCGGTTCCCAGCTCACAACTCAGAGTTGGAGCAGAAAATCAAACTGCCTACAGAAAATTTCTCTGCAATGACTATTCTCCTTTGTTTTATTTAAAGCATGCCTTTAACTAATAACTGTTCTCTCTCTAGGACTTGCAAGGGCCTGGAGAGACCCCAGAGCACACAAGCACCCCCTCCCCATGCTACAGCATCTCCGTTACCCAAAACCACAGCCGGTGAAGCATGGGGAGCCAGGCTGGCGAGCCACCCCACCCCAGCTCGCCACCATCCCCGTCGCAGCCAGACGCCTGTGCTGCCCACGCCTGGCTTCGTCCCCAGCCATTTACAGGAGCTCTTGGAGTTCGATGATGAATAGGGATTTTATTTTTTTTTCTACGTTTTGGTTTAATGATTTATATAATGCTGGCACCACTCCACGCATTACACTCTAGATTGCCCCAATTGAATCACAACATGCATTAGGTATTTTGCTAACAGAATTTCACTGGACCATTAAAATGGAGATAAGGAGTTACCATGCCGTATCGGTGAATTAAATTCAACTCCTGAGATGCACAAAAAGGATAGTCCTGCTTTACATGGAAATCTGATGGCTAGCATAGCACACAGGTGTTAGACACTTTGCACACAGGTACACAGGGATCGGCAGTAACTCCACAAGAAACATTTCATACCACTAAGAGCAAAACGTTGCCCTTTGCTTGTTTGGCTGTAGAAGGAAGAAACCAGCTTGAGAGACTCACGATCAACAAAAGCCCAAAGCATCCCCCAAAAAGCCACTGGGAAGCGACTCTGCTGGGGTATGCGGAGCTGCTACAGGTAAGTTGTGACACTAAAAATACTCTCTTCAGTAGCAGAAAGAAAAAGAGAGGATGGTTCAGCATCCAAAATACCCCCCAAAAGTCACTGCCTTTGCCAGGCAGGATGAAGACTGAGCAGGTCTTTTCCTTCAACTCTAAAGAAACACTGACTGTGCTCCTGCATGATGAGCAAGATGAGAGATGTATCGCCTCCCCTCCCATGAGTCAGCAGACCATTGTTCCCAGTCTCAGACTCATCCTTGAAAATCATAAATATTTTGGCAGTGTAGGTTACATGCAGCCACCGAGTACTTGGTTTGCATTAAGGAATTGAACACCAAGACATGCTGAGCAACAAATGAAACATCATCAAGGCCAGATTTTGGGGAGTGGACAGTATCTGGCAGGGTGGACCTCCCAAAAGGCTCCAGCAGTTGCAACTACCCTGCTGGGGCTGATTTGCCCCCTCAGAAGGAGCGAGCGTTTCAGCAGCGCTACCACCACACAGCAAACGCGGATGCTTTATTCAGTAAACATTATGCGACATTTACATCTCCCCTGTGTTGCAAACCACCTGGATACAGAGTCAAAACAGACATTTTCTAGCTGCTGCTTATAAAAATACACCCCATGTTTCTTTATTATAAGCTTCTTTAACTTTTTTTTTTAAAGCAAAAAAGTTTTTAAATGAACTTTTTCAAGTTTACACTGATGGGCAAGCCCCAGAGTCACCAAAATCAGAGAACCATAGAATGGGTTGGGTTGGAAGGGACTTCAAAGACCATCTGGTTCCAACCCCCCTGCCATGGGCAGGGACACCGGCCACTAGCCCAGGTTGCCCCAAGCCCCGTCCTGCCTGGCCTTGAGCACTGCCAGGGAAGGGGCACAATGGGCACGGGCAGTCAAAGCAGTATCAAAAATAGCACCTATGGTTTATGTCCCTTTATTTACACTTTGTTTCAGTTCAGTCACTACCTAGAGCCATCCTGAATCACAGCCAAATAACGCATCTCGATGCCACCACCGCCCCAACGCCTGCCTGCCTCGGTGCCATCGCTACACTCCAGCTCAGAGCCGGTGCCCGAGCGCTGTCCTGAGCGGACACAGAGCCGTTCTGCAGCACCAGCCTGCGGCACATCACAAAAACCAGTAACCAACCTCCAAACGCAGCAAACGGCGCTGGCTGCCTGGGTGGGCGACGGATCCCGTCACTGGGTGGAGCGATCCCTCAGAGCCCGCACCCACCCAGCCGCTCGGCCCTGCGCTGCGGAGGCTCTGGCGCTGCCCCTGGGTCGCCTGCTGGCTTTGAGCATCCCACTACACCGCTGTCACACCGAGCTAACACATCAGCCGGCGCAAGAGGCTTATTAGAAGTCAGCCTGTCTGAAAAAATGATCTTCAAATAAAGAAAGTACTTCCACCGGTTGCAATGTGTTGTGTGAATGTGTGTGTTAGCTTTTTTTTTTTTAAATATAGCCATTTAATAAGAGCCCGCAGTATATTTAACAGCATTTCAACCTTCAACAGCTCCACGTAATGAGATAGAAATGCAACGCATCCCGCCACTGACACTCTACCCGGGAGGGAACATGGGCACCCTTAAGTCACCGTTTCTTCTTTTTGCTGCAGTAGGTGTTGATCATAATCCTGTTGCACGTCTCCTCGCTGGAGTTTGATGTTGTCTCAGCACATACGTCCTCTAGAAGGAGAGAGGAAAATACATATCCCCTGTGCCTCATTACTCCGAAGTAGGAGCATCTGTTTGCATTTAAGATCCCGTTCAGACAACATTCACACAGATCCTTCCAAAAATAAGCTCTTTTTTTTTTTTTTTTTTTTCCTTTTAAAGCCCTACGTAGTAAGTTTTCAGGAATGGGGATGAGTAGATTTCCCATGATGGGGATGGTGAGCCACAACACGGCTGGTGACCATTGCAATTCCACTTCCAAGAAGGAGAGCAGGTCACAGGGGTGCCTGCCCCCAGCCCCAAAACGCTCCCCAGGGAGGAGTAGGAGGGCTGCAAGCTCCAGAGCAAGGGTGCAGAAACTCAGAAATTAGGAAAGCAACCAGTGATGCTCATCATCTTTGCCTAAAATGTCTTGGATCAGGGCAGCGGAGGCAGCAGAAGCCGTCGGACTGCTCTCGGGCACCTGCGGAGCTGGTTTGGGATCCCTCTGCAGCCCAGCTCCGTGGGTAAATTGCACGGAGCAACACAGGGAGCTCCGAGATCACGGTGCATCCCTGGGGTTCGCCGTGCCGCGAACAAAAGCGCTGGTGGGCAAGGAAATCCCTGGTAGGTACGAACCGCCATCAGCTCCTGCAAAAGGAACTAGTCCTTCTGATTTTTCCTGGGGTTTTATCAACCCCCTCAAGGGATTTAACCAAGGCAGAGAAATCGGACGGCAATCCATTTTGCTGCAAAACAGCTAAGAAGGAGAAGGGGAGAGGGCAAATACCGTCACTGAGCTCAAAGAGAAAGAAGACGGAATTAAACAGTGAATTTTCATCATAGCAAAAGGTTAACTATCAAGGGGAAGCCACACGGATTGGTATTAAACTCACTGTCTAATAGATTTAGTGAGGATCTGGAGAAGGAGATGAATTCATGAAGCAGCCACACAGGAGCTGACACAGAGATAAGTTCATCAAAGCCAGAAAATAAGCAAATGACCAGGAGAAAAGGCAACAAAATGGCAATCTGATGCCAAAGCTGATAGATGCAAGTTAATCGGGGGGGAATCGAGGTATTTTTTCACGTTTCTTAATGAACAATATTAACTAGGAAGGAGACCAGAGCATCAGTCTTGATGCTGCTCTGCAGGCAGCAGCAATCCAGGGATAAAAAGGGGAATGGAAAGGGAGGCAAACAAGATGTTAGTCTGCTTAGTGAACAGGACGGGGAATAATAGTATGAAGATTATAACATTATTAAAATGATGCTGCCTAATCCCAGAATAGTTTTCACCTCATCTGAAAAAGAGTATTATTACAGACTTAAAAGGGGCTTTAGAAGAGGGTGATGAGAATGATCAAAGGCCTGAAAAAAACCCCTGCTCTGCGAGGAAAGAAAAAAATATATGAGATTATTCATCTTAGGATGGGCATAATAATAGGGCTCATGATGAGAAGCATATAAAATAGAGCGATATAATGAAAATATATCACAGATTTCCATTCTCCTTGTCTCAAAATATAGGAGTAAGTAACCATTCAAGTATTAATTTGAAACTGATAAAAGGAAGTATGTTGCCCAGAGAAAATATATTATTTCTCTGAATTCACTGCCATGGAAAAACACTGAAATGAGGAATTTAAACAATGTCAAAGAGCTGGAAGGTGCTGCGAGCACAGAGGCACCACGAAGTGGGGCTGAGACCAAGGTGGGGTAAATCACTGCCCTGCCGGTGGTCCCCAGCCTTGTCTGGGCTGGCAAACCCCTTTTTCCCCATTTCCTGGGAGAAAGACCCCAAATTCCTGTGTCTCTCCTCACAACTTAATTAGGAGCACTGCAGCTTTCGTCTTCAAAGTGAAGCTAATTCATTGGCAATCTAATTATTTACCTGTGCAGCGCAAATACAGCTTTCGAAGCATTTTTCTCTCAAATGGAAAGCGAAGGCTTTGTTCTTGGTGGGTTTTTTAATACTCTTTACTTGATTAGGGAATAAAAACATGCTGAAAGTGAACAAAATAAGGCATTACAGAAATCATGGGTCATTAAACCTCAAAATAATTGCAGCTTTACAGGATTTTTAAGTGAGAACATCACAAACCCAGGCAAGGGGGGGTGTGGAAAGAAAGGGGTAAAAAGGGTGATGGGAAAGGCTGGGAGCTTGCACACATGGTCAGTCCTGACCGAGCACACCTGTGCGTGGTTTAAAAGAAGATGCATTTGCCTAATGCACCGTCCTTCCATGGCATGGGCTGGGAAAATGCTCTCGGATGCACCTAAGGGCAGCGGGAACAGACTGGCAGCGGAACGCGTGTTGCTGTCCTGTACCAAAAACACACTTGCAGGAACCCCCAGCAGCCTCGGCTGTGTATCGTCAGGGTCCAGGCACATCGGTCTCGGCACGGACCACGCCATGGATCCTTTTACTTGTCGCTTGCGGCCACCAGCTTCACCCTGGATTGCAAGCCATCACACACAGTAAAAACCCAAATCAGATTTGCTGGGCTCTCACCCCCTGCAAACCTCCCGCCCGGATCGCTTTCCCTTTCGCCTTGTTCTCACAGCCTGTACCGAAGCTGGTGAGCACAATCTCACGCACTGAAACACCATCGGAGAAACAGCTGATGCCGGGAGCGCGCAGGACCACGCTCCCGTGGGTGCTGGCAAGGCCCAGCTCTGGAGCTTCAAGGAAGCAGAAAAGCCTGAAGCAAAGCAAATGCCTCACAGTCTAACAGGAGCCCCCTTTTTATTACAACCTAATTATGTTACTAGTGAGACAGAGACCTTGTTCCACCAAACCCCCAAGCATCCAGGCATCCCACTCTGTGCCTAGCGCTAACGGCTCGCAAGTCCATCCGAAAGGAATCCCTCCAAGAAGGGATGCCGATCTCTGGAAAGGTCACTGTGTTAATCATCACGCCCTTTCCCTAGCAGCAGCTGCTGCTAATTGCCCGCGAAGGAGTCAAAATGAAATTCTTGTTAATCCTCCTCCCAACATTAGTAAAAAAATAAAAAAAAAAAGGGGGGGGGGATCATCATCATCCCCCCCCAACAAATGACCACGAGCCGCTGGTACTTTGCAGCTGGTGGACGAGCTCAGCCCATCTCAAAGATGCAGCAGCGGCCGGTGGAAAAAGCAGTTCCACTCTGCGCCCTGAGGAATAGCTTATTGATCAGCAACAGCGAGTGCCTGGACGCTGCATTTCCCCACCTCCTCGGACAATCGACCGTCGCGCTCATCATTCCGCTAAGGTTACCACCAGACTCAGAACAGCTGAAATCCTGGAACAGGAGGCATTTGTTTAATCAATAACATATGAAGCTTTTGGCGTGGCTGAGCGTATGAAAGAATTTTACGACAGCAAAATAAAGTGTTGCTGTGTTATAAATCAGAGAGCACATATGGAAAAGTTAGAGCGACGTCCTAAGTCAGAAGGATATCAAGGAAATCACAGAAGTTCTGGCTGGAGTCCCTGGCTCCGCTGATGTTAATAGCTGAGCACTTCAATGCAAGTCAGGTTTGACTTCTTTTTCCAAAACAGTAACTCATTTGCAATGCATGTGACTGTATTAGAGTGAAAGGATATTTAGAACGTTCCCTTCGCTCCACTGTCTATGTAAATTGTACATCTTGTCTACCTACAGATCCGCAGCAGCAAACAGATTATAATTTCCCTGTTGTACCAATGCCCCATCGGATGCAGGGCTGTGATGCTGGGTAGAAGCAGATTTTAAAATCACCACATACTGATCACGGGATGAGCTGCTTTGAATCGCATTTTGTTTCAGTTGTCTTAAATAATTTGCAGAATACTTAAAATAAAATGCATGCAGAACCTTTTAAAAATTACTCAGCATTAATATTTGAAATATTTATCCCCCAGGGTGCAGGCTTGTAACACGAGCACTTAATGGGGTCTATTTTCTTCTCTCCGGAGAAAAAACAAGACAATGCCATTAAATAGCACACTCAGACCAACTATAAGTGTTGATGCTGTCTGAGGGTTCTTGTTTCATTTTATAGGCTAAGATAATTCCTAGGAAGAAAAACATACCGCTAAAAGAGTTGGAAGACTCGCTTCTCCCTTTTCTCATTCAGCAGACAAGAAAGCACGAGAAAGGGTTATCAAATAATGCTGGCACTCCCTCCCACAAAACCACACCAGCCTGCTTTAAAGTGCAAAAAGCCCCTCGTCTCTTCCCCTGGCAGAAAACACGTCACTGGAAGTACATGCAAGATGGAGTTCCCGACTTCCCAGCAACCTGCAGTAATTTAACTTTTCCCTATTTGAAAACGCAGGGACTGACAGCGCTCGGAGGCCTGGGGGCCACGTCGGCCAGCAGGATAGCTGGAATGCCGCCTGCCAGCCCCGTGCCAGCGGCAGCGTTATCCCAGCAGATCTGTGAGGCAACACAGCTGCTGGCGATGGCACAGCACAAGGTGGGGGTTGCAGGACATTTCAAGGGTAGGAAATAAACAGCTGGGGGAGGAGGAGGAGGATGCTGACTACGCGGGTGTCCTACGGCTAAGACCTTTAGTTGCTTATTAAATGATGCCTGAAAGCTTCTCAACAAGCTGCTGCTCTGAAACGTTACTGGCATCTCCCGCTGCCCCATGCCGAGCTCCGGGCAGCGTGTCACGAGTGGCTGTGGGCGATCGCACGCCAGGCACGCTGAAACGGGCAGGGTGCTCCCTGCGCCATGCCTCTTCCCATGGCACCGACACCCACGCAGCCCCACGGTCCACCGTATCCACGGGCTGACCCAGCTGCACAATTAAGCATCCTCACTGCGGGCTTAATTTTCAGCTGGATCATCCTGCTGAGCGAGGCAGTGGTGCAAAGGAAGCACATGGGAACTAGGACGCCCTTTTGGATGACAGCCCAAACGGACAGCAGTTCAAATGGCTTGTGAAACCACATCCCTAGAGGTTTTGCTTTCTTGCAACGTCAGGTTTACCTGATGGCTTAAAGACAATGCACCGAGCCTCACAGTGTGCTGCTCACCGCCTCCCAAAATACGAATACATATGCTTCCCATAGCCTGGGACCACAAGACCATGGTATTTATGCTTAATTTCACAACTACTCCTGAAGTGCTGTTTAGCCCTGGCAGAGGACACCTCGCACTCCCTGTGAGCAGAGATCCGCAGTGCATGCCTCTCATTGCCTCCAAACACGTCTATTGGAATGCATTTGGGGTTTCAGTTTTTCACACACCGCTACCTTTATTGGTGGCACGTGTAAGGTAATGCCAATTGGTATGTGGACTGCTGCGGCTCGGTTTTCCAGACTTTCCACCCAGAAGGAACCTATGTTACGGAAAGATTCAATTTTACACGTTTAGGTGCTGCAAGGAGGGCGCAAGATGGACAGGTTGCCTGCTGAAAGGAGAAGAGCTCCTGCCTCCCGATGGGAACCCGCGAGCTGTGCCCAGCAAACAGCGTCAGAGCCCACAGTGGGAGCTTTCCATGACTAAACTCGGATCTTACGCAGCTCAGAAAGCACCAGCGTGGCCGTACGTGTTCACAGCTGCAGGCGCAGGATGATGCTGAGTCGGGCTGTTGGGAGAGCAACGCGCTGCAGCATCCCAGCACGGCTTCCCCGGCAGCGCCCGCCGTCCCCAGCCGCTCCTCGGGCTGAAACCAATCCATCAGTCGGTTTTATACTGGGACAAGAGGATTTGCTGAGATGCTCAAACCAAGAGCCCAGACATTTTTAAAGTCGGGGAGCTGTGAGGGGAAGACGAGAGAGCGCGGAGCCCTGGAGGGGCCACAGCTGCTCAGCAAAGGCACAGAAGGGCGAGGGCTTTTGCACATGCTGAACCCCAAGCACAGCTGAGCAAAGCCACCGCTCGTACTGAAGGAGTTAAACTGCAAAAAATCACAGCAAACGACACCAGTGGGAGTGACAGAATGCAGGGCCTGACCCGCTCGCTGCAGTCCCGCTGTCCCAGGGGTGCCAGGAGGTCAAAACCCAGGGAAAAATCCCACCGCGGGGGAGCAAGGCGAGGCACAGCACGGGGAAAACAAGCAGCATGACTCACCCCGATGGAAACTGCCCTTAAAAGCTGCAGCACGAGTATTCAGAGCTCAATTCGAGCTCCCGTTCCGCCTGTACAAAGAGGTTTACTGTTGGACTGCAGCACCTGGGGAGGCCGTTTCTGTACTCGGGTGCTTTAGGTACCCCTGACGCACCCCAGCATCCCTTTGGAAATGGTCTCTCAACAGCCACCCAGGCTGCCCAGCACCTCTTCGAGGGCAAAAGCTGTCATTTGAGCACATGAAGAAATGCTTAGCAATCAGTTCATCCTTTGGAGTGCCTTTATGAGGCGTCCGTCAAGCGAATCACCCTGGGTGAGTCCCCTGTTAATAGCTTACCCTCGCACCCAGCTTCCCAGAGCTCCCCGGGCACAGAGCAGCTTCGTTACCCAGGATCGCCGCTGTGCCTCGCTGCAAAAAATCTAATCCAATTTTCTTCTTCTTTAGGGATAAAACATCAAGAGAGGGCAGTCAGCCTGTCAGACACAACAGCGATGCAGAAGAAGCGGAGGCAGAGCTGTGGCATCATCTCTGAAGAGGAGCAATGCAGATGGGTGAGCTCCAGCGCTGCCCTGGGCTGGGAGGAGTGGTTCAAGACACACAGTCTCTTTTGGGGAACTCACTATTTAGTTTTATGACCATGGAAAAAACCAAAATGTACAAACTATAAGGTCATGACTTTGTGTGTAGGTATTTATGACCACAAAGATATTCCTAGAAGGCTCCCATGCCAGTCCAATGCCTGGTGAGAGCGGGGGCATTCCGACAGCCTTATAAACCAGCACACTGGAAGAAATATCTTCCGTTTTCCATAACAAACCAGAGCAAGGCCTGCCAAGGCAAAGATACTGAAGGGATCCCGGATGCTGTCAGTGTGGGTTGAGCGTTTATTAGCCCTACATTGGTGCTGAGCAGGCAGCCCCAAGCAGCGCCGCCCGGCACTCTGCACCACCCCCCGGCACTGTGGGCTTTGCCTGGGTGCGTATCCTTGGGCAGCACCCAGAAATGGCAAAACCACTTCAAAAGCCAAAGCGGGATCAGGATGCACAGAGCACTGTGCCCCAGCAACCCTCTCCAGACCAAAACACACCCTCTGCCAAACCACCTCCGGCACCCCTGCAGCTCTGGCACTGCTCCCGTGCAACCTGGCCAGTGCATGCTGACTGTAGCTAATTCCCTGGACATGTTTTCCCGAGGACAAGCCCAGCAGCTCTGTGTGTGTGTGTGGCACATCAGATTTCGGGGGGGGGGTAGCAGTTCTACACCCCTTCCCCAGCGCAGGTTTGGAAGGTGTCGAGCAGGCAGCTGTGCAAGCACCCAGGAACGGGCAGGACGCCCGTGCTAAACCAGCCTTGCACACCTGCAAAGACAAATAAATCCTTTAACATCAGACAGTAGACTATAAAACGAAGCTATAAGAGCATATCACTGCACATGAAGGGAAATTCATTCTGTTGCTAATGCCCATAACTTCCCTACTGAGAGTAATGGATATCAACAGGGGAACAGACATCTGAGAGTGCTAAAACGTGCACTGGGTTTTTTCTAAGTTTGTGCTGGGCATGCTACTTGAAATACAGAATCACTGAGTTCTTCTTTCTCCCTAACCCTCAAGCTGACAAAAAATGCCCACATTTTAATAGTGTGATTAACCATTAGCATAAATTACCAGGGTTATAATGAATTCTCAGAAAAAAACTTGTTTCTTCGGAGCTGTGTTCCAGTTCTACACCAAGTTGCATTTCAGTTTAAATAAAAAGCAACTCCTATGATGGGTATCAGATAAGGAGTCAATCTAAATGATGCTGGGGGTCCTTCCCACCTTTGGAATACATAAACATCTGTGTTATTTATCATCAGCGTAGTACAGGGACTGGCTGATCCTCCGGAGCTGAAGAGGAAGGGCCAGATGATCTTCCAAAGGCGAAAGGAGAGGAGAAAAGCCAGTGAAGTTTCCCAGCCAGGGCAACAATTTATAGACCGGAGTATTTTCTAACTTCAACTTCTTTCGCAAGGAGACCGTACGCACGCGTCTTGCTGTTCAAAGGACATCTTGTGCGTATGAGCAAATTTGTCCAAATTGGTTTGGCTCCGGCCGCGGTAGTATGTTCAGTACACCACTTCCAGATGTGTTTTCTATCCCCGCCAGCCCGGCTGCTGCCTCCAGCCAAGACAGTTATATAAGCTGCAAAGCTCAATTGGATTATTTAGCCCAAATCGCTGGCCGAGAGGCAGCGGGGCCGGGGAACCGGCCGGGCAGCCGGGAGAGAACCTGCGCTGCCACCGGCTCGCGGGGAAACGGGAGGGAGCAGAAGCCAGCAAATAAATTAAAGAGTTCATAAAGCAAGACCGGCCTCCCTGTCTCCCTCGAATGTTTTCTCACGCCTCCCGTCCCTTTTACAGAGGGTGCATTAGATGGTATTTATTAGAGCCATGTTCTCCTATTTTAACAACAATTACAAAAGAATGCAACGAGCATTCAGATTCCCCTCCGCGCTAACAAGCATTTCCTGACTCTGCCGCTCCACGACATGGAATAACACATCTAGCAGCTTGGTTTTCCCACAATAATATTTTTTGCCCCGAACTTTGGCTGTTGTGGCGGCTTATTTTCCATTTAAGGGCACAATCCTGCTTGCGGGATAACCCACGCCAGCGGATCTTCACGGATGTAATTATTAGGGCAAAGCCCTAAAAAAGAAAAGTGTTGCAACTATTCTTGGGAAGAAATCAGGAAAGAGAAGAGAGAGAAGCTGAAGAGTTTCCAAATGCTGTAGCTATCAAAGTGTGCCAGAATGATTTCGTTCCTTTTATTTTTAATAAAACTGGATAGTTAAGTCAGAAGTTAACACAAGTGTATAAACTCACACTAAACTTTGAGCCGGTTCCCTACTCCATTACTTAAACATAGGGTATGCGCATGCTTGAGAGCTACTTAAACTCTTGCCATGAGGCCCTGGATGGACTTTGTACGGCTTCACTACAAATAATTAAAAAAAAAGCAGCCTGGCATCCTTCTCTGCCACTGCTGACAACATTCCCACCGCTCTCCACCAGGCAAAGTGCCACGGATAAATTCAACAGATTAAAACAACCAGAACAGTACAACAGGCAGGGATGTGCTCGGTTCTGCTGGAAACGGCTACACAAACACTGCGGATCACATGCAGCACTTGGAGAGAGAAGATGCCTCTCACCCGCCCCAGCTCTGGTCCCCAAAGCATCACGCACACCACAAACCCCCAAAATCTGGGGCTGCGGAGCTCCACTGCCTGCATCCCTGCTGCATCCCGTCACGAATATTCCCGTGAATGGGGAGCTTCCATTACCATGCTGCACAGAGTAATAGTAAACAGCAGCGGTGACCGAAAAGCTGTTTACAGAAGGGCTCTCTGCTACGATCCCATGATTACTAGTTATGGAAATTAAATTTAAAAAAAAAAAAAAAAAAAAATAATACAAAGAGAGATTTCCACAGGGCACAGTGAGCCATACAATTTGTGCTGTGCTTGGACTTTGTAAATCAAAATCCAAGCGATGTTTACAGCACCCTAGTCGTTCCTTAAACTTTATTTTTCTTTACTGTGTGCATTTTATGCCCTCAGTGAGCTGCAACGTAAAGCTCTCTGTGTGACTGATGGAAAACAGAAAGTTGGCACAGCCCGACTGGGCAAAGCAGCCTCACCCCCCGTTATCTGCATTAAGAGTTTCAACAAATTTGTGTAATACCCGGCATTATAGAAATGGATTTCCAACCAGAAGAGCAGTTGGCAGGATTAAACAAGTAGAAAAGCACATGCACATAAAAAATCAGGAGGTCTGCACACGAGCTAATGGAGCAAGCAGAAAATAACTGGGCATGCTCCGTGGGCTCGGGGACCGCTTCCTTTACAGCAGACAGTAATGTCTCATTATGGGAGAAACAAATACAATAAAGATGAATATTCCACCTTCCCCTGGCTACATTTTAAGTGTTAAGCCCATACAAATTCTTGGGTTATATTTCACGAAAATAGCTACTCAGGAAAAAAACAAAACCCAAACAAAACCGCTGGCAGCGCAGCAAAGCAGATTTCATTTGAAAGATAAATCCTACGTTCTTCACAGGCAGATGTGAAAATATATCAGACTTTATCATAACAGCCCCTCCCAGGAGCAAAAGAAGCCACAGAGTAAATTTACGACAAAAAAGTTGTTTCTTTTCGCTTCTTCCCCTATATTGCTTAACTCACTACAGACAAAATTACTAGCAAACCAGCAGTTACTGCATCTCAGAAATAGATGCTACACACCTTCCCCGCACCACGGTGCTCAGCAAAGTCAATATGGAATCAACCCTGCGCTTGGGATCATTAGTAGAACACTTGGATGGTGAAACTACACGGATGCTGCAATTACTGTCATCACAAAATGACCATTCAGTTCCACTTCTCCACTGAGGCAAGACCGTACCAACCCTTCGCTAACAAACACCGCCTTGTCGGGGTGTCTGGGCACGAAGGCGCCTGACACCAGCCAGCGGCTGCCAGGAGAAGATTGCTGGCAATTTAAGGACCTGCTTAACGCTGAGCTGGACCAGAACACTGTAGCATCACTATTTCCAGCTGATAAAAGGGCGAGCTAAATCTACCTCCGCAGTTTCGTGAAAAAGCCTACAAACTGGCACATGAAATGGTCTTAAAACTGCTCCTCGGTGCAGGATTATAAACGTGGATCACCACCGGCTTCCCCCCCGCCCCCAGCGAGAACACAGCGATGAGGAGCAATTACCCATCTGTTACCGGGATGGGGCAGGGAGCAAAGGAAGAAGCATCTTTAATCAAGTAAATCCCAGCTCGGTCTGAGTTAGCCGATCCCCTGGTTGCTCCCCCAAACGAAATGAAGCTCCCTAGGCATGCAGGAGGCGTTGGAAACGGAGCGCAGAGCGGCAGGCACGCTACCCAGGAGTGTGCTGGGTGCTCAAACGTTAAAACCTGTGGCTCTGGTCAGTTCTGCACCCCCAGTTCTCACCTACCCCTGTGGCTGGGAGGGGATGGGTTCAGGGATGGGACCGTGGTGACAGGAGCTGGAATTGTCCCAGGCAGCAGCGGCACCAGGGGACTGAGGGTGGCTTCCAGTCTTGTACCTCTTGCAATCTCAAGAAGACCTTTCTGGATTCAAAATGTGTTTAATTAGGACTAAATCATTAATTATGATTAGTAACTTCAGCTTTAAATAAAAAGTATGAAGCAGCCAGTCACTTTTACCCCACTAACTAGGGGAGGGGAAAAAAGGAATAAAATATATCTACCTAACAGAAACCTGGTATGCTCGGCTACGCTTTGCTGCTGCCTAAACCAAGGCTGGAACTAGCTCAGTGATGACCTGAGGTGCAACAGAGCTGTGCAAGGGCAGCAGCTCCTGAGAGCTGCAGCTTTGGCCAAACCCTCACTGCAAACTGTAGACATCCAAGTTCCGTGGATTGCATCCCTTGCACCGGCGGCAAACATGCACCGAGCAGCAGCTGCTTCTATGGATCAGTGCTTGGAAGAAGACCTTAGGCTTTTGGGATTGCTAATTTTTTTTAAAGTTGGCTTACCATATATTTATTCCATCTATAACCTTCCCTTGCCCCGCATCTCCATTTTGAATTATTTATCATCAGGTATCACATTCATTTGCATACTTTATGAGGTGCAAACCAAATGATTAGTCATTACATATCAGACTTTCCCAAACTACCTGTGCCAGGCTCTGCAGCAGCTTTGGTTTGGTTTTCACTAATACTTGGGGGGAAAAAAATCCAAAGGGAGAATATTGGATTTACTGGAAACACAGAGTACAACAGCCCACATGCTTGCCGACAGCAAAGCCTCATGGCTCTGTTATAGCTGTGCTCTGCAAGGAACACGCAGACTATCATCTTCAGTGTAATTTAACCGGTGATACAAATTGCAAGCAGTATTATTTCAAAGACCTTTATTTATTGATTAGAAACAAAGTCCTTATCCTCTTCCTGCTCCCTCCTTGAGCCGTGCTGATTGCACACAATAGTGGGCTATCACTTAAAGAGCCAATTAAGTCAACTTCTGAAAGGTAATTGAATAGCTGAAATTCTTAGTGCAATATTGTACTGCATTATCTTGATTGCAAGAAGAAAAAGCAAAGCAGTTGGAACAACAAAAATTAGAGAATGAGGCATTGGCCAGAGGCAGGAATACCAAAATGGATGGTCCCATTAAAAAAAAACAAAAACCAAAAAAACAACAAACCCCAAAAACCAAACCAAACCCAAAAAGACAAACAAAAACCCCACAAAACAAAAAAGACAATTATCTTCTTCTTGTGCTTACTTCTAATCCTTACTGGAGGTGTGAGAAGGAAAAAACCCAAAATTTGGTCTTGCTTATTTTCTGCACGTGGCAGGACTTTAGGAGGGACCGGCTGTGCTGCTGGCGGGGCACAGAGCAGCACCGGCCACCCCAGCGCACCCCATCCCAGGGCGAGCCCAGCATCTGGGCGTCCCATATTCAACCGAAAGCTTTGGTTAAAGCATTTCTTGTGGCTGGGGCTTTATGAAGATAAACACCTTCTGTATGGATTCACCCACGCCTGATGGAGGAGTTCATACCATCCTCTGGCACAGCCACCAACAGACCTCCTCTCCTTTGCCCTCCTGTCCTCCCTTGTAAAGTACCTGGAGGATGTTAGATCACCTCTGGGATTTCCATACCACTGCCCAACATGGCTAAAGCGAGATGAGGAGTTTGCAATCTGTTGGGAAGGTCATAGCTTCAGTCCCTTAGAAAAACCAAGCTTAAACAGAACAAAAAAAAAAAGGGGGCGGGGGGAAGAAAGTGATGGTAAGCCTGCCAATACTCAGAAGTTATATAAAATCACTCATTTAAATGAGTGAAAAAACACATCACAAACTGAGAGAAGAATCTTCAGGAACCTGAAGGTGCTGGCTGTACATGGTCAAAATTCACCATTTTTGAGGAACTACTCAGAGTCGCAGCGTTTGGGCTATAAAGCATTTACACAGGCACATAAAAAGGAAGCTTTTTCCAAAGCAGGAAAAGAGGTGCCACAAAACATTGAAATCTCCCTCTTTCCTCTGTGCCAACAGCAGCCCCCAGTGTGACCTGCCACCCCTGCGCTCCTGCCCCTCCACCCGCCCGGGGTTCCACAGCAGCAGAATCCATCCATCCACCCAGCCCAGCCTCCCAGCGCATCGATGGCCAAGTGCTGCTTTCCCGGAGCCACCCGGGCACCCTCTGCCTCCCCACACGCGTGTTTTGCCCAGCGCCGGAGCCTTGCTGAAGAGCACACAGCTGAGCAGGGTACGATGCTCCGGCGGGGATGCTTTTCCAGTTGTCCTCCCGGCACCTGCTGCAGCACTGGAGGTGCCTGCCCTGAGCCCCACGGACCTGCCAGCCCAGTGCAAGCCCAGCCCTCCCAGAGCAACCCCATAAACGCCATTCCTCGGCTAGCAAACGTCCAGCAGAGAAATGCAAACCCATCCTGCTGCAGACACGGCCGTTGTCTTTGGGGGGCTGCGGGAGGCATGGTCAGAGGGAGGTTCCAGCAGGTTGTACGTGCTATATATACCTATATATAGGTTGGGAACCCCTCTTGTGCCTTGACTTCCCACCTGTGAAACGGGCTGAACCATACCCAGCCAACTTCACGGAGAGCTTTGCTTTTCCTCAAGCCACTTCCATGTCCAGGAGTCTGGTGCCACCACCCTCACCCTGCTGCCCTGGCGCCTCGGGAGCTGCCAGTCCGAACCAAAACATCCGTTAATCCCTTGGGAATTTGGCAGTATCTTGTAACTAACCTCCAAAATACAGGTGGCACCAACGTTTGCTGCCGTGCACCAGAAATACGGCATCAGCGTGCACCGATGAGCTCAAACTTCTGCCTTACTGGTTTTTGTCAGTCGCTCCTCAGTTTATTTTGCAATTATTTCTGCAATTCCCACTGAAAGACAGGGCACAGTTCAAAGCACTCGAACAATTTTTTCAAACTTGTTGGTCTTTACCCAAAACAAGCCAGAAGGCAGCCTAGGGACCCCCACACGCCCCAGGAGTCCCAGCCCTCAGACAGCACTCCATGAAACGGGAACTTTTGTTTTTCTTAATTCAGCAGACCGAAAGCTCATCAGAAAAGGCAAAGCATCAGCCTCTCCCCGGTCAGCCTGTGCTTAAGACTTGTTCTATCTTTTCAAAAGCTCTTTTCAGTTACACAATCACAAAAAAACCTGTAAGGACTACATCTAGAACAGCTCTAAAAATTGTTTGTACTTTCCCTGAGAGCTTACGTCAACTCATGGGACAGAGGAGCGAAGAGGAGAACAAATATTTCACCAAGCAGCCACGGCACATAAATATTGTCCCCGACACAGACGCACCATGACTACAGTTACATCCTCACATCAATTACTAGCACACTCCCGAAAAACCATCTGTAGAGGACAAATAAATAAACAAACAAACGCAAGCTTGAAATATGAAATTATTTGACATTCTAGCAAGCTGCTCCACCTTATAATCGTTATTTCCTGAGACACATGGCGCTGGTTCGTATTCCAATAACGCATCCGTGTAACCGCACAGGTACAAGGGAAGCGTACAAATCATGTCCTGCAAAACAACTGTTGGCAAAGAGCAGGATTTGTGTATTCATTGCTCACCGCTGAACAGTTACATACATTTTAATTCCGACCTCAAACACAATTTGGACCACGGCAGATGTTTCCTACAGCACAGGCTTCCTTTGGATGAGAGTTAATTCAGTTTGAACATGGCAGCAATGAAGAAAAGGATTTAAACATTTTCTGCTTATTCTCCAAGCTTAATACCGTCAAGGTAAAAACGAGGGAGCACTAAATTGAACAGCTAGACTGGCCTCTCCCAGCCTCGGCTCCCAGTTCCGACCAGTCTGGTGAGCCCACGCTTCCCGGTCACCCAGGGCTCCCTTCCGACACCCACCTGCGTGGAAAAGAAATTAAACTATTTTAATGAGGTTCTTCCAAATGTACACTGATGTAATCCAGAGGATGTGCCTCTTCTTCTAGGCTGCTTAAGTTTCACCAAAAAACGGGGGCACACTCCTCTGCAAAACTCTTCCTCCTCTCCCCTCATTACCCTCAGCAGCCGCCTCCTGTTACTCTCCACTAATACGCAGATGGTTATTTCACCAGCTGCAATCAAAACCTTCCATAAGATGAGATCCCATCGCAGTTTTACATTCACATTGCTGCCCATCCTGAAGAGCCCTCGAACGCTGTTAACGAGCCGCGCGCCCTCGGATCGCCTCTCCCCGTACCAGCGACGGCTGCTTGAACACCGCACGGGCAGCCCAGCAGTTTAAGGGGAGAAGAAATATTATAAATAATTGAAATCACAGCAAGAAATGTAGGCAGAGCAGAGGGAAAGAGGGCAACTCGGGAAGCTGGCGGCAGGAGAAGAGATAAGGGTTTCTCCTGGAAGCCAAACTAAACATGAGTGCACACACAAACCAGCCCCGCGCCTTCTCGCCCGTGTGCTGCACCACGCACCAGCAAAGTCCTTGACCTTTTCTGCACTGTTCGGCAATCCGAATTTTTCACACCTATGAGCCCTCTCGTGCCAACATCTTCCCTTTCCTCCTCTCTGCCACCAGATCTGTAAGTCTGATGCAAACGACCCCCACGCTCGCCCCCGGCACTGCAGCCGTCCTGGTCACCAAATGATGCTGATGAGCAGATGTGGGTTTTCAGTGGCCCCTTCTGCCACTGATGACTGCCTCACCTACACAGACCCGCTTCTCCTTTGCTGTTCACGGCAAAGCTGTGTGGAAGGCTTGCCCGTGTACCCAGCACGCTCAGGGCACACCGGAGAGGATCCCGCTCTCAGCTGGGGCTTCTGAGCACCGTGGGGTCACCATCAGGGGTAGCTGCAGAGATGACCACCTTAGGTTTGAAGGTATCCCCTTTAAGGATAATGAACCAGCACTCTGGAACAACCTACGAGAGCTTGAAGTTTCCACACCAGCAGTGAAACACCTCCTTTGATGACCACAGCTGCTATGAAGGGCTAAAGGTCATCATTTTGCCTGACCTTTAATTATTTCAGCAATACACCTTGACCTGCATTTTAGAAGTTAGGAGCAGACAACACTACTCAGGCTAAGCAATCCGCCACTGTTCTGACAGGTTCCCAAGGAGACATGAAATACCTGCCTTTCCCAAGTGACTCGCACGATGCACACACGGAGAGCTCTGCAGACACCCAGAGAACAGCACCGCTCCTCGCTGGGCACAGGTCCCGCAGGCAGGAGAGAGTTTATTGCGCTCTACGGAGCAACACTTGGCACAACAGCTCCAGGTACCACTTCATCACAGCACAGGCTTGGAGAAAGGAAACTTCAACTAGCCACTCTGCTAACCAGACACCTTTAACGAGGGGCAAGTAAAGAGATTTCTTAGCAAGTAGTTCATTCAAAGGGCATGCAGTGATACCAAGAACCAGGTAAAAAACCCCATTAAGATCTCTGTGCAACTCAAGAGCATGTGAGAGGGCTGGTGTTCTCAGAGATAAGATGGGCATCTTGCCTTACACAGCAATCAATCAATTTTTAGGGGTCAACCACCAGACCTCAGCAGACTCCTCTTGCAGAATGTCGGTGGTTTCAGGGCAAAAGCCTTCACCAGGCATCGCTGTTAAACTTCAGCTCTGCTCCTGGAGCCTCAGGGCTAGCAACTGTGACCAGGAGGTGAAGAAACTTTGATACTGACTCTTCTGTAGAGCAATTCAGTTTAAGAGCTGCTGTTCAAGAAGCAGGTCACCAAGATGAAAGGTGACCACATTTCTTAAACATGACTCACTTCTTACAGAGCCTTCTGGAGGCAGCAAGGATCCCACACAGCCTCTTCTCTACACACAGCCCTGCCAGGCAAGTGCCTTATCAGGGTGTGCCTAATTGCATCTCGGAGCCTGTGCAGCCTACCTGTCCCAAATCCAAGCCTGGTATGGGAGGGCTGAGCTTCATGTGCCTCTAAGGACATCCTCTGGTTGGGACAGGCAAGTGACAACTCACGGTGGTGTGAATGGCAAATCTGGTGTCAAGAGCAACTTCCAGTCCACAGCAAAAATAGACATACCAGCTGCTTTGATTTCAGCACAAGACTGGCCCTTGTAACCTCACTGTGCCACGTGAAGGAGACTGGAAACCCAAGTCCACCTTGGGCAGGACAGCATTTCTTGTCCGACTTCTCATTAAAAGCAAGGAAGCCCTTCTGTACCTCCAAAAGACATCTGAACCTTAACTGTACTACCATGCCAGCAAGAAAAGATGGGAACCTTGTGATTTGAGAGGGTCTGCCGCTGACAAACTACATTTGGGCACTCTCCACACCGTGAATGATGGAGTCTTTCCCCAACAAGACAGCCATGCATAGCATCTGTCCTCCAGTGGGCAAAGGGACGATGCTGACAGCCCATCCTTCTCCTCCAGCAGGAGAACAGCTCGTGGGCAGCCATCCCAGCTGAAGTCCCCAGCCCTGACTCCCGTTGATGGATGCACAGCCTGGCTCACCGAAGGATGCTGCAGTCAGTTCAGGCATGCCTCAGTTCGCTTAGCATCAGGCTGCAGAGAAAGGCGGCTCTGACAGCTGGCAAAGGCAGCTGCCTGCAGCTGGTGGGGGATAACGAAGAACCAGCCGCTTCTCAGAAGTGAGTTTCTGTCGCCCGTACCTCCGAACAGCAGATCTCCTCTGACCACGGGCTCATAGAGAACAGAGATCCCATAACACAGATCTTTGAACGCTCTTAATTGATCCAGCCTCATCCAAATGTCACAGTTGCTGTCAATACAAAACTGTTCCCTTCTCTTCCTGCCATCCTCCGCTTCATCCATGGGGCATCCATTAGGTTCAAACACAAAGGCAGCAAAGAGCCTACAACAAGAGCCTCATTAACTGACTGTACGACTGGATTTGTTTCGGAGCACAGTGCCGCCCCCCACATTGCAAGGCAGAGCTCTTCCTGGGGGAAAAAAATGGATGAAATTAAAAAATTATCTCGCATACCTTAATATTGCAAGTGGCTCTTCCATCAGACTCAAAACAACCGCATTACCAGCTCTAAAAGGGAAAAAAAAACCCAGGAAGTCTCCCAAAACAGCGGACCAAATGAAAAAAGAAAAGGATGAAGGAGGTTTCAAATCCACCTTGGAGAGAACATGTATCGCAGCTTTAACTTGCTGCAGCGAGAGGGGGAAATAGGACCAGAAATCAGATGTATTAGGACCAACCAGGTAGGTAAAAGATAGATGATCACCAAGCAATGATGGCTATTTTGGAATCAGCTATCTTCTGAAAACGTCTAGTCACTTCAGCATCTCATACACATGAAATTAGTGTCCACACAAGAGTACTCTCCTGAAAGGACAGGATTTAATGCAGCCGAGATAATTATCTAGATCCTTCTTTATCCCATTAGTGGTTTTCATTCGCATCCTGGAACGCCATAAGCAGATTGTTCAAGAATTATTTGCCATCCGCTGTTTCAATCCCGACCGGAATTATCTTTATACCTCAGTATGAAGAAAAGCGATTACAACCCTGCCAGGGCTTGCTGCAATGCCCTCTTTTCTGAGGCTCCTTTTATCATTTTCATTCTATAAGGTGATGAAAGGAATCAGAAAACAATTGTCACGGACACGGTTTTGCCCTCTCCTCCTCCCCCCTCCCCAAGTGTGCGTTTGGGAGGAGGAGGAGATGCTCTTCCCACCACATCCCCTGCAGGAGATGCACCACTGCACCTGCACAGAGACGAAGCTCAATGAGACTTAGTCATCAAATTACCCAGGACAGGATCCAAAAATGCTCCCAGCTTCCTTTTGCACCATGATCCACTAATAAAAGAACAAGGATGAAACTGTTAGAACCAATTAAAACAAATCACTTGATGCAAGAGAAAGAAGTGGGATTCACTGCGCTAGCGATCCCAGGGGCGTCAGCTAAACGTCGCGTTCCGTGCTCTCGGTAATACATGTCACCGCGCGAGCTCCGATGGAGATAAAGCCAACATCATTCAAACAGCCAACACAATCCCTTGCTTCAAGGCCTAAAACAACAAGAGGACAAAATTCCCCTCCCAGCCACTCCAACCGCCTGCCAGGTTTTGTATTAATGGCAGAATTACATCTCCTTCCAGGTATGGCAAAGACACAGCTCGTCTCGCCACGGGCATCTGCGAGCCTGCCCAGCAGTGAGCAGAGATGCCGGGATGACACAAAAGCTGTCCCCCCTCTTCAGAGAAAAGTAAGGAGGTAGGTCTCCAGCCCTGACGTGAATAGGAATGCATGTATTTATTTTAAAAAAGTGTGCTTTATGGCTGTGTAATGAGATCTGGAGGAGAGTTATCCCTATAAACAAGTTATTAAAAGGGGGAGGAGGGACACAATAATAGCAGGTGCCAATTACTCAGCTCCCAGCAGAGACTCTCCAGTTTCTCACCTTCCCCCAAAGCAAGATGTGCCGCTGTACGGCAGCACATTCACTTGCAAGTGCAACACCCTTTCGGAGCACTGCTCCTCTCGCACCAGGCAGAGCTGCATCGCTGCCGTGCCGCCGCCGGAGCCGGGCAGCCCATTGCCCCACCACCCCTGCACCGGAGCAGACACCAACACGACATAAAATTAATTTGGAAAGAGCGAAACAGCAGAAAGTAAATAAAATTATCTTTTTTATTTGACTCCAGAATCTGGCCACTCCTCCCACCAACAGGAACAGCAAATTTGTGAGCTAATTGCAACTGCCAGGTTTGCGTCTCTGCAAATATCTGCTTAGTTTCAGGAACAAACCGCCAGTAATGATTTTGTTATTTTAAGACGGCGGCATAGTTTCAGACAGTAAATGTCCACACTGCAACTGGAGCCGTCGGAGAGATCCCATCCTTCGAGGCAAGCACGCCAAGATAATGATTAATATTACAAAAGTAATCTGAGCCTTTAAAATCATTATTTCCAAAATCAGCAAATAAGTACCAAGGCCTTCAGCAATCAATACCCAAAATAAACAGACAATTAAATTGCAAAAGAAACAGAAGAAAGTAATTAATATTGCCAAACACACACCAAATAGACTTTTTCATGGTAACCAAATACTTCCAGTAAATAGATATTTCAGCTCACTGCAGAGGCGCTTTCAGAAAGTAATAAATTAATCTAATAAAACAGACAGACAGGGTGGAACCAGACATTAACGAAACACTAACTGATCTATACGAAGCCAACCCATAATCCATGTCCTAATTATGCTCATCCACCACTCTGGGTCCTTACCCACCCCCCCCAGGTCAGCTCTTTAGCTCAGGGAAAATACATGTTTCACGCAGATTCACTGGCACGACAAAGCAGAGAATTTCAGCCATCAAATGACAAAGTTTTTGCTCAGCTAGAATTTGCATTCCAACTTTTTTTTCCTAAATACCTCTTTCTCCTCAAAGTAGCAAATTAATCTGCTTTTAAACACAATTTTTGCTCTGCCCAGCCGCCTGCGCACGGTGCCTGCACAAGCATCCCCAGGGCATGGCCCCTCTCTGGGAGCCAGGGGGGTTGTCCCAGGGGGCTGTGCCCCGGCTCACCATCACTCCTGGGACCCCAAGGGACCCGGAGCAACCCCTGACACCCAGTACAAGGACCAGCATCACCTCCTCCCCAGGCAGCCCAACCCCTCCCAGCTTCCACCCAAAATCGTTGCTTGGAGGTAATGATGCCACACTACTAGTTAAGCATCTGGTAAAGTTCCTCAAATGGTGGGTAACTTGAACTGGACAAGATTAAGAGAGGGAGAGAAGATGCCCATCCTGGTCATTTTCTGTAACATCAAAGGCAGAAGGAAAGGAGAAAACCCAGGGAAATGAAGACAAAGAGAAAAGATATCAAAGCCAGCTCCAGCGAGAGCGCAGTGAGAGATGGCACGAGAAAGGAATAGTTAAAACACGAAAGGCAAGATCAAATAAAAGCAAAAGATCACAGTCTGGGCACAGAGAGGAGGGAGGGGAGACCACCACATCGTTTTTGCCAGCATTAACGGAGTAACTCATTTGAGAGGGGCTTGTCTGGGCACTGCCCAGGTCCATCCACCCACCAGGCAACCCACGGTCAGATACTGCCCTCGCTCTTCACACCCAGCGTGGGGACACGCCACGGGGACGCTGCACAGCCGCTCCGCTCCCTGGGCGCCCCTCTCCTGGGAGGAATATAGCGATTTAGTCCTCACTCATAAAACTCCTCCAGCTTCTTCTGCTCCAGCTTCTTCTGCTCGAAGTTCTTGATATTGGCAGGGTTAGTCTTGCTACTATGCTTTCACTGAACCAGGCTCTACAAACATGTAGTGCTATTACACGTATCTTAAGTAGCTCCTGTCTCAGTATTGGGAGTGTTTCTTTGATTATTTCCAAGGCTTCTGAAGGTTACACAACTTTTTTGGTACCACAGGTGTCTTATCTAAGCCGTGAAATTCCTTGGAGCAGTGAGTGACAAAAAGGGGTCTCCAGGTTAAACCTTATTTCCAGAAAGTTCTCACCGTCAGGGAGAGAAGAAAAACCTACATGCTCTAAGGCAGTCTCTAAGATGTGATCAGGATGGTCTAAAAACTCGTCGTGGAACAGGAACGGGCCAGGTACCGGCACAGACCCAAGCCAACGCCGTGCTCTTCCCCCAGCGCAGCACCCATCCCACTACTCACAACTAAACCACGAGTACATCAATTACAGTTACAAGTAAACTGACATTGCAACACAACCGAACTCATAATGAAAATAAAAGACAGGCAGAGATTTAATTTTTGCATAGGAGCTTCTTTAAAGCCTAATGATTTACATTTCACTGCTACTGCTGTCCACTTCAATATAAGCAGAAATGAAAACGCCTTGCACAAACGTGTCTAGTCACTTCAAAATACACATTAACCTTTAGGTAAGTATTTATCCTGTACATAGCGCAGGAGGGCAGGAATATTAGGGGAGCGACCCAGGCAGGGGCAGGCAGGAGGGAAGGTGGAGTTACGGAGCGTCTCTGTGCATCAGAGACACATCCACGCTAATGCACGGATCCTGGAGACTCGAATGTGACTTGACACCGGGAGAAAAACAGACGGAGAAGCGGGCAGTGCCACAATTAATGCAGAAAAAGATGATTTGAAACAGGAATCTGCCCTTCCTAATTTTCTTGCTTTGAAAGAGAAGCCTGATGTGAGCTCAAAAACAAACTCAAGAAGGGCATGGCTGGATAAAGAGCCCCCTACACTTCAATTCAAATAAAAAAAGGCAGAAAAAATGCATTTCTTTCCATCAAAGACAACAATCCCCTCCTCGAATCAGGAAGCTGTTAAGCAATGCTTGGTCAGCACTCCCCGAAAAGCCTCTCCTCCTAACAGCCTTAACCTGCCAGCCCCCGCCGAAGCCCTTTGTTTATTTTAATAGTTTCCATAATCCTTTAATTTGACCAGTGACTTCTGTCACCACAGCTGCCCTCTCCACCCACCAAGCCCTGCAGATCCCTTGGGCTTTGTCTCGTGAAAGACAAAAGTGTCACCATTAGAACTGGCACGATAACGATGGGGAAAACCTTCACGTGACACATGAAGCTTCGTCTCCAAATACTGATGCAGGCGGCTGCCCCAGGACAGATATTTGTCCGTGTTGCTTTATACCGTGAACTGAGAAATTGGCGCTTTGGTGCCTGGTTTGGGCTTTGTGACCAGGGCGAAGCAGGGATAACCCCAGCCCACCCACAGCAGCCTGCCTGCATTGCCCAATCTATTGCTAAAGCGATTTCTCCGTCACTTTAGCAGACTTCAAAGCTTTCTAGAGATGACTGGCAGCTTCACTTAAACTAGCCAGCTATAGATGTGTTTTACATTAAACACTAAGTGAATAATCAATGAACATTCAGGATATAAGCACAAATCAATGACTTGTTTTAGATGAATCAAAGGGAATCACAAAGGAGAAAGGGTTTTGTTCTGTAACAGAAGTAAACCAAAAGGCATACTTGATGTGACTGGGGGGTGTCTATTAACCTCTGCCTGCTCCTCTCCTATGCACCAACACAGACCCTGCTGTCACAGAAGCACGGCTGTGTCCTCCAGACCCCTGTGACAAGAGATGTCACTGTCCCCAGAGAGCAGATGGGAACTGAGGCACGAAACCAGCTGATTGACTTTCCCAAGACTGGGAGGGATACGGCATAGCAAGGACCCAAATCCAAGTCTCCCGTGCTAGGGAACACTGTCCTGATCAGGAGAAAGCCCTCTTCCACTTTCAGTAACCTCAGCCCCATCACGCAACCTCAGCTCTGACTGCTGGAGCAGCAATGGGACAAGCGCACGTGCAGCACCGGTCAAGAGCCTCGTTTAAAGACCTAATAAAACCTGCAAAGAAATAAAACCAGAAATACAGGTGACTCCAGGCAATTAAGGATTTGATAAATGCATATCAACAGATTGCACGGTGTCCCTCGCTCTTAGGATGAATTCGGTCAAATCATATGTGGGATAATTTTGCAAATGCTGCTACATTCCAGCACCAGTTCCACACAACGTCTGCTGAGCACCACAAAGGCTCTCAGAAATGCTCCCGCACACCTTCTTATTCACCATGCATTTTAATGACAGATTTCAAAACTCTACAGTTCCTCGACCAGGTCCCCACCTGCACCTCCTCAGCCACCAGCAGCTCATGCCGGGTCTGCTGCTGGCATCTCTCCTCCTGGTAAATGCTTCCGAGAGTCGCAGTGAAACGACCCCAGCTCAGACCCGGGCTGTCACTCGCACTCATCCGGCTGTAGCCGGTGCCCAAGACCTCAAAGAAACTACAAAATCTTGAAGTCAAGCTGATGCAGGCACCAGAAATGGAAAAGCAGCAGGAACCCCCACATGCCACGAGATCAGGTTCGTATTTCGCAGTATCACAAGCTTTGACTCCGCTGCTTCTGGAGCGGATTAGCGTTCATGGCTTTTATGCATTATATAAGGAGACTTTGTAAACACGCCCCAAGGACCGTCCCTCCAGGACGAAGTCTGCTTCCTACAAAGGACACCCCCAGCGAGAGAAGCATCCTGCCACGCGCAGCCCCAAACAAGCAGTATTCCTTTATGGAGATGCTGCCTGAGCCTGCCCTGCTGCAACAGGCACCGGAGCAACACTGCAGCCAGTGCCCTGTGCTCCCCAGCACCCCAGCATCCTGCTCCCCAGCACCCCAGCAAGCCAAGGGAGAGACCCCGCGCTTAGACCCGCACTGAGGTACCCACCCGAGGTACCAGGGCCAAGCCCTTCAAGGAGCTGTGCACATCTATTCTGAAGGGCTTTCACAACGCCCATGGGAAGAACAGTTCCCACGGGATGAGCATCCAAAATACCGCACAATCAGAACTAATCTCAGGGGTGCGAAGCCGCTGTGCAAAGCGCATCCCCACTTCGCAGGCAAATCTACAGGTACAGAGGTGCCTGCCAGTTGTAGCTTTACAGTGGAAACCTGGAGCTGGCTGGTACTGGGCAACGATAAATCTTTGAGGGGGAAAAAACTTGCCGGGGGAAGCCTGCACAGGCAGCGTGGGCACAGAGCCCACCCTGAGCTACGGAGCCGTACCCTGGAGGTGCAATCCCAACCTCAAAACACAGCATTTCCAAGGGGCAGCATGCTGGGAGTCTCCTAAAAGGGTCACCCAAGGTTTAGGATTTCCTATTCAGTAAAAAAAATAAACACCCAACACTTAAAGACCAAATATTCTGCAGCATTTATGGCCCTGGAGTAGGCTGCAAGGGGCAAAGAGAAGAGCTGGAAAGATGGTATATGGCTGGCTGGTCAGTCAAAATGAGAACAGACATTATGGATGAGAACTGAACAGTTTTCATCATTGGAAAGAAAAAAAAAACCCACAAAATTTGATTGCAGGTGGGTGAAAATGCCTTCATTCCATCTGCAGCTGTGACTTATCCAAAGTCAGGCAAGCTGCTTGGTGCTACTGAGCCCTCCGTAGGAGATCCCCTGTAACCCCCACGTCGGGCATGCTGATGCCCGAGCTTGCTCGAGCCTTCCCAGAGGCTTGATCCTCCAGCTACGGGTCGCCTTCCACAGCAAAACCCTTCACGTCCACCCCATGACAGCAGGTTACAGAAGAGCTTCTTCCAAGGCAGCTGTTTTTGAAAGTTAAACCCTACTTAAACCTAAACTCAGCACACACGCGGTCCAGCGCCAAAGCACCCCGTGATGCTGGACATCGGCCGCCGGGTGACTGGTGGTGCTATTCGAGGCTGCCCTTCGCTCCCTGCTCCAGCAGACTATTCCAAACCTCATTTATAATTGGAAAGAGGCAGCATCTGTTTTTGCAGACCACGAGGGCAAAACTTTACTAATAACCACAGCACGGCAAAACACTGTTAGGGGGTAAACAAACCCTGTGCGGGTCACAGCAAAGCAGCTCTGGAGCTGGTCTGACCTGGTTTATTTTCTTTCAACTCATTGTTTTATTCTCCCAACACAGAGCGGGAAGACAAGCAGGCTCTGTGATGCTGTGTGTGTGGGGTTTTCGTATCATTTTATTTCCCATTGGAGGCAATGCAGACACCTTGCCAGCTTTCCCCAGAACGCAACGACACGAGCAGCTCAGGATCACCGGGAATTATCTCCGGCCACTCACGGGGGACGGCTGGTGTTAGAGAGGACTGGTAAACACAGAGCCTGTCTTTGAAAAATAAGGGGATGGGGATAAGGAAGATGCAAGAAATTATCAAATAATCAGCTTAACTTCAGGTGAAGTGCTTAGAAGACAAGGAAAACTTCAGCAAGAGCTAACCTCTGTTCATCAAGAACAATCTATCATATTTATTTCTGTGACAGGGTGCCAGGACTTGCAGGAAAGGGAGAAGAAACAAAGATTTTGGAGGGACCTCTGATAGTCGCTCGTGCACGTGCCCCTAACGCAGCTAGGGACACAGAGGCTGGACTGAGCCACCCGAAGGTGGGCTCACAACTGGTGGGAAGACCACCGGTGAGCTGGTCGTTGCTCTTTGAGCACAGACTGGGAGGACCTTACTGAAGCGGGTTCCAGGGGAGCCCATCCCAGATCTGATACCGTTTGGTGTTTTCATCCATGGCTTGGCTGACAGCAAAGAAAACAAGACAATTGCCTTTGAAGGCTACACCAAGCTGAGAGGGACTGCAAGCATGCAGGAGGACAAGATCAGAATTCAAAATGATCCTGATACTTTAGAAGAAGCAGTCTGAAAAAAAAAAAAAGAGGAGGACACAGTTCAACAAGGACAAACGTGAGGTAATGCCATTTGGTAAGAATAATCAACCAAGCAAATACAAGATGAGGAATGAGAAGCAGGAAAAGTTCTGGAGAAGAATGGCTGAAGGGTGGGTGAGATAAAAAAAATTAAACACAAGTAATCTGCGGCAAAAGTAAAAAGCAGACACACTGGGATGTATAAACAGGACCATTGTATGTAAGAGACCTGAAGTAATCCCTTATTCTTCTGAGCAAAAATAAGGCTGCGACTTCAGTCCTGTATCATGGGTTAAGCATCACTCTTCATGAAGGATGATGGTCCAGAAGACAGTCACAAGAACAACTGCAGACCAAGAATACACGACCTAAAAAGCATGATTGAAGGAAACAGCGAGGTTTAATGTATATTAGCAGGGACTAAAAGGAAACACAGTAGCAACTTCCAAATATCTAACAGGCTCCTGCAAAGAAACTTTTCTGCCTGTGCCCAATAAATGGAAAAGAAGAGCAGTCATGAAACCAAACTGAAGGAAAAGACACTTCTGTGTCTTTTAGAAAATCTAAATTAGAAAAATCTAATAGCAGGGCCGCTAAATGTCAAACAGATCGTTTGGGGAGCTTTGGCATCTCTGTCATCAGAGGTTTTTAAGAATGAATACGGTAAACATCTGTCAGGAAGGGGCTGGTTATCACCAGTCCTGTGTAGGGGCAGGAGATGGACTGAATGACCTCTCAAGGTCTTCTCCAGCTCTGTATTGAATAACAGCCCGATACGTAAATGACCATAATAGCCGGAAACCTGCTGTGCTGACACAGCCTGCCCCGCGTTATTTGTGACCTGTTGTAGCGATCTGTTTTGCAAGAGATGTGTTGCTGTCAGAGGAAAACGCGTATCCCAGGGAGGGTCCTACCAAGAAGGACAGGGACAGTGGCACCCAAGGTGGTTGTTTTAGCACTTGAATGAGCAATGGGGAAAAGCTACCTGTTAAAAAATAGAAGTGAGTTAAAGGCTGACAAAGGCCGACGCAGTCCAGACAGCACAGACTACCTGTGGGGCTGGCCGCCCTGCTTCAGAAACCAGGAGCGACTGCCCGGAGCCCGTGCAGCACCGCACGCCGGTTTCGCTTCGGTGACGGGAGGGAGCTACAAGCAGGGCGACTGCTCAGCAGTAACCACAAGAAAGCAGCTCTCGGTGTGCTCCTCTGCCCCTGCACAACTCACCACGGTCTAGCATTTCTGGCTGAAAGCGCAAACACCACCACCCGGTTCTGCAAACATTTCGTCCAGTTAAAAATCTCACCAGCAGCAGCCGACCGATCCCCTGGCAGCACCCCTGCACTGCAAGCACCCATCACCCAAACCTCTGCGGGAGGCAGCTGTGGTGGGATTTAAACCGCGTTAGCCACACAACAGGAGCCCTGCCGGTGATGAACAAGGCAGAGGGGTCCAGGTAGCCGCCTGTCAGATGCCCACAGCTGCCAGGAGAAGATGGCACGTCCCAGGCGCTCCTGCCCTGCTGCTGGGAAGGGGCTGGGCTGGCTGGGCACCTACATGGGCTTGTGCCATCCTGCCCATCGGAGCCAAAAAGCCTTCCCCCAGTGCTGCCCTGCCCCGATGCCAGCCGGGCACCATGCCAAGCTGCACCTTGTGAGCGTGCACGGTGTGCCACGGGATTGCAAAGCCATCAGGTCACGTCTTACACTCGGCAAAAGCTGCTTCTCACCTGTAACAGGGAGAGATGCTTATCCGGAGAGTGGGAAGAGAGGGTCAAGGGCTGGACGGCCAGACCGCCCGCCTTGAATGACCTCTGAAAGCGCAAGAAGTAGAAGAGCGGAGTGACCAGCACGGGCGCGCCAGCTTGCACACCCACACACGAGGCAGATACACGATTCAGAAGCGACTACCAGAATCGTACCCCAGGCCAGCGTAAATCCGGCACGCTGCTTTAGCGAGCAACAGGATGGGGAAACGCAACTGTTACGTTGTCAGGAAAAACCAGCCCCGAGCATCCCCGCGATGCCGCCAAGGATTCCCCCGCAGCCTCGACGGGACGGAGCCCCGCGCCCCAGCCCCGCAGCCGCCCGCTCGGTGCCAAACCGGTACCAGTATGGGACCCGGCGGCCCGCGCACCCATCCCGCACCC
>JAVJGI010000064.1:59240615-59262981 GCA_035590275.1 Ibycter americanus | reverse complement strand
AAAGGAAGAAAAAGAGAAAGGGAGAAAGAAAAAGAGAAAGGGAGAAAGAAGAGAAAGAAAGGAAGAAAAAGAGAAAGAAAGGAAGAAAAAGAGAAAGGGAGAAAGAAAAAGAGAAAGGGAGAAAGAAAAAGAGAAAGATCAGACTCCAGCCACACCAAATATGCTCTTTGAGATCACCTCCACGGACAAAGAACAAGCAATATTCCATGAGCTCAGAGAAATAAAAGGCAAAGTAGCTTACAGGATTCTGGTTCCTTTATTGAGTACGTGACAGATAAGACAGACAGACAGTGTAAAATCACATGTATTATTTGTACTTTTAAAAAATTACAATAAATTACTGAATAATTAGTAAAAGCAGTTTTACTAATGGCTGCTCTCCAGTGATACAGGACAGAGGAGGCAGAGAAGTATGTACCAGCTGCGAATACATACAGAGAATGTCACAAGGAGGAATTAACACTGAGTAGCACACAAGGTAGTGTTAAATGGGAACATCCAACTGTACGTGTCCATCCCATCCTTTATATTCCAAACGCCAGCCAAAAGCTGCAGCCAACCTTGCCTTCAGCGCAGGGTCTGCCCTCGCCGAGCAGCAGCATCTCTCCAGCCCTGCGAGGCAGATGCCTGCACACTGAGATGAATTTATCTGTAGGAACAGCATTAATTCTCCTCCCTTGAAGTGCACACCTTGCTACCAGAAGGCTAACTCTTAGTTTCTTCTGGTCTTAATTGATTTAAAAAAGCATTAACTCAGTCTCCCAGTTATTTTATCTCTAACTGGAAAGAGATCTAGTCTGTTGAGGTTTCCCATAATGGGCTGATGGCAGAGGGCTGCACTACTTTGAATTCTTCCTCTTTAGGTACAAATGCCCTTTGATGTGTAGCAGTTTCTAAAAGCACATCCATTGCTAGACTCTTTGTACAGGAGATGTTCAGAAAGGACACACTGAGCAGCTGCAGGTGGCAACAACACTCCTGCACATCTTCTGGCCCAAGCATTTGTGAGGGCTGACGGATCAGAGTATTTGTAGGGGTCCTCCTAAAAACTGGACCCATCACTAGCTAGTAAAAACAGTGAGTTAGCGAGAAACAATGAATGTTTTCTGTACCGATGGGGAAAGTCCAGCAGACGAGTGTGCCACTGCCCTGTAACGCTGAGGCTGATTCACTGACATCTAATCTAGGAACTTGTTCCCTCATTATAACTGTCATGAGCCCACTGATTGACTTAATATTCTTCTGCACTGAAGTCAAGGAGCTTGCGGCTTCCCAGACAAACGAAAAACCAGGGTTTTCAAAGAATTAGAAAAGCAAATACTAGAAAACCAGGTTTGTCTGAAAACTCCTGAATGCTGAAGGAGAAAGTGATCATACACTATGAAAATGCCAAATTCACATCTGAAATAAACCAGCAGATCCAAGGAACGTCTGTGTTTAGAACGTAGGGTGCTGGGGGCGGTGGGGCACATTTGCATTATAGCTGCTGAGTCACAGAACAGCATTGAAGAACTTACAACACTATTTATAGGCCAGGGTCCTATAGGACTTAACTACATTGCATTAGCTCTCAGATTGGCAGCCAGAGGTGAACATGGTTTCAAGCCAGGCTGCATCTGCTGTGCAAGTTACCCAGGAACCTGCAGCAAACAAGGAAGGGCAGGCAAGGAGCAGTTACTGTCTGAAATAGAACTTCATTAAAATAAAAGATAGCAAAAGGCAGACATGCATAATTTATGGTG
Source organism: Ibycter americanus (assembly GCA_035590275.1). Classification (NCBI taxonomy): domain Eukaryota; kingdom Metazoa; phylum Chordata; class Aves; order Falconiformes; family Falconidae; genus Ibycter; species Ibycter americanus. The sequence goes on along the minus strand of JAVJGI010000064.1, from coordinate 59,261,239 downwards.
GTAATTCTATATGTCAGGGGCTATTAGGTTCTAATGGCTCTTGAGAATGTAAATCTAATTCTGTCAGCCAGAGTAGCCAAAGAAGCACCTACACAAAACAGTCGCTGTCAGAAGCCCCTTATCAATTGGAATCTATTGTAATTGTGTAGTTACTGGTCTCTGATTAAACAAAAAAAACCCCCAAACACAAAATACTGAACCATCCTGCCATCTGCCACATTATCTCCCTGTTTTATCTCCCAAAGACAATTCCTGCTTTTTTGAGTTCACCCTGACACGGAGGAAAGTTCATAGTCACTGGATGAACTGAACTGCCTCTCTACCTTCTTCTGATCTTTGATCTTTTGGAGAATGTTGACCTTTTTCTCAAAGTAGTTTACGAGGGCTGTTTCCGTCAGCATGGAAGCTAAGATCTGCTCAAAGGAGATAGACCAGTCAGTATCAATGGTACTACCATACCTGGCAGCTGAACTACTGCCTTCACAACCAACCAGGACCGTGTCATCTGCAATGTCTTCACACTGCAAGGAGCCTGTGCTGACCATGGAGTAGGAAGACATGGACATATCATCTTTGGTTTCATCATCTGATAGCAGCTGTAAAGGAGAGCCTGGTCCTTCCGCTGACCCATCTCCTAGGGTGTGGTTCTCCTGCTGTGTTTTTTCAGGCTGAACATCTCCACAGGTTCTGTCCTCATGGTCAGCTTGGGGTTGCTGCTCCACTGCTGAATTCTGACTGTGTTCAGATGTTGGCGACTCCTCTTCACTCACAGGATCTTGGGTATTGTTTGCTCTGCAGTCCTCCGACTTCCTCATGGGCCTGTTGGAGAATTTTTTTCCAACCTCTCCAATTCGCAGAAGGAGACTGGCTACAGTGGCAATTGCATGGTACAGCTCTTGCTCCACCGGGTCCTCACTGAACATGTTATATAGAGTCTTGCATAACTCTATGAATTGTTCCTTCAAAAGACAAAGACCAAAAAACCATACTTCAGGCTGAAAAAACTTGACAGTGGCAGATAAAACAACAGGCACCATCTTGACCGACTCCTTGTTTATTTGCCTCCCCGCCAAGTAAGTGGCAACTTACTATACTGATTCAGAACAGTCCAATACAGGCAAACGCTCCTCTCTCTGCTGTAGCAGCTAAATTGAGACACGACTAGCAATTTAATAGTGGTGGGTTTTTGTGCTGACAGATGAACAGAGTACTCACATGATCACATCTGAGAAAACCTAAAGTTTTACTTCTGTCCTGCTACTCTTTTGTGGTCAGCTTCTAAGCATTTCCAAACTGGTTCAAGTAGCACCCATCAAGGAAATTAGAGACAGAAAAGATCACACCAGTCATCAGACTCTCATTCCTGTAACCACATTCTTCACTCTCCACCAAGCAGCTGTAACTCGAGGCAATGCAAAACCATAAAAGCCAAGCAAGTTTATGCAACTGATGGCATATTTGAAACATACTGCTTGGGAGGGAAAACACAGATTGCAGTTCTTATAGGAAAAACTGGTCTGGAGGCAGAGAGAATCAAATACCTTTGGTGGAAACAAAGCAGTTTGTCCATGTCCACCAAGGAATTCAAAACAAACATGTGGAGTTAAGAGGCTTCTAAAGCTCACCAGAACAGCAGGGCAATCTACAGGCAAGGACTGAGTACGCTGGCAAAATGGCTGCACATACCGCTGAATATCCCACTAAGCTGTCAGTTGTCTAACTGGAAACCTTCACATTCACTTCTTACCTGACTCATTTTGGGGAGATCTTTAATGGTTTCTTTCTTGGACTCTTTTTCTTTGGCCCACATTCTTAAGTAGTATCTATAGTCCTGTGGACTGGTACCTTTCTCCTCTGCAAGGCAACAACAAGCCGCTAGTGTCAGGTGGTTAACTGTTTCAGACTTAAGAAGTGAACACTGTGCCAGCAAAAATCATGCTGGAAGCAGGTTTTATTGACAGTTCAGGAATGCACCTACCAGGAAGGCTGCATTATTTTCTCCTGGTTTAGCTGATCCAGCTCAGTAAAGCAAATATTTTAACACTGCTGCCTTGGTCTGACTTCTCATAGATGAACTCTATGAGTTGACAACTTACCAGACATGATGTACAAATGTTATGATCTTGGTATGTAAGAGTCAGAGCAGTAAGGCATAAGAAAGATTCATTTCCCAGCTCACATCCCACTTTACCTCTGTCCACGAGGGACACTTCGAAAGGTCTCCCTGATACAGCAATGGACGATGAACAGTTCATAATATGAGAGAGACAAGACTAGAATGTGGTCTATTGATGATGAAATTACCTTTTTCTGGACCATTCTCATTTCTCCTTCCTTTATCTTCTTGGGTTTCTAAAAAATTATGGAATTATAGAAGAATGATTAATAGCTGATTTTCAAAAATATAACACATAAAGAACATAAGACAACTCAATACACAAATTGAAATCATACAAGAATATATTTAACAGAAGTTCCATCTCAACACTCCCACATCATGTTTGGAGGAGTGAACAGAACAGGATGGAAGCAAGAGGCTGGTGGGATGAACCAGATAAAAAGCCACACCGAAACAGTGGGTTGAAGAGCTGAGGTAGAGGGCAGAACTCTTAAAAGAAAGGGTGAAACACAGATATGAAAGACAGCTAAGCAATGTGATGGCTTAAAAACAAAGAGGTTCTGTTATCCAAAGCAAGCTAATGAATGCAAAAAAACCCAAACCACTACTGAGCACATGTGTGACTAATACCTACACTCACCATTATTCACTGACTGAACTGACACTTTGGGAGTTATTTGTGGAGTTTAACTTCATGAACGTAGCTTCTGGTTCCCTATATTGTCACTAGACTATAAGGGAAGTCCTGGCTCAACTCAGACTGTTAAGTTAGCCACCCAGCATCAAACAGCACAACCATGCCTTGTACTTTTTCACTCAGATTTTTCTTGAGCATTATTACATTTTGGGAAACATTTAGCACAACTGACATACTTTGACCTCCTATTTGACAATCCCTAAAATTGTATTTTAAGAACTACAGTAAATTAGTCTACTAACAGTTTTACAATTCAATGGCATGCATCCTTATTCCTTTAAATTAGAAGACTGTGGAGTAGGTACAGGTATCACCTACCCAGGCCAGCAAGCCTAGCACCCCTCACACTCTACTCTAGGCATATTTTCTGCCTGCCAGTTTCTGGCGTGAGATAAATTCCACTGAAAGAAGCCAGACAAAACCTATTTTGACCAAGGTTGAAACTCAATAGGCAGAATATACTGAAAGATATCTAATTACTTATAGCACTTTATTCATAGTGGGAGTGTCATGAGAAAGGAGCAGCAGCAACAACTTCAGAGTATTTAAAATAGCACACTGGTGCTGGCAGATGATATCAGCATTATAGCCATGCTCAATGCATGCACATAATCCACGGACTGACCTTGAGACTCACAGTGCAGGCAGAAATCCAGCTCTGAGACAAAAGGAGATACTTGAGCAGCAGAAAAAGGGGTTGAAGGGACAGTATCCCAGATAAAACAGAAGAAAAGGCCAGGCACAGACAGACACAGAGAAGAAACAAAAAACAGGAAGAAAGACAATGAGACTTGAATGAAAACCCTAAATCATGATGGGAGACAGGGGCTGGGTAAAAGCACACTGCTCCTCCTCAGCAGTCTACGAATATGCTTCAGAGCATGCTGTGTCCTGGATGAAATGGGCACTGAGGAGTTTAAGCTCCAACCCTCTTTCCCATCATGCAACAAAGACAGTGAACTCAAACACACTGGCACTCTTAACATACTGCCACCATAAGACCATGCCTTGTACAAAATCACTATTCACAGCACATGGATTTATGCTGCAATTCCTGCTTAAACTGAGAGGTAAAGGCAGCAGTGTTGCATTACCTTCTGTTGTAACATCCTCTGTGAAATAACTTGTGGCCTCCAAAGCAGACTCCGTCTCCTCTGGATTCAGAGCTGTATTTACAGAGAAGGAAATGTTAAGATTTCTAAGCTAACTGAACAGCAGTATCACCTACTTCATTAACAAAATTCACGAGGCATCCCTTTTGATTTGCATGTCAGAACAACCCATGCACCATAGTAGCAGTATATAGAAGCAATCACTCACCAGGAGGCAGATGCAGTTTGTAGAGTACTTTGAGTTTTTCAGTGAGGTCACCATGGTACATCCCACCTGTGAAGAAAAAAAAAAGTTAAGAAAAAAACCACTTAGGATAAAGAACCATCCTCTGCTCACAGGCTCAAAACAGAATGAGTTCACATGCAAAGAGGAAATGTTAACTGCACAAAGCCCTGTGCAGAAGCAGTAAAGAAATCCACAGCAAAGCTTCATCTTGTTGGTTTCCCAAAATGGGAAACTGCCTAGCAGCAAAAAGGCATCTTTTGTTCTGCCTGAGGCTTCCCGTAAGGCCATCAACCCTCCCCTCATGACAGTGCAACCACCTCTATCTCCTTTTAGTTCCCTGCTTGGAAAAGAACAGAAACATTTTTTGCAATATTCCATCATCTCCAAAAACACCACTTACTCATCCCTGTCACAAACTCCTTGAAGTTAATGAGAGAATCCCTGTTCTCATCCAGAAGCCGGAACAAACGCCCTGCTAGCACAGGCGTATGTGCGCCACAGGACCAGGGGGTCAAACTGATAAACAGCTCTTTGAACTGCTCCACATCTATGCGATACTGCTCCAGGTAGGGTAAACTCTGATCTCGGCGGGCAGCTGCAGCACGATTATTTCCCCAGTAACAGCTCATCAGATACTTTGCCTTTGGAGGGAAAGGATTAACAGGTCAGATTACGCTACACTACAACAATCCACATGAGCGGAGACTGTTATAGCTCAAGAATAGCATCGAGTAAGCAAAGAGGAGACATTTCAGGTCGCAGTCTATCTCCCCCATTATTCCTAGCGTTACTTCACTACAAAATAACATAAAATGAAGGAAGAGACAGGGATTTCACAAAAAGCACTTTTAAGTGAAAAATACAAAAAACATGACTTCGGCTTTGAACAAAATGACAGTACTGCAAAGGTAACATGCAGGTTTTCCAATTAAGCCTCTCTGAGCCTACAGCACAGTGCAACTCAGTTCACGGTGACTTTGGTAAGCGTAGTTGGGTAATAACACTGTTATAAAAATACATACATTGACAAATAGAGGCAAAGCACTTAAGTAATTTTGTTACAATTACAGATCAAGTCAATGGCAAACTTGAGAATAAAAATTGAGGTACAGTCAATCCTAGCTCCCCATTCAAAGTGCTATGTGACATTCCTTTCTATTGATTCCACAATCTCCTTCTGAATAAGAACGGTTCAAATATGTGTTTGAAAATAATTTCAAATATCATTTGAACATGTTTTGGCCATCTTTGAGCAAGGGGAATCAACCAGATAGTAATAAGGCCAGTCTTACTGGCACCTTGTATAACAGAATGCCACATCTGTTTCTGACAGGCTGGATCAAGAATCAAAGCAAAGTTACTCGTTCCGTTCCAACTTATTTTGGTATTTCTTCTCTCTGTGTCAGAACACATTCTTCCTCATTCTAACTTCTTACCTTGAACACTACATACAGCTCTTCTAGTTCTTCAATAGAGAAACCAATGTCACTAGATACAGCTCGGACCTATAGTTAGGGAGAAAATAGAGTGAACAATTTGCTTCGAAGCTAGTAACAATTGAATACGACTCACTGAAAAATCTGCGTAACAGAAGAAAACAAGTGCAAGGGGATACAACACAAGATGGGAGGGAAAACATAACCATTCTAATACCTCCTATTGCTATGGATTACAGGTCAGGAAGACAGTTTCTGATCAAGCAGAAACTGCTGGCATTTTGCGCAGCTAGAAAAAATTGCTGCGCTTACTTCCTGTTTGTGCAGATCTGCCTGCAAGACTGTGTTGCCCCTCGCTCTTGTTTTTATCTTCAGATGTTTGACTCAGATACATTGAAAAACTACAGTGAAAGAAACATGTGGATGAGGTTCTCCACCTAGGACATGGAAGATAAATGCAACAGATACAGATACTCCCCTTTGGCCATGAACCTTTCTGTAAAATTCCCTAATGTGCTAGCATATTCTCTTAAATGGCAGGAAAACAATTATGTGCTATCTAGCTTTCCTCAAAGATTCCAGGCAAGCAGTAAAACAGACAGCACTAGGCAGTGAAGACTACTACAAGGCCTACAAGTGGTTTTTATCTCCCTCCATGCCAAGTATCTCATTCAATCATGTCCTAGGCACTTCAACCCATTTTATTAGATTAACTAGAACCATGTGAAGAAGAAAACTGAAAATCCATTATTCCAGTCGGTAAATCCATTTTTCACATGAACTGCAGTTCTTCAAGTCACTCAAAACTGGGTCTGCTACAGTGCAAACGTTCTAGGTGCTCAGAGCAAAACACATTCCATTAATATGCCATTTGGTGGCTCATTCAGTATGGGAGTCACATACCACACTCTTCTTGGCTGTATCCTCCAGAGACTGGATCACTTTCAGCCTTTGTTTAAAACGCATTTGTTCAATGTCATCTGCCTTCAGATTGCTAAATTTCTACAAGAAAGGAAGCAGACCAAGTCAACATCCTCGCCTAAAGAAAGAATAATCCCTGTTCAATTACATGTTCTTTAAGAAGCGTACTATCCCCTCAGAGATGATCTCAAACCCCTAGAAGCTTTTTACCAGCAGCAAGAAGATGAGAAAAAAGTTAAGCTCTATTCCCTATTCACCCCTGTCCTGCAAAAGAAGTCATGCAGAATTCATGAGAAATTCAACATCAGAGGTTTCTAAAGAACAGCTGAAAAAGCATCTGTCAGGACTGACAGAAATACAGATCCACAATAGCCAACAGTGTTAGGCTCTACTCATACCAAACAGGTGGATTAATGGCTTGAGCCTGCACTCCTTAAGCACATCACGCTACGAACACTGTTCAGATTCTGGCTGCACAAAGTATAAAACTGGATGTTAGTCGAGAAAAATCTCTTGGGCAAAAACTAAGCCAGAACCTTACCTCATAGGATGTTTTGATGAGTTCAAAAATATCGATTTCAAGTGGCGGGTCATCTCCACTCGTCAATAAGGCATGCAAGTGGGGAATAGGGGGAGAGACACTCTGTCTGTTAACTACATTGTCCAAATACCTGTGGGGAAAAAACAGAACAGATGCAAGACTCCAGGATTAGTGTCCAGGAAAAGAAATAGTATCCTAAACACATCATTCCCAACTTCTTTGTATCATAAATCTAAACATGTAGGAAAATTTAGTTTTTCCCAGCTAAGGTGCAATCCTACCTTCAATGTACCTGAAGTAAAGTTGACTTTCCCCCTATTTTCTGGGGTATTGACTCTTTTTAAAGGGGGCTTCTAGTCGTAAGCTGAAGATCTTGCTGCATGTAGAAGAGATTCACATTTCAAGCAAGAAAATCTTACATTTACTAGACCAGGGAGATATCTGCTTGAAAAAGTTTTATGTTTCTAGAAGGCAATACCTGCCAGGATCTGTTAACAGCAGATCAGAATTCTTCTGTGAATTTCAGATAAACAACCCTTTGGAGTTCAAATTCAAACTGAGATGCAGGAATGCATTCTGCTGCAAAGCAAATAATTCCAGAAATGCGGTATTCCTCCACACCTGAGCCAAAAATTAATTTCAGCTGTTGTAGAAAGCAATAGCAAACCTCTCTGGAGCTTGAGTTTCATCCTAGAGTATTATCTGTGACCTGCTATGTAATGGAATTAGGTAGGAAGAGACGATGACTAAAAGGGTACCGTTACTATTCAGTTATAAATAAGAACAATGAATGGTACCTGCCCAGAATAGTCATAGCTTCACCTTCATCACAGCACTGCAACAACTTCTCCATGTTGGCATCAAGTATGGCCAATGACACCTGCAAGATAAACTTGATTCCCTCATAGAAAAAACAGTCGACAATGATCACGGCACTCTCAAAGGGCATGACACTGAGAAAGAGAGTGAGAAACCAGGAAAGGGATATGGTGGAAATCACTCCTAGGTCCTGCATCTTCTCTGACAGCTGTGGAAGATACTCTCGTGTAAGTTCCTCAAAGATGCCTTGGTCCACCAATGCACCTGGGAAAACAAACAAAAACAACGGTAGAACTCAAATTGGTGGTATCATGGTACTATACTGAAGCTAATCAATTATTAAACAAAATAGCGTGAGTTCACTTTGACTTCATATAAGTCTCTTAACATCAGAACTGAAATTAACACATTTATTTAGATTTGTTCCCTTTTCTCCATAAAACCAACATCTTTAGATAGAAACTATTCCAACATTGCAGAGCATGCAGAAACAGAATCTCTCATTGATCTATACATTTTCCCTGAAAGGAGGGGTGGAGGATTACTGGTGTTACGGTATTTACATCAAACTATACTCTTTTACACAGTCCAACTTTAAAAGCCCATGAAGCGGTGCTTTCACTAACCTTTCCTGGGAGCCTATTCCAAAGATTTAATACATCATTCAGATGGGTAAAAAATAACCCAATAATTTTCTTCTAGATATGCCTCCTTATTGCTAATGGTCCCTCCTGCTACCAATTTTTAGTGACTTCATCTTCCTTGTTACTACAAGGTAGTACTACTACCTTGGTAGCCTGTAGTGTCTCTTCCTATGTCTCCATCACACACCTGCAACTTTAAAGGGAACAGGGTTGTGCTTCATCATCTTTAAAATGCATCACATTTAATTCATTCTGAACAACAAAATGTTCCTGAGAGATGCTGGTGCAACTGTAGCTGAAAACCCAGGCTCCAGCATGAATTTGACAAAGACTCACCCACTACTCTTGTGTTGTAGTAATCTGGCAACATCCTCTCACATAAAGCCACTAGGAGCCAGAAAGCCTCTTCCTCATTGCAGTACAGCAACAGTACTGATGTAACAATGTTCATGGCCTACAAGCCAGCAGAGTCATATACACAGAGGAGAAAAACATGAAGATGTTCATGAAAGCTCTGTCGTTACAGACCAGCTAAACTTAAAAAGCTTGAATACAACAAAACTGTCCCCAAGAGTCACATCTACTTCCAGCTGTTACTAGTATCTGAGTCAATAAGATGATCTTGAGCCAATTTACCTTCCTGTTTTGGTTCCTCTCTTTGTGAGGCAGCAAATAATACAACTGCTTTTTGTCAAGCACTTTCATTAATCAATGTGACTAAGTATAATTTTCAAAGTTTTCATAGAAAGCTTTGTAACAGTTTGGTCATAACAGAACAACATAATGAGAACCTCCAATACCAGAGCAATACACAAAATGAATCTGAATTTCCACTGAGCTGTTTCACAAATCAGCAACTGGCTCAATTTCCATGACACTGCCCATATGCATCACCACTTATTTAACTTAATTGCTCTTTTTAATGAAACCAGAAGATATTTTTGCTGAACTAGGAAAACCCCTAGCAGGAAAACTAGTAACAGACTCTGTCATTACACCTAACAGAAATGTGCAAAGTCTATTTAAATGCTGCATCCAAAGGATAGTTAAGAGATCTTGCAGCATAACCACTTCTTTCCTACCCTCACAGCACCACATGGACAACACGAAGGAAAAGCTTGAAACTGAACAAAAAAAAAAATGCAGGAAAAGCCAAGTCAATCATGGTCACTGTGTAGGACTGACAAGTCTAAGACTTCTGTCTTACCTGACAGTACCCAATTGTTGGATTTCTGAATGCATAAGCTGTTAAGACTCTCCGGAGGGCAGCAATTCCCAACTCATTCTGGAAGGCAGGATGTTCTGGCATAGAACGGTGCAGATCTCTCTCAATTTCCTCTGTAGCAAGATTGTACTTTCCCATTGACTTTTCCACAAGATCTGCATAGTAACCAGGGTGAGTCACCATCTCATTCCAAGCCCCTGTAATGACAAACACTGCTTCACCTCTTGAGCTCTGGAATACAGATTTCATGCCCACAGCTTCTGAGACGAGGCAGCCAGGAAGCACTACATGAACTCATCAACTACAAATAGATACGAAAATACAGTAACAAACTCATTGTGAAATCATCATGTTAGAGTTTATGTCCCAATACTGAAACACAGACTAAGAAGGCCAAAGAGCCACCATGCTCATGAAGAAAGCCATCTCAGGAATGCGATCACCGCATTTTTAGCAAACCCACCATGAAGCATCATTCAAGTGGAGTTAACTTGTGATTAATTTCTTCTGAACCAAGCTAAGATTTATACGTTTTCCTTTGAGATGTGCAGAGAGCTTATCCCTGCTAGCTGTCAAAGTATCTGGCACACCATCCTACCTGAGAAAAGGAGCCACAGCTCTCCACGAAGATTCTCTGGTATTCCTTTTTGCACCAGCTCCCTAGTCCTGGCAGTGCGATACATACACATCCCTCGCCCATATTCAAAGAAATGAATGTTCCAAGACTCTTCCTTCATCTTCTCCTTTGCCTTCACAGGAACAAATACGGCCATTTTAGGAGATTAATGCATTTTTATGTTTGTAGGACAGGTGATTTCTGGGTATACTGAGGCCTACACTTCACAAGAGAAATGCATTGTGACATTTAAAGCCTTTCTCCTCCCTGCTGAATAAAAGGGTATATGCTAATCTACACTGTTCTGAATCAGTTCTGACCTTGCTTAAAGTCAAGTCATTACAACACTTAACATGGGCTGTGCAACAGCATTAGACTTTGCAAACCTCTACATAAATGCAAGCAGAACCATGGTCTAAGATGATTAATTAGCAGGCAGAGATACCAGTTCTCTGCTTTCTTGATCTGAAGAAAAGCAGTTCTTCCCAGACATGAATTTATATCCCAGAAGCACGTAACACTAATTTCTCAGTCTCTCCTCAAGTATCTCAGGTACCTCAGTACTGGTAAAGCAAGCTGATGGTCAGGTTACACCTATGCAGCACTATCACTGTGACAACCACAGCAGTGATACTGCAGGACTGACCAGGGATAAAATGCATTTTCAGTCTTAGAGCAGGACAGGAAATCTGCAACCTATTGCAAACTAGTTAAGAGTCAATTGTTTTAAGCTAAAATATTATTTACCCCTTTGGGTCCCAAGAGCTCCTCGGAATTTCTTCTGAAGAGTTTGAGTAGTCCCTGTGAGGCTGTTGGCACTTCCCCGGCACAGAAGTTGACAGGTTGATTGCTGAGAGCAGACGTGGGGCTAACTGCAAGTGGGCTGCTGGAAGGCAACTCTGGAACCTCCTGAACAACAGAACATAAAGCATCTGAGATCAGGCAGCCTCCCTGCTCTGCTAACCGTCTAACAAAGAGACAGCATTTGCTGGCAAGGAACACTGTTAACACACCCTAAGGAGCACTACTCTGAAAAGTTGACAAATGTTCCTCCCAGCTATTTCCTCAGTACCTCGGAACCAGGATCAGCCAAATTCCACTTCCATTCTCTGTCGTTGCCACACGGTTTCTTGGATGGCGTTCTCTGCAAGAAGTCAGAGATTCTCTGTACCAAGAAATCTCGGTCTTTCAGGTTGGCAAAGAAGAAGGTCATTTTACTTTTAGTGCTGATGGACAGAGGGCTGGGCAAGACACTGGAACTATCTGCCTTCTCAACTATTGTCACCTAGAAAACAAAGACAAGGGCCATTTGGATCTAGCAGATTCTCCATTACCTATAAAGCACCACACAAAAGACAGAACCACACAAAAGACAAGAAAGGCCTGCAGCCTTATTATATGGCAAAGAAATCCCCACCTCCCTGAGTGGAATGATGAGATGACAGGCCTCCTCTGCCTTGCTGGCAAAACAGATGTAATTGTTGGAAACAAACATCTGGCCAGGAATATGCATCTTGTTGAATGGTGTCCACAAGGTACAATCCGTATGTCCATCCAGGCATTCATCCTTGGGCAACCGGAAAGTGGCACGGTAGCACTCGTTTTTGGCTCGAGCATCCAGGTCTCTGGAGAAAAGTAAAGAGTAGTCCCCAGAGGTTTTTTCTCACTTGAAAACCCCATTCAAATACTAATGTTAAGTGTTCATTCCAATCACAACTTTCAGACTGTGCTGCGTATTCTTAGTATTCATTTCTCTAACTGAGATGCCACCCCTTATTATCTGACTCCTCTTTCAGCCTTCAGACATACTTCACTGACAAGGTATGTCCTGCAACACAAGATAAAACATGCAAGTGCATCTGCGAAACTTAAATGTTACATCAGATTCTGAAACTGCAGAGAACAGTCCCCAGCGGAAGGTTTTATTACAATACAAATGTATATTACTTTTTATAAATCTTCAACTTCAGACAAAGAGGCTGATGTAATTTTCTTCTTTCACTTTACTTTTTTAAACAGGATTTTCAACAGTTTCTAGTTGAAATTCCTTCTGATTAGTGCCTAGTCACGCCTGAGAAAGACGTGAGGTGCGTGTGAATTCAGGACCAATTTGGGATGAAAAAAAAAGAATAGCAAGAGGGCTAATGACTGAAATAAGTGACGCAGCCCCTAGAATGAGAAAACCCTGGTGGCACCTAGGAGCTACGCAGTAATGCAGATTTATTATTACAATCCCCTGTTATCTTTTTTCTCTTCTCACTGCTGGAAACTTATACCTTTTTAGTGCAGAGATGTTCTTAAGAGGCTTCCTGGGCTGTGGGAGGGACTTGTCCTGCAGGAAGCTCTCATTATCCAACAGCTGCCGCATAGCAATGTTAGCCAACTGCTCCATCAGCTTGAATGTCTCGTTGATGTTGAGAAACATGGAAAAATAAAGTTCACTGTCCCTTGTGCTTACTTTAATGCACTCAGGGAACAGCAGTGTAGCATTTTTTTCTAGCTGGGTTACATCCACCCACTGGATCACCAGCGTAACTGAGGGAGAAAAATTCAGAAAAACCTACTATTGCAACTTGAGGCAGAACAACAAACAACCAGAAATGAAGCTCAAACAGCCAGTAAGCTCTCAGTGTAGCAGCATTTTTCCCCTCTTACACATGGACAACTCTTTTCTTCATACATTTACTGGGCTCTCCAAAAATACTTGGAAATAATCTTTGGGATTAACTAGACTAGAAATAATGCAGTTCCAAAAGGTCTATCTCTCATCCAGTAAATGCTTTCAAGTACAATTACTCAAGTTTTCATTCTTTCCAGCAAATTAGCTTTAGACTCGGAGCTGAAGCTCTGTAAATACTGGGTCCTGGCAGTAGCTCCAAACAAAACTCACCAAGGTAAAAATAAAAATATTGCTTAGTTCTCTAATAAAATTTAAGTAAAGCTTCAGGTGTACTTGTACAACTTGAGAAATGTTTTGAAACTCAGGCATTCAGTCCAAACATCACTGAAGTGCCTGTAAGTGCAAGCACTGATCTATGCGTTACACTAGAGCTCAACAGATTCCTAAAAGGAAAAAAAATCTGTCAGCTTAAAAAAAAGTTCACACACAGGATCAATTGCAATCAAAAAGATCATGGGAAATGACACAGAAACAACTAGAAGGCTTGTAACTCACCCTCTTTGCCCAGCAGAAAGGAGTAGAAACAGAGGTGATTGACAGTGAGGTACAGCCAACCCTGCCTGGGTACGCGCCCCTTCCAATAGCTGCAGGAATAGTAATTGACCAACTTCTCCACCTCTGGCATCCCGAACTGCTTCCGCATCTTCACTTCAGCCTCTTTGAATTTACCTGGATCCTCTTCACTCTGGGGCTGCTCATTCTTGTTCTCTTCAGCAATAATTCCCTGAAAGGACACAGAATCATAGAATTGTTTAAGTTGGAAAAGACCTTTAAGATCACCAGGTTGGAAAAGACCTTTAAGATCAAGTCCAACCGTTAGCCCAACACTGCCAAGCCCACCACTAAACCATGTCCCAAAGTGCCACATCTACACATCTTTTAAATACCACCAGAGATGGTGACCCAACCACTTCCCTGGGCAGCCTGTTCCAATGCTTCACAACCCCTCTGGTGAAGAATTTTTTCCTAACATCCAATCTAAACCTCCCCTGGGGCAATTTGAGGCCATTTCCTCTTGTCCTATCACTAGTTACCTGGGAAAACAGACCAACACCCACCTCGCTACAACCTCCTTTCAGGTAGTTGTAGAGAGTGATAAGGTGTCCCCTGAACCTCCTTTTCTCCAGGCTAAACACCCCCAGTTCCCTCAGCTGCTCATAGGAAGAGAAAGAGAAGAAAGAGAAGGCAACATGCCTGCTGACAGACATAATACACAGCAGCAATCCGGCAGAGAGAAAGAAGAAATACAACACAGCAGTTATCATTTCTCCTGTCACATTAGAGAAATAGTAAAGACACGCAGAAAGAGCAGTCAGATAGTCTGGGAGTCTATGATCTGGGATCTGCTCCCGAATGTGTGCAGCAAGCATTCATGTTTAACATTTGACTGAGTTTCTTATGGCTGGCCTGGTAACACTTTGAACACCCTGCAGAAGAACTGAAGCCTATTTTCACATGCATACATGTTTCTTCAACAGGAAGAAGATAATCTGCCAGGAAGGGCAGAATTTTGCAGTCTGTCAGATCTTGACTGGCCAGAAGGAAAAACAAATGACCACGATCTCTCTCTCACACAGACACACACAGAAAATACAAAGAGTCTGACAGGAGTACTGAAAAAGCTCAATTGCTGCTGTTCAATAAAAACCTGTATTTCTAAGTGTCTACTCTGGAGAATTTGTGGGCTGGGAATCTGAAGTGTGTTAACTGCTCAACAAGCAGAGACACCTGAGTCAGGAGTCAGTGGAAGTTGGCGTGCAGCTCCTTTACACTGAGATGCCTTTTAGCCCACTGTGGCAGGGCAAGTACACTGCTTGCAAACTAGAATTCTCCTGTATTTGCTGCTAGATGAACCCTCACTAAACATTCTTTCCGCATGAAAGGTATAATTGGCAAGGATTTTAAAAATGTATTGTATTTTAATTAGTAGGAGGATCCTAAGCAGGCTGTTCCTTGAGATCTACTGCTCGTAACCTTTTCCCCTCCAAACATATTTGTCTGGTGTTGTGACTGTAACATGATGCTGATAATACTGTATGCATTCCATGGCAAATTCAAATGTATGTATGTCTGAAAAGGCACCAGAGAGAACTTTTGCAATGGAGCTCTTGCTGTCTCCCTCGGGTAAAAAATTCTTACAACCACCTCCCCCTTCTTTCTCAGGACCTGGAAGTCCTTCAGGGGAACATGTCACTTACATGTATCTTGCCCTTGACAAAGGTGGTGATATCTTCTTCATTATCAAAGATGGACAGAGTCTGCAGTAAGTTATTCTCCAGCCATTCCCAATGCTTTGTGATCTCTTTACGAGATGACCCTAATTGAAGGGGTGAAAGATGATGGGAAGAGAAAAGAAAAAAGAAATTAGGACAAGGTCTTTTTTCCTCCAGGTTCACAGCAGGAAACTAATCATTACCAAACAATGATCAGGATAAATCAAACACACCAACTGTATACATGTCAAGGGTATTTCATGTACAGCAACATTACGTTCCTAATGAAATGTCTCCACTGCCACCAAGGATCATCAGCACACTATCAACAGATCATCTTATTTGCCAGTGCACACTAAACACAGCTTTTTTCCCAGACAAAAAGCATTCTTATGTTCCAGACAAGAAGTACTTTATAAATTCCTGGTATTCTAGAACAAAAAAAAAAAAAAAAAAAAAGGCCTTTCAGAAGAACCCTGAAATTTCAGAACAACTGAACTTTTCACACCTACAAAGAGGTTCCATTATCCATGGGCAATGGTCAGCAGAGTGCACAGAATTCCAAAACAAAAAGCAACCAAAATACTCATGTAAGTTCTTTGCTTTCTTAAATCAAAAATGTCTCAGCAAACTTTCTATCCGTTAGTTGTCTTTAACCATACAGTCTACAACAGTTCACAAAAGATAAGGTTCACTGCATAACCAATTTAAAGAACTTTTCTATAGAAATTTGCCTTAGTTGCCATTAATTAAAAGATTTGTGTTTACTAAAAGATTTCCTCCTCTCTATTGATAGCTATCACTATATTCTCTAGCAGACAGAAAAAGAATGCAGAAGAAATTTAAAAAAAAATCAATTTTATTTTAACAAGGTAAGAAACATTGTTAAATGCAGACAAAAAGAAAACTGTTTAAATGCAAATCAAAGCTATTTGTAAGTTTCTCTTTGCCAAATTCCAGTAGATTTATCTTCTGAGGTTTCATACCAAAGCAGTGGGATACCCAAAAATGTTAACAGCATGTCTCCCACTACTCAATTTCTCTGCGAGTAGGTTGGACCCCTTTGTGTGGTTAATGATGGAAAAGAAGAAAGCAGCAAACAACAGAAGCAGCTCCCTAAAGCTATTGCTCTACCTGACTTTATTTTTTACAAGGCAACTTCAGCAATGAAATAGTACTCACGTATTTGTAGCTGGACACCTAACCACAAAACCCAATGCCAGCCAATCCGTGGTTTCATAAGCAAAAATAACTCCAGGACGTGAAACCAAAAAACTAGAAGCAAGTAAGCTGCCTTGTCTCAAAGGACTGCAGGGCTGTAGATTTCAGTTTGTGTGTACAGCCCCAATGGATTAGATAACAAATATTTTTTCTTTTGCCTCTGTGTGTAAGTTTACTTGACAACTACCCTAGCCATCTGACAACGTTTTTAAAGGATAAATGATTGAGTAATACAAAATGGCTTATTTAAAGGGCAGAGAATTATCAATTATAGGATGCTTCAGTTGTGGAAAAAACCCACAGGTCCAGCAACAACGGCAGGGCAATAAACTCTGCATTCTGTTTTGTATTGTGAGCTGCATCTCGCACCAAGTGACAGCAGACAAATTGCTAAAATAAGCCAGGCCACAATAATTGACGTCTTTCCAAGAACAATGTTAGGACGACATACGTGAAGGAGTAAAATTCTGCAATTCCTATGAAGAGAGTTGTAAGAACAAAGTGCTGACAGGCTGAAGCTGCATGCATGACCAGAATGCTGCCCACTAGTATTTACACAGGATAAACTGCAAACAAAAGATACACATTTTTCAACTAGAGAGCCATATACATTTTACAACTTCAAGTGAATGACAGTACTCTTACTTTGACAATAAAATCAGAATCGGATATGATTACAAAAATACTGTGGCTGAAGGCAATATATTTACTCCAGCATAATTTATCAAACTCCATTCAGCTGTTATATAGCCCACCTCATTTTACCATCCCGCATCACTTAAATTAACTGAGATATAGAGGACATCAACTAAAACGCTCCCAAAATTGTGAAAAATAACTCATTCATTGTCAAGATACTTTAAAATTTCAGATTTACACCATAGAGCCACTAAATATTCTGCTTTTTCCTATGCAGTTTCTGGCCTGTCATCTTGTTTTCTGTCTTTCTTCCTCTCCGCCTCCACCTTCCTCACAAGGGAAACTGAGTTTCTGTGAACCATAGCAACTTCTACACTCCCCTTCTGCAGAATTTGAGTAGTTCTGCAAGGGAGGATATTGTGTTGGTTGCCTGGGGAGAAGACAGGACCAGGGAAAGCAAGTCATCAACATCTGTGGGCTTAGCAAATGATTACTTCATGCTCACATTTTACGTCTCAACCACAAAGTGAGAAGTGAAGATTCTTCCTATAAACAAAGTCAGTCTTACAAATATCTCTGAAGATAATTTTCTTTTTAGTAACCAGTAGGACCTAAAGCCTAAATCAAAGTTCACCACCAGCTATTTGAAGGTTGTACCATGATATTCTAATATAGCAGTTACATTTCTCAAGCAGAAGAGGTCAAGGATTCTTGATGTTTTAAAAAAATATTGTAATATATTTTATGGATATAGCATACCTATACATCTATTATGGGCTAGAAATAGCACAGAAAAATAAATTGGATCAAGACAGTAAAGAGATTCCCCAAAGAGTGTTTGGCACTTTGAACAACGTTACATGTTTCCATCTTGTACCGTGTTCCTGGTAAGCAGGTTTTGGCACAACACTCATCATCCCACAGCAATCTTACCACGGTTTTATTCTCTGAACAATGTCACTATGATCTTGCAAACAGATACATCTTGGAAGAAAGAAAATTCTTAACACCTGCAGAAACAGAAGCTTTTACATGAGCCTTAAGTTCCTAAACTGCAGTTTAAACAACACTGAGAAGTTTTGTCATTTCTGACATCTACCACTACCCCACCAGACGCTCTGGAAAGTTTCCTGAGCAGTCACAGAATACTCCTATGTGAGGTATCTGATCATCTGAACTAAAAAAACAACAGAATAACACAAATCCAGCCCCCGACACATACCGCATGCCACTGCCCAATATACTTGAGAGTCCTGAGTCTGGTGCAAAATACGGTATGGGGCAACCCTGGCACTGGAATCCAAAACCACATCTAATGTTCCCACAAGAAGGCCTAGGAGGCAAAAAGAGAGAAATTAAAACAATGCAATACCAAAAAGAATTGCGTTAAGTAAAAATACAGGATCGACACTACAGAAAAATGCCGACATACGTATTATGTACGCTGTGATGGAAGAGCAATGACACTTGGTCAAGAAAATTAAGACATGCATCCAGTCACTGCAGGCAAACTACCTATAAACCAACTACCGCCAATCCCACTGGCAACGGATAAAGTTTAGATGGCAATTAAATGTCTACTACACCTCATTATAATCCTCTGCCTTCCTAGGAGAGTTTTCCAATAAAAGTGAAATGCATTTTCCTCTCTGGAGCTTCTACTGCTAATAGTGATTTCTAAGTCTACTAAACTATAACACAGAAGAGTTTTCAATGTTGTATCTTTCAGCATCACCTATGCAAACAGTAGGTAAGTTAACTCATCCAAAATGGAATCAAATAGCTCTAGAAAAACTGGTACTCACAGGTCTCAGTGATGTTTCTAGAAGTACTTCAATTAAAGAATGAAAGAAGGCAGAGAATCAAAAATTTTGGTAATAGAGAAGTCAAAATATTTTTATGTGATGTTAAGCAAAAAAGCAGGCACTTCCAAAATAAATGCTGTCAGGCTTTGTAAAGCAAATCCGTTTATTTCAATTAAGTCTGTTTACTAGATAAATCAAATATCTTAAGATGATACTTTGCTTTGTTAGTCTAGGTAACGTACTATTAGCATCTTTAATGCAAATTTATTTTGCAACATCCTCACAATTAAGAATTTTCTAACATTAGAACTTGGAGAGGGAGTGTGGTTGCTGCTCTGGATCACTATTTGGGAGGCCCAGGCTCAATTCCCTGCTCTCTTCCCTATAGTTTGGGTAAGCCTGAGCAAACTGTACTCATCTGTATCTCATTCATTATCATGACACACACTACTTCCTCCCCTTTATGTCTCTTGGCTATCCAAAAGCAAGTAACAGATCAGGAACATACCACTGACTATACTTCAAGGGAAACACCATCCATAGCAAGCTCATCTGGTAATCCTTAAAACATATACATATGTACCCTGCACAGCAGGATCTCAGTTTTGGCTCCAGGTTTCTTGCGTACAGTTTTAGGCAGGATACTAATTAAGAAGTAATTTTGAACACTTCCTATAACAATACTGAATGTGTTAGATATCGATGTATGGACCGGTAACAAGACATGTTTAAGAACCTGAGTATGACAGCAACTTAAACCACCTTTCCAGCTTGGCTGAACATTTACATTCTAACTCTAAAATGTCAACTTGCAGTTGTACAGCTCCTTAAAGAGGACACATGGCGTTTACCGTGTAGGAGCTCTGAAGAAGAATCTTCCACTGAGTTAAACTAGCTCAAGAAGTAAACTGGCTCAAAGCGCCAACCATTTAATAACAGATCTGTTTAAATGTTGCCAGAATAGCACCAGGTGTCATTTCTTTTTGTAAAAACATGGGAAATTCCGTAATATGATTACATGTCTACATGACAAATTATACCAGTTACGTTACATAAAACAAGAGTAATTCAGGATGATTTGGAACACTGAAAAGATGGAATATGCTAAGCATGTTTATCAGCTGCGTCATTTCTCTAGTTAGTCTATTTGGTTAATAGGGCTAATGCATGAAACTGGCTGCGCGTAATTCACAACTGTAAAGAGCACATTTTTGTTATTCACATAACTGTGTAAGCATTTTGCACATACATGGAGTGTTAAAGTGAGGGCATTTTTTGTTGTTGTTAACATGGTGCCTTGGTCACGGTTACATTATTTTAACCGTTTCTGTCACCAATGTGGCTATCAGGCATACGCACATGGGGCGGGTTTTACTGGGCTGCACCCACTGAACTTCACCCCTGGCCCAGCGTAATTTTCATACAGATATTAATTAAATACTACATCTTACTTTCATCCTTAGAGGATGAAAAACACACAGAGGCACACAAACGATCAAAAGAAAACACCTCGATAATTCATGGCAAGACGAGTAATGACCAAGAAGCCATTTTTGAGAAGGGACGATGCTCCCAGCGCCTCTCCCCCCCTCCCCGTTAGTCAGTGGCCCTCGCTGGCCACCAGCACCCCGGCAGGCCTGGCCACCAGCACCCTGGCCACCAGCAGCCCTCCCCGCCGTGCCAGGCGCTGCAGCGGCCCGGCCGGGGGCT
>JAVJGI010000064.1:59226926-59240005 GCA_035590275.1 Ibycter americanus | reverse complement strand
CGGCGGCCACGGCGCCCTCTAGCGGCCCGGCCCCCTCACTGCGGCGGGGCGGCGCCAGGCTGCCGCCGTGGCGCGGGAGCGAGGGTCGCGGCCCCGCAGTGGCGGAGTCTGGGGTTCGAGCCCCGCTCCCCGGAGTGCGGCCGGTGCCTCCTCCTCGGTGGGCAGTTGGGGTTCACCTCCGCGCTCTGCAGAGCGGGTCCCCTCCTCTGCCTCTCGGTGGCACTGCACTGAAAAGACCTTTGCCGGGGCGGCTTCAGTTTGACGAGGGCAACGGGCTTATATAGTAAAATGTCAGGCAAATGCGAAGTCTTCCTGTGCAGCCCCGTGGGACCCACTGAAGCTGCCATTAAGACGGATTATTTAAATGCTCCCTCTCGTTGTACACGCAGTAATTTATTGGCAGTGAGCTCCCAGTGCAGCTTTGCAGGGGGCTACAGCCTCCCCCAAACTGCTGCCCCCGCCGCTGCCCTCACCTGCGGCCCCCCGCACCGCGGGGACACGTCCAGCTCTCCTGCCCGGGCGGGCGAAGCCTTCCCCTCCTCCCTGGGGAGATGGAAATCCATTTTCCATGTGCCCTTTTTGCTGCTAAGCACATGCCCCTCCGGCATCTCAGCCCTGGCGAGGTCCTGCTCAGCCCTGGGACGGGCCCGGCACCCCCCGCCTGGCAGCCCCCTCAGTTTATTCCTCGTTTTGCAGCTCTGGAGCCCACGCAGGGCTTGCAGTCGAGTCCAGGGATGGTCTCTGCAGCAAACAGGAGCAGGAGATGTGGTTCCTTCTCATCTCTTGGCCGAAGAGCAGCTTCCGAGTAACTTAGTGAACAGCTGTTCTTTTTTTAATAACCATCAGAGAGGCTCCCTGCAAACTCTGAAAGTGTTACAACAGCAGAAAACGTTGATGTTTACCATCTCTGTGCCCATTGCCCCGCTCCCAGGAAGGTGGGAATGCTGTGTTTTCTTTAGGCTATAAATCCTTTAACCCTGGGATGATCTATCTTCTGTGTTAGTGCCCTGCCCTAATCCCAGCTGGAGCCTTTGTACACTACTGTAATATAAATACCCATCAGCTGGCTCGGCTTTCAAAGCTCTGCCTTCATCTCCGTGGCATGGCTGTGTTTGGGAACAGCATGGTGGTTTCGGAAGGCTGGATGTGCTGTGGGAAGGGTTCGAGCAGTGGGAGAAGATGCTGAAGGATCCTTCTCTGTTACTATCTCTGTTCCTGCTCGCTACATGCCATCTTTCAGGTGGCAAATGCTGTGGGAAGGTGGATTAGTGTCTCCTGTATATTCATAAGCCACTTTGAACCATGTGGCCTTTAATGGCCTGAGATTTCTAGGCACTAGTGTAGCAAAATAAAACCAGTATTTACTGCAGAGTAAGAAAAATCCTCTCTGAAAATGGATCTTTTGACAATGTTGCTCCACACCGTCTTCTTAAGGCGTATATATAAGAAATACTGGAGGGACTGGAGTCACTGGGCAATGCTCTCATCCTCCTGCATTTTGGCAGACACCAAACTCTCAAACTCTGTATTTTTAAATTGCTTTTTATTGAAATGTAGTACATTAGCAAACCCTAACTAACCGGTATACACTATTAACATATTGGCATATACCACGTAACTACAATACAGCGTTATACTTACATCAAAACATGTCAAGAAGTTCTGCTGCTGTCAAGCTACAATTTCACAAGGGCTGGAAAGATCTGAGTGTCGGGAGGGCACCGCACTGCCCGCCGCACCTGCATCCCTGCAGCGTCCCCGTCGCTCGGCCAGACCCCTGGTAGCTGCTGGCGATTTTAGGTTACGTGGTCACACTGGTGTGGTCCACCTTGCAGCAAGCCAGTTGAAACAGACTTTTCATTTCACACGCGCGCAAATTGTGGTTTTTTTTGTTGTTGTTGTTTTTTGTTGCAGTCTCCCAAGCCCAGAGGCTGGGGTGTTCCCTCTCTGCTGGGATAAAACCATCCCGTTTCGGTGGATTCTGTGCATAGTTAGCCACAGCCTCGAGCAGGTGATCCTGAATAGGCACGGTTGTACAGAGAAGCTTTTAATATTTAACATCTAATTGCAAACTACAGCAGGGCTGACTGGATAAGCAGAAGAGTGATGCTACCACTCAGTTTGCTCAGAGAGATTATTCCCCTTTATAGGACCCAGTGCGACAGATCTTAGCAGTGCTGGGAGTTAAGTCTAGACATACAGGGTGGAAAAAGTCTACCTGCTGATGTGGTGGCAACAGAAGCAGCTTCTTTTTCATGTAGCACCTTCCAGCGCAAGCACAAAGCGAGCCCTGCCAGGCGCCAGGCTGGATGCTGCCTTGCTGGCTGCAATGCAGGAACTGCACAAATCTGCAAACAGGAGCTTTGCGTTAATGGTCCCAAACTCCTTATTAAACTTTCCTGGCTTGAGAGCAGTGAAGAGCATCAACTTTATTTTCAAGCCCAGACTTTTCTGTGCTGGAGCATGGGAGGGATGCTGAGCTGTTTTCTGGAAGCTCCTCCCAGTGCAGCCCAGGTCTGTGCAAAGGCTGTGGGCAGATACAGCCTTTACCGCCCGAGACAGCCAGAGGGTGTTACAGACACAGGCATGGTAGATCAAGAGCAAATCTAGCAATGCAATGCTGTTACCGCAACCCAGTAGAGCTGCTCCATTGGGAATTAAGGCTCTTGTCCCCCTGAGGGGTTTGGGCAGCTGAAGACCAAGTCAGAGCCAAGCAAAGGCGAGTCCTGGAGAACATGGGAAGCAGCCAAAAAAAAAGAAGGCAAACAGCACAGGAAACAGACACAGCTGAGCTCAGGGCAAAGATTAAAAAGCTTCTTGCTCCTGAGGGGCTCAGCTGCAGCGAGCTGCAGGTGGATGCAAGTGGAGAAGGGAACAGCCCATGCCCGACAGGAGCGAGGGAGACTGCAAGTCCAGCAGATTTTTGGGCTGTGAAACCCCAGCCCCAGCTATATGACACTAGCTCATGTCACACCTCAGCCTTGCAATGAAATCACTCTAAATAGCTTCAACTTTCAATAAAACCCTATGTACTTCTTAATTTGCAGGAATATTAATACTTAAGTATTAATTCTTTAGGGAAGGGACTATTTCTGGGCAACACCTTATACCACAGGGCCTCCATGCCCAGAGACCCTGGACATTATTGCAATGAAAAGAATAAATATTCAGACATTATTGCACAACCTACACATCCATCCCTGTTCATCTGGGCACCTCTATAAGGCTAGTGAGCTGAGGAGCAAAAAGACGCTCCATGCAGGGATCCACGGAATGAGCATCCCACAACAACAGCTCCCACATCCCATACAGCCTGCTTTGGCCAAGAACCCACGAGGAACCTCCGCTCCCACGGACCGTGATGCTGGTTTGGAGAGATGAATCCCCTTCGAGGGACTGGCTGGCATGGTGACAGCACAGTGATGAAGAAGATGCTGGAGGCTGGGTGGATAGCAGTGCCTGCACAACAGGGACCTTCACCTGGCTCTCTGAAGGAGGAGGAAACCAGTAGTAATTGATGGGATGGAAGGGCAGAGATTAACTGGGGAGAATAAAGGGTGTTGGGGAACGGTACAGGTTTTTGAAAGGAGTAGGTGAACAAAAGGATCAAACAACTGACACATAAAAAGGTGTCGATTAGTGGTCCTTTGCAAAGGCTCATGCAAGTGGCTTTGATCCCCTCAAAGCACTTCACAAGCACCAAGTAAACCTGACCTGCCCCTGTGAGGTTAGAGTTTTGGCCAACAGGTCAGGACATCACCAACTGGGGGTTATGCAGCACTGCAGCACTGTGCTGGGAGCAAAATCCCAGCCTGAGCCCTGCTCTTCTCACTGCATCCCACAAGGAATGGGTGGGGGGTACCACTTTTTCTCTTGCTTATTTCAAAGACATTGGAAACAAAGCAGAAATGAGCACCAACCTGCAGAAGTACAGTCTACTTTCTCCTGATTTCCCCCCAGTCTGGTTAATTTGTGCATCTTTCCCTCTCTCACCCCCTTCCCTGCTCAGCAGTTTCCACCCAGTGTGCCGGAACACGAGCTGCCCTTACAGCAGTACCCTGGGGTGCAGCATGTCTAGCAGGGAAAGGAAAAAGCAAAGGCATCTTGAAGTACAACACCACATATGCAAGCTGTTATGGCACATTATGCACTCTTTGCATGGTTCAGGTTGGAAAATTAGGTCACATATGGATGTGTAACACAGGGTGAAAAAGGAGTGAAAGCTTCACTTGTGAAGTTCAAGGTGTTTCCTGGGGTCCCTGACCTGAGCCCTCCTGCTCTTCTCCCCCACAAGCCACAGGGCTGGCATCAGCCCCGTGGCTCTTGTATTTGCCCTGCCGTGCCTTGGTTTGTGCACTGCCGTGCTATTTGCTTTGCTGTGAAACAGAGATGACTATTAGCTAAGCAAAAAATTACATATTTTTAATAATTAGGTTAACTCACTCCCCAGTAATCAGGCTGCAGAGTTGCCTGAACTTCAGCTCAACCCTGGTGCCTTCATCCTTTGGCTCATGACCTATGACTGTGGCATTATCTCAAGTCTAAATTGGGCTGAATGAGTCCTCAAGCCTCCGCATGACCCTTGTCTCCTGCAGACCTCCGTCTGCTTTTCAGTAGCTAGTAAAGCTCTTGGCTCTCCCAAGCCTTTGCACTGTTTTACATGAGTGTGTTTAAAGAAAACAGAAGATGTGTAAAAGTCTCATAACATAGTCCTAAACGCATATATTTAACTTTTTTTTTTTCTTTCTTTGGCTTATGTAGGATATTGGCTATTCCTATAGCATCCTCAGGTGCCAAAGCAAGCATTCTAGAAGCAAGGGTACAGTGCAGATACCAACACATGAGCTCACTGGAGGGAGTAATCGTGAGTGTTGTTAAGTAAATTTTAACATGCTTCAAATGTAATACTTTATGTTAGTATTATAGGCAAAAAGTACACTTATAGTCTGTTTTTAACTGGCAATTATCCTCTAAGAACACAAGCAAACCTTGATTTTACAAATGTCTTACGGGAACATGCAAAACTTTCATAGAACATGAGGCCGGGAAAGAGAAGGTGAAGTGCTAGGGTTTAAATAGTTTAGTGAAACACTTGAAGACAAAAGCTTTTTTTTATATGTAGAAGTCATAAAATTAATGTTTTCTGTTCAAAGCTTTTTTTTTAAAACTTTAAAAATTATTTGCCAAGTTACTGGCACTTACAGTTCTTGGTAGGTTGCAGTATATTTTACTTCTATGAAATGACTCAACCATACACAGCACCACTGCAGCAGAACAAGAACAATGATGCTCATCAAGCTTTTTTTATATACTGATTAATATTAAAAGGAAAACCTCAAACTTACCAGCACAGCCCAGAAAAATCACCCACGTTGCTGTGGTGACTCCTCCCCATCCTAAATATGACTAAGTAGAAGAACGCCTGCTATGGCACGTCCCAGCATATATGTAGTAATCAATTGTTTGAACTAGTGCTTAATTTTCCAGTGTTGCAAGATTTTCCAAATCCAGGATGTCAATGATAATTGTCAGCTCCCTCATCCAAGATGCTACAGCACAAATCCATTTTTATATCACTATGCCAGACTCTGATCTTCACAAAAGCAAACCTTCTTTCCCCCTGCTTAGAACCAAGAAGTTAGCTTAGAAATAAGGAGATCTAACAAAATGCAAATGACACTATATTTTGTCTTTGGGGGCTTTGTACTTTCTAATGTTTCTTTTAATTTCCATGCCTTTTCTAGCTTTTCTGTACCCTGGTACAAACATCTCAGTTGGAGCTGCGAACCATTGTTATTTTTTTTTTGTGCCAAAACCATGCCCTGGTGACATTCCTGGTGGCCTTGGGGCAAATCCCTGAATCAGACCGAGGCAGCCCCTACAATAATTTTATCAGAGCATCTGCACCCCACACAGCACTACAACAGGCTCTCTGACCCAAAACCGTGCCGGAGGGGCTCTGCACCACGCATGTGTTGCTTACTTGTTAGAGACACCCAGTTTTGTATTTAACCATGAACACCCAGGTGTTTGTCATTTTTTTGTAACCTGACTGCCCACCACGGATAAAAACAAACCTTATAATATCCTTGAGAGACGGTGATTTTTCTCTCAGGCATTTGTTTTCGGAAGGCCCCCACTCTCACGTGTCTGCCTGCTGTGATCTCGCAGACGTAATTACGAAAACAGGGGTTGCTCAATCAGCCCTTCTGCCAGCCCCGAGCCCCGTACAGGCCTGAGCGCAGCTCAGCCAGGCTGGGTTTGGGAGCTCTGCCCGGGCTTGCTGGCACTGCTGGGAGCTGACCCCCTTTGCACATCTGCAAGGAGCGGAAGGATGCTGAGCATGACCTGCTGCCGCTCAAGCCACAGGCTGGCATGTTCTGCAAACTTCACTTCTGCTTTGCAGGAGAAAGTGGGTGTTAAAATTGTGCTTTTAAAAAGTTTGGGGTTTAAGCATATTTCTAGAATGAGCTGAATGACAATAAAAGTGCATTTGGTAAATATAAATGTGGGTATTATGAGAAAAATTTCCCTATACTTCACAACACCCACTCTTGAATTATCAGATTAAATAAAGCTGACACACAGCAACAAAAGTCAAAGCATGCTCGGCAAAGAGGATCATTTCCTCATTTTACAGAGCTGGGTTTTTCTTTTTCTCTTAAACATCTGTGTTAAAGACACAGCTGAACCACACTTCAGTTAAGGATATATGTCAAGCAGACTGCTATACAATTAAGAAACATAATAAAGGAGGGGAAATTCCCCTGCTTGTAGCAAAAGCAGATGAAATTAAAGCATGGCAGGGTATGTCTTACCTTTCTTTTTGGCTTAACTGATTTCTCAAGATTCCTATACAGAGGATGAAGCTTTGTTTCACATTACAAGGACACAAATGCGTTTCTACACCTACAGTAACTTAGACTGCAATGGAGAAAAATCCAAACATTCATTAAACAGCTATGCATTGTCTGGTAGGAAAAGGTGGAGCAGAAGCGCTCGCTCCTCCGTGTCTGCTCATGTGAGGAACACGGTGGATGACTTAACTCCAGAGGTTCCTCTCTCGCTCTCCATTTCTGCATTACTCTTTCAGAAGCTTGCAAACAATATTCATTTCCGCACCACTTTTGTCACATGCCGGTAAAAATTGATTTTTCCTGCAGCGTGTCAAAGTGGTTGCTGCTTTCCTTTCTTCTGCTTTCTGCATTCCCATTATTGATGTCAGTGGGAAAGGGCACAGCTTAGAGAACGTGTTTGTTATTTAACTGTTGCAGACCTCAATGGGAGAACAGGATAAGAAGCTTACCTCTTCTCTTCTCTGTGTAATGCCAACATGCTGGCTTTTAAAAAACCTCAGTGAAAAAGTCGGTGGATTTTTTACCCCCCTACCCACCCACCCCCCCCCCGCCCAAAAAAAAAAAGTTAAGTGAGAAAGAAAGCTAATTAGATTCCTGCATATTTCAAAAAGTCTAATGGTTTTCAGGTAGATCAAGTGCTGGTTCTGTGAATGTCCTCTCTATAGAAAGAGACTCACTTGACTTGAGCACATGGAAGGACCAGAAGTATACTCTGTGTAGGCTGTTCTTCTCCTGCTTCAATTGAACTGGAGAAAAAACCCAAGCAACAAGTTCCTTGAAATCTTTCTGCAAATGGAGGTCCTCTCTGCAGCTTTAACGTCAGACTGGCTTGCTATTGCCCGGGGTTACGTGGGTTGTAGGAAACTCAATGCACTTTTAAAGGTCCCTTTCAGAAGGGGCTATTTCACAGTAAGGTTATGGATTGACCGAGATACACGAGTGCTTTTACCAGTCACTGGCCATCTCCGCTACAACCAGTTCCCTTTCTGACATTGCCCAACCATCTGGACAATTAAAAAAATGGAAAAAGCAGACGCCTGTGTAAGAGACGCATTTGCAGTACAACACAAACTCTTAGGACCACCGTAAAACCTCTTCTGCATCGCCGCGGCTGGACCGACACAGCTCCCCATGCTGCTACTCAGCAGTTTCCATCAGACAACCTTGCTTGCGTGCAACTCTTTGTCAGCCACCCTCAGAAACCACCACAGCTGGTCTTCGTCTTTGCAATTGAGAAGGCGGGTTCGTGTTCTGGAAAAAGCAGCTCTTCTTCAGACAAAGGAGATCCATGGAAAGAGTACACAACAATAGGAATGAGAAATGAAAAAAACGGAAAAAGGGCCAGGAAGGAGCATGGATTCCTTTCAGGTTTTGTTCTCATCATACATGTCCAAGGCAGGCTCGATGGTTGAGAACTCGCTCTCGTAGACCAGGCTTCGAGGGGACAGAGAGTTACGATGAAAGAAGTGACTGCCTACAAGAGGTAGAACAAAACCTCGTTAGGAACACATGCAAACAACCCAAGAAGTGCATAACGCATCCTTGTATACAAGTGCCAATCACAAACACAATACGCATGGAGAAAATAGCCACCCTTTAAAGCAAACCAGTAACAGCCATATGAAATAGTTCACCTCTGTTCGTGTGCTCCCCTGCCAGTTCAAAGCAACTGCTTTCCATATGCATGAACAATCCCACCTCAAATGGTTCTTTCAGATAAAACAGGTCAAGTCTGAGCAAGGCTGGGGCAGGCTGGAGTTTCGCACTCGGTGCTTGCTGTTGATTTACAGCCTTGTAAAGCAGGTATGTGCTTTCTCAAGAAACCCAGAAACTTTTGGAAGGTACTCAGTTCCCTATGCCATGCACTAGCACAAAGTGTTCCAGCAAGTAACAAGCAGGCTGAGCAAGGAGGTCACCAAGGATCTGATGCTGCTGAAAGCCTGACCTCTTCCAGAGTTCAGCAAACTCCATCCACCCAGAGTACCTTCTAGAAACAGGCACCTATCTATTTCCTTAGACAGAACCAAAGGAGACGAAACCCTCTTCTTCAACACTGGTGATACCCGAAACAAGCACCAAGTGGCTGTCGATAGAGTGGGGATGGAAGTTCATTTTTTTTCCTCGGCAGCTTGGTACTCCCGTGGCTCTCCAAACCCACAGATGTGTTTTGCAAGGAGTCCAGCCCTACTGCTGTACAAATGGTTCTCTCTGAAAGCATCTATCAGATCAGGCCCTTGGCCAAAACGTTTCATTACTTAGTTTCTTGATCCCAGGGGGAATTAGCTGGGAGCAAGGCTGCTTAGATTACAATATGCCAGGCAGCCACATGAGCCAAATCAGAGGCAACTGAAAAGCTTCCAAGTTCATCAAGAAGGCACCAAGGTGCCTCCAGTTTCAGGCATCAGTGGAGCAAGATGCTTAGGGGATTGCAGTTTTACCTCTAGCACAATTTAGGTGCTTAAATCCTCCTTTCTTTGCTAATTTTGAGTCCAGCCTACGCCCTTCTGAAATAAAGAGCTCACAAAAGATATGAGGGGAGAAGACTCCAGCTGCTACTGTCCAAAACACCTTTTCTCCTTCCCCACTCACCCAAAACACAGACTCAGAAAAGAAAAAAACCCAGAAGTCCTGATTAGAATTACAAAGAAAAAGCCAGAGTTATATTCAAATATGTAGAATTGTTGAGATGGCAAAAGCAAAGGTGAATTTTGCACTTATCAAAGCAGAGGCGTCATAACAGCACTGGCTGGAAGAGCCAGGGACACTGCAGACAGGCTCCATGCAAACTCATTTTGCAAGGTGTGGCAGCAAGCTGCCATCCTGATCTGCAGCAAAATCTGGCCTGGGCTGCACAGCAGTTGTGTGCCCTGGTCAAATCCTTGTTAGGAACAGCAGCAAACTCGAGCTGGGTAACGTATCTGCTACGAGCTTCCTAAACCCCCTTCCAAAGCTGTCCTTTATCACCAAAAGCCAGTACACATGCTCACTCCATCATTCACACTGAGAAGGGGAACTTCTCATATGCAAATTAATTTATTTTTTATCTTGCAGTTAACTGAAGCAAGAGTGAAATCAGTAGTTACATTGCACAGGAGTGAATTGCTCATTCTGCCAGGAATGTATATCCAGGTATTTGGAAGAAGTGTACCGTGTTGGAATATACTTTGCAGAAACAGTTCGTAGGCATGATGAACACCCACTTTCTAGATCTGAACCCTCTCCCAAATTTACAGGTTTCTAAAACTGGACAACACTTAAAATAAACGAAAATAAATTAAAATAAAAAAAGTTGAGCTTCTGAGGGAACATAAACTTAGAACTATGACTTCCAGCTGATCACAGTCTGTCTTCAAACAAAAAACCTGAACTTACTTTGAAATTATACCAGATAAAACTGATTTCAAGATACTTCTTGGAATGTGCTATGGGTCAGGATCATTTAATTCTTGATGACTGCGTCTCAGCTTGCAGTTGAAATAAGCCATGGATATTGGATGTTTCATCTCCCTTTCCTCCACCCACTGAAATATTACACACTGAACAGCCAATGCCGAAACAAAACAAAGGGGATTCTGAAAGCTTGGTGCTGCTTTTGTTTTTATTACACAAAAATCAAACAAGGGATTAGGAAGCAGACAGCCCAGGCTGTCATTTCCTCTGTGTGCACCCAGACTTCCACTCTAGCAGATTCAAGGGAGAGATTTAATCAACAGGCAGACAGGTCATCTGACAAGAAATATTTTAAATTAGTCTGGAAAAAGGCACCATATATCCAGCACCTCTAAAATTCTTTACTGTCATGTTTTCTTGCTTCTTGGCAAAAGAAATTTAAGCCACCCACTTCCAGGGAGGCTGCATGTTTCCATACAGATACAAATCTCTCGGCTTTCATACCACTTTGGGGACACATAGTTCACTCTTTTCCTAAATGTCTCTCTCCACCATTCAGCGCAGCCCACCCGGTGCTGAAAATCTAGCTGCTGCTCAGTGCTTTTCGACACTTGATCTTCAGGTGCGCTAATAACCAGGTTGGTATCACTGCCCACAGCTTATGGCTAGGGGAACAGAGTCAGCAGGGCACAGTGACCCAGCTACGCTCATCTTAATGCAGAAAATTGCTAGTGTTTGTTTAAAAATGTGGCACCAGTCCAGCTGATAAATTTACTGAATAAATATATTTTAAGGACAAGTAGAAACATCCACAGTTCCAAATTCAGTTTATGAATCTGTTCTTCCTATTTTGCACTTACCAAGAAAGATCAAGATTTATCCCTTAGGTATGGAAAACAGATGGGAAGTCTGCATTCAGTTTTAATACATTAAAATGAATTCTTTAGTTCTCTCTGCCACTATTCTTCATTATATACTTACAAAGAACTTTTTCAATAACTTGTACTGAGTCTGAAAATAAAAATACTACTCTGGAACTGATCTTTATACCTACCATAGGATGCACAACACCAAGGCCAAAAATTCAAGAGACACAGTATTGCTGTAGCATTGCAGGTGCACCAGGACTAAGTACCACCTGGTGTTCCCTTTCCATCTGAAAGTATTTTAATGCCCTTAGTCATTCATCAGGGCCATCTTCTGCCACAAGCTGCCGCCCCTCCACAGCTCCTCTGCCACAATGACTTGTTAATGCGGAAATCTGACCAGAGCACTCCCTATTCCAGACAATCCGTTTTAGACACCCTCTCGGATAAGGAACAACTGAGCAGTACTGTTTCATAAAGCATCCTTTCCTCAAAGCCAGCTGTTTAGCGAGGCACCGCTACTCCCTCTTGTAACTACAGCCCACTACACCCTTCTGTCAGCCCAGTCCTCCCATCTCTGCAACATCTGGAAAGAGGCACCAGCTCTTCTCCTTGCCTCACTATTATGATTATGCATACAAGAGTAACATTACTCATCTTTTATGTGTGGGTGTCTAAGAGCATGGCAGGCAACAAAGGTCACGCAGCACGGGCAACAAACAGGAGCTGGAAGCCACCCTGCAGCAGGAAAACTGTGATGTGGTTGCCATCGTGGGAAGACGGTGGGATGACTGGCACAGCCAGAGTGCTGCAGTGGATGGCTATAAACGCTTCAGGAGGGATGGGCAAGGAAGGAGCGGCGGTGGGGTAGCCCTGTGTGTCAGGGGGTGCTTTGGCTGTCTAGAGCTTAATGATGGCGACGATGGGGTTGAGCGTTTACGGGCGAGAATCAGGAGGAAGGCCAACAAGGCAGCTGTCATGGTGGGAGTCTGTTACAGACCACCCAGCCAGGGTGCAGAGAGAAAATACTCCATAAGCAGCTGCGAGAGGTCTCACAATCGCTAGCCCTTGCTCTCATGGGGGACTTCAACTTACCAGAGTCCACTGGAAATACAGTCCAGCGGGGAGGAAAGCCCGGGACATTCCCGGAGCGGAGGAAGAGGCCTCCCTGCCATGGCTGGTAAGGGCGCCGGCCAGGGAAGGTGCCCGCGGGACCTGGCGTTTGTGAAGAGAAGGAGCGATGGTGCTGCCTGGGCACAGCCATCACGGGATGACAGAGTTTTTGATTCTCGGTGAAGTAAGGAGGGGTGTCCACAGAGCTGCCGCCCTGGGCTCCCCGAGGGCAGCCTCTGGGCTGCCGGGAGCGCCAACAGGCAGCACGGAGGGGCCCAGGGCTCCCGGCCGGCTGGAGTCTCACAGGAGGAAAAAAGGTGCAGGAGGCGGCTGCCTCACGCCGCAGGATGAGCCGGTGGGGAAGAAGATCAGCCTGGCTGACTGGAGAGCTTTGCCTGGAACTCGGGGAAAAAGGGAGAGTCTATGACTTTGGGAAGAAGGGGCAAGCCACTCAGGTGGACTACAAGGGTGTCATGAGGTTAGGCAGGGAGAAAATTAGAAGGGCCAAAGCCCAACTCAAACTTAATGTGGCTACTGCCATAAAAGATAATAAAAAATGTTTCTATAAATACATTAGCAACAAAAGGAGGGCTGAGGAGAATCTCCATCCTTTCTTGGATGCAGGGGAAAATGTAGTGACAAAGGGCGAGGAACAATCTGAGGTACTTAATGCCACCTTTGCCTCAGTCTTTAATAGTAAGACCACTTGTTCTCAGGGTACCAGCCCCTGAGCTGGAAGGGAGGGTTGGGGAGCAGCATGAAGCCCCCATAACTCAAGGGGGAATGGTCGGTGACCTGCTACACCGCTCAGACACACAGAGTCCGTGGGGCCAGCTGGACCCCCCGCAGGGGG
>JAVJGI010000064.1:59204819-59226234 GCA_035590275.1 Ibycter americanus | reverse complement strand
GGAAGGGGCTGGGGCACCAGGCTGATGGGGGGCGGCTGGGGGCACTGGGGGTGCTCAGCCTGCAGAAAAGGAGGCTCAGGGGGGACCTTCTTGCTCCCTACAGCTGCCTGACAGGGGGGTGTAGGCAGGGGGGGTCGGTCCCTTCTCCCAGGTAACAAGCGACAGGACAAGAGGAAACGGCCTCAAGTTGCACCAGGGGAGGTTTAGATTGGAGAGCAGATAAAATTTCTTCATCAAAAGGGTTGTCAAGCACCATAACACGCTGTCCAGGGAGGGAACAGGCTGTCCAGGGAGGTGGTGGAGTCACCATCCCTGGAGGTATTTAAAAGATGTGTAGATGTGGCACCTGGGGACATGGTTTAGTGGTGGGCTTGGCAGTATTGGGTTAATGGTTGGACTCTATGACATTAGAGGTTCTTTCCAACCTAAACAATTCTATGATTCTATGAAAAACTTTGGGAATTTCCTTCTACCTAGTGTCAAATACTGAGTTTCTGGGATGCTGCACAGTCCATCTTTGAATATATTTCATTTACAGGATAAACTTACATTGCTAGCCTGACCTGTAAATGACCTAGCAGGTACTGTCTGCATTTTTATTAACACTTTGTTGAGACAATTGTTAGAGGCTCAAAAGAACTATTAAAAAAAGATGGCCCTGGGTTATTTAAATCCTCTATGGATGGAAACACACTAGAAGCCCTGCCAACCATTTTGTTCCCAATATCACTCAACTTTTCTGCATCTGGGTCACCACCCTGTCAAGCTGTGCCTGTGCATCCATCCCGACAGTGTTAAAAAGAACGTAAGGATTTTTGGTTCAGGAGGCAAGCATAAACTTACCAATTTTACTACTGCTGTTGAGAGATGGGCGAAAAAAAAGGGTCACCTTTTTGTTTCATAGCCTGTACCCTAAATCAGGCTCTAACCACATTCCTCCATTTTTGGCAACTGCTCAGTTGACAAAACGCTGCATTTTACAAGGAGACAGTCCTCAGACACAGTATGTTTGATTTTTTTTTTCCCTCCTTGTGAGTAAGTCCAGTGGGGTTTTCCAGTCTTTCCAAATGCACTTACTGCTCTATTGATTGAAAGAAACATGAAAACAAAAATTCACAAGGACACATTGAAAAATAATTCTATTAAATGTACTGAAGCTATCACATACTTCATTTCTTATTATAAAAGCTGCCTTCTCAGCTGAAGCCTGCTGGACAAGTAAGAATTAAGAAACTATTTTAATGTAGACTCTGGCTGTGTTCCTAAATTCTAAAAGTGCCTATACATAAAAATAAAATTAAATTAAATCCTCTATTTCCCAGTACATAAAAAAATTAAATCTTACAGTAAAATTGGTTCTCTCTCTTCATTTAATTAAATTAGAAAGCATTAAGTTTCAAATGTCTACATCTTGATACAACAACAACAAAAGCAACCAAACACAGAATAGGTTTTAACTTCCATCAATTATATTGTCCTTACCCATTTGTTACCTTCATCTACCCATCTCATTAACTCAAGCATTAGCATTTGGCTGCGAATCAGATCCACATGTTTTAACTGACTGTTGTGAAATTACTCATACACTGTTCGCATAAGTAAACTTGCATGAAACAGCCCGAGTGAGGACAGCAATGAGAGATGTTTTCCTTCTGCCCCTTCACCAGTAAAAAAGCCATGGCAAGAAGGGACACGCTTGCACAGAGTTCCTACATTATGGTAAAGACCATTATCAATCTTTCATGATCTGAATTTGAACAAAAACTAACCCCTGTCAACAATATGAAAGGAGGCTTCACAGATGATAGCGGGGGAAAACGCAACCTTTTCACTTGGTATTAGGAAGGAAGAAGTGCTTTAAAGTAGCTTCACTTTTATCAGAACGAAGGGTGGGGTGAAAGGAAAAGACAGAAAAGGTTTACGATTTGTGTGTTGATAAAACCTTCAGCAATGCCTGACCTGAAGACAAAAATCACACACACTGCAGTCCTTCCTGTGTGACACAGGAGTATTACACGAGGAGAAATGGAGAAAATGTTCCTATTTCAAATTAATTCTTAGCGGGAGTCAAGGTAAACCCATTACATACTGGAATGCTTGGCCCTGCTTTTTTGCCCTTCTAACAAGCCAGTATGGAGTGATTGGTAATAATACTCTTGTTAGTCATACCAGTGCTAGGTAGCATCATAAGAACAGCAGTGCACGAGATTTCCACTTGTTAGCTTGTGCATCCCAAAATTAAAGGAGAAGAATACAGCTCTGCAAAGATGAAATTATTCAAGGGAAATAAAGCACCTTATAAAATTTACAAAAGGCTGTCAGACTTAAGTACTAACACAGAAAGTCCAAGAAAAACAAAATTCTCACAGAGTAAGATTTCATAATTAAATTTTTTTTTATTTCTTCACTTTTTCCTTAATACAAAGCTTTGGCATCAGCAAATTTTATGAAAAAATAGAATGTACTAAATAATTGCTTGTGCTGCATGATCGATAAATGATGCATAAAAATAGGTGTCTCTCTCCAAGGCAATCGGCTGGAAAGCGTTTCTTCAATACCATTCTGCTCTGTGGGGCAGAAAAAAAAAAGGAACAAAATATTTATATTAAATACAAAAAAAAAATTTAAAAAATTTCCTGTAAATTAGTGACAAATGACTAATTATACAAGCCTGAGCATTAAAAGATGTCTGCACTCCTTATATCATTCTTACAGGACCAGTAAAAGACAGGACAGCCAGAGGAGGTTTGAGTGTTTCTAAACCTTTGAGGAAACTCCATCTGCTACTGAAAACTTTGTCTAAGTGGTGCTATCCAACATCTGGGCTTTTTGGACTTTAAAACACAGTTTTCCAGTAATTTCTGACTGTTCCCTAAGAAGCAAAGCAAAACGTCCTTCTCTTGTTCCCTTAAATCACTATCTAAATCATTTAACAGTAATAGTGCATGAATATTGTAAGACCAAGAGAAAGCAACTAGTTCCTTATTTTCTTATCACTTAGTGTTTACTTTTATCAGGAACTATTTAAAAATGCGCATGTGTGTATATATACATATGCACAAACATATATACACAGTTAGAAATGTATATACACACAACTCCAGAACCACTTCTCTAAAGAAATGTTTAAGCTGCAGGAAGGACATAGAAAAAAAAAAAAAAAAGGATCAGGACATGTTTTTAGGTGAGTTTTAATGCAGATTATTTGGCACCTATTACTTGCATCAGCATATTATGTGGCCTTGTTCTTGCTACTGTTGTTTCTGATAAGAAAAAGCCCTCAGCTTCCTCTTGAAACACTACCATAACAAATGTAGTGTATACCAGCATTGCTTTTTATATGGAGAATGGCATAAAAAGCAGGTGTGCTGTTGTGACATTTAATGGAAATCGCAGTGAGAGGGAGCTGCCATATATTTGGCATGATATTCAGCACAGGAGATGCTTTGTCTGGCACTGGGGAACATAAGGTGTCAATGAAACAATAAATTAAGCATTAGTGTCATACATACACATTTTAAACTGTCTAAAATGAGTACTCGAACCTAGTAGCACTTGCGGAGGCTGCTTAGATCCCAAAGGATTCTGTCAAAGAGCTGTTGAGGTTAAAGGCTACAGCTAGGTACCTCAGTTACTTAAGTAAGCGATTTTTGACAGCTCTGGTTTCTGTGGTTGCTAGTTTTCTTAAGTCTGCCTCAAAGTATACACTCGCATATGCTTGCATTTTCATTCTCATCACTGGGGAAAGGAGCTCTCCTTACATCTGCACGCCCTTTGTTTGTACTAAGGGAACATCACTGTGAAAACACTTTGCTGAAGGCCCTCGATCCCTGCCAATGTGAAGAAGCTTGCCCTTTCACTAAAAATAACTAAATCCAGATCCAACTGAGCAAAAGACAACAAATAGAAGAGTTGCAAGGTAAGGCAGAAATGCAACTGCTATCAGTGCCCACATCTGCGTGATACTACATGGGCTACAGTTCCTTTGTCATCTTCCTAATGATGTGGAAATGCCCAGAAATGCAGACATTCCCGTTCCACAACTCATCTTGTTCCATGCTTTCCCAAGCTATTTTTCAGTGCAGATTAACTATGTTCATCTACAGCTATGTTGCTGAGTTGCTGATTGATAGTTTCAATTTCAGGATTTTGACAAATGGAAAAAGCCATAATAATCAGCAGACTTGATAAGGGCTATTTGAAATTCTAAAACTTTTCTTCATTAAGCCCTTTTGGAATTAGCATCTGAGAAGAGGAGGAAAGGAAAATTTGCAAATTAGTGGTAATCAAAGGGCCCTGACGACCAAAAGCTCCAAGAACTTATTATAGCCTCTCCTGAAGAAGATTAGCTTGAGACTGTCTAAAATTTTACACTGGAGACTACTAGACACGTTTCCATCTTACTCAGAAAGACACCTTATACTTTCCAGACAACAATGAAAGTAAAAAACCCCCACTTTCTCTTATTACAAAAAAAAAGAAGAAAAAAAAAAGAAAAGAAATTATGTTTATAAAGCTAGATTTCCAGGCTGCACGCGAGACTGCCTTTGAATCTCACCCCACTT
Organism: Ibycter americanus; assembly: GCA_035590275.1. Lineage (NCBI taxonomy): Eukaryota > Metazoa > Chordata > Aves > Falconiformes > Falconidae > Ibycter > Ibycter americanus. The sequence continues at coordinate 59,221,669 of JAVJGI010000064.1, read as the reverse complement.
TTGGTAAGAGATCAGCATTAATGGAAACTCAGCTGCATCAAGACATTCAGAGACAAAGATGTTGACACCTTCCCTCCCGAAATAAATAAATTATGATTAAATATATATCATGAACCAGATGTTCCATACACCTAAATGAAAACAGCTAGACGCATCTGTATCTAGATGCAGAACAGATTTATACTTGCCCCCCTCCCCCGAACTATTAAAAAAAAAAAAAAGATTGAAAGTCATGTGCTAGAGTAATTTATCATCCAGCCTGTCTGAAGGTAAGTATTGGGGGTGTCTACAAAAATTAAGAAAGTGTGGATGTCTTTAAGCACTCCTTTGACTGCAATACTTAAGCATACTAAAATGAGAGGTCAGAAGACTGGTTTGCTTTCTTCACTTAAACACTAGTGTATTCACTGCCTTCACGTCTCCCTCTCTTAAGAGCAAAAAGGTACTTTTCAATTTAATACCTTTTTTCTTAGCTGAAAGTATGCCAACTAGGAATACAGATTTATTTTTTTCAATGTGAACTCTGACTATGAAATTGAAGTGAAAACTGTCAAAGGAAACTGATGGTAGTAATTTCTGGCTCTACCAGGCAAATTTTGAACATGGCTATTTAATGGCAGAAACTGAATGTTCACCTAGACCACTGATCAAAAACTGAATATAAATATTCTCTCTTTTCCCTGTTCCACATCTCCACTTAGCAAGCAGACTTCCCTGGACAATTCAGGTAAATACAGATTAAGAGGGACTTTAGATATTACCCTGGAACCTACTGTTAACAGAATTACATCTGAGAAAAGCAGAAAAGGCATATGAGTCTCTGAAAACTGCATTTTCCCCCTTGTCTATTCTCTTGATATTTGTTCCCAATGTTGTCCAAAACATACACCCACCAGAAATATATAAGAAACATCTGAATATGTACTTACTCATTAGCATTCAAGCTAGCTGTGGCTTTGATGATCATGTAGCAGAGTGTAAGGGCACTGAGGAGGCCAAAACTGGCAATAATAAACCATTCTTCTGTTGACAAAGGAAAGGGAGGAAATCACTCGTGGGAGAAGGCTTATGTCAAAGCGATGCCAATATTTCCCTCAAACACCACTGGCGGAAGGCAAGAGGCTTCTAAGCCATGACTGGCACCAGGAGGTGAAGCAGAAGGAGGTTAGCCACAGAGTTACTGACTGGAGAAGGCTAGCAAAGAAGAAGTGGAGAGAGGTGTGGAAAAAAAAGCATGGCACAACATATTTCCTGGCTGAGCCCAAGGGTTAGTGATAAAGAAAGATTATTTAACAATGTAAAGTGAAATGCAGGAACAAGGCAAAATGTAATGAAAACTCTGTCCACCCCCAAGTCAGAAAGAAGATTGTCAGGGTTGGTTTAGATTTGCTGATATGCGGCTCTTCATATAAGCATACACAATATACTTTCACACTTAACTTGTGTCTTCGCCCCCTCCCTCCTGAATAAATGCTATAGGGTTACTTTAAAGAAGACAAGAAAAAAATAGGATAGCTTGGTTCAGTAGTAAAACATAACTAGAGTTTTCCATTTAGTAGACAGCAATACAACATGGAAAAATAATTTCAACATTAGTGTACACATATAGACATATTAAAAAAAAAAAAAGTAGTATAAAGAAGGCTATTAAAGAATGTTCACTATTCAAAGTTCTCCCTCCTCAAGATCAATTTGGCACATAGCAATAGTTTGCAACACAAACACTTTTGCTGAATATGGCTTTTGTTTTAACTGTCATGCATCAAAGAATGCACGTGTCATCCACACAGTCCAAACATTTGAACAGCCCTTTCTAAAGCTTTATTTTATAAACATTGTCAGAATGAACCGTTGCTGATTATTTCTTGTTTTACCCTGGCATCCCATCTGTCCAAGAGCAGAACTCCAGTTGGGAACAGACAGTAAAAATATCTCCTGTAAGGCCAGTTAGTGAAAAGTTTCAGTCAAACTACAGTTTTCCCACCCATGACAAGGAAAGCAGCACACCAACAGATTTGTTCTCTGTTCAGTAGAGCTAAATACAAGATGAATCAGATGTTGAACACTGCATGACAAAGTGACTTACTGGTTTTGTAAAGAATCTAGATTTTGTATGTGGATTTTTTCTGTCTCACATCAGGACATTTCTGGACATGAACTATGTTTTTTTTAAGATGAGGTTTTCTTAATGAGACATTTACTTTGCTACAGCATCTAAAGAAACACTCTAATGGACTGCATCAGTTACACTGCCTCTTAAACATGTATCAGTGGCAAAGAGTGTCACCAAGTTCAAGATCTAAATCACAGATGCACATAAGCAAAATACAAGGAGAAAATGAGACTGTTGTACTGCATGGATTCTAATTTTGCGATTCAGCCAGAAAAACAACCGTTCATGCATCAAGTTGAGACTGTAGAACATATGGAAAAATGATGCAATTCCACACATATTGTATTCATTGTAGTGCTATTATACATGAAAAACCCTAGGTAAAATCCCTTGAGTGGAAATTTCCCATGCTGTTCTTATGCATAAGAGCTTGCAAGTGCTGCAGGAACAGTTTTCTGATGTCATAAAACACTTGGACAATACTTAAGTGTTGGTACATCAAATACTTTTTTTAAATTCACAAATTTTGTAAGAAAAACCATCTGCTAAGAGACGTCAGAATTCCAGTAGTAATGTTCTCAGGGGAAAAAAAAGGTCTGCAGAAATAGTATTCAGCTAAAATATTTATATTTGTATAAATTATTGCATGTAAAGTATTCTGAAAGGGTAAATAATGGTTTTGGCAATCAAGCTTCTTGTACTGGTTACCAAATTCAGGAGGGTTATTTTGTTGCCATTTAAGTTCATCCAGTTTTCTCTGCATGCAGATCTAAATGGATGTACCATTAATAATGAAAGTGTTGGCACTGTTGTACCTAGAGTTATCGGTTGCAATATGGACCGTGTACCTCTTACAGAGACACTGAGGTCACCTTTGTCCCCGCAGGGAAATCTTTTCCCGTGACCCTGCAGCACAGAGCTATAGCACAGCAAGTGCCACATACCATGAAAACCATAGAATGGTACTGGAAGCCAAAGAAAACTTACTTGTCACAGCAATGTTGATCTCTCCTGACCTTGGCGTTAGCTCTCCATCCTGTGGAAGCTGTGACATCCCAGACGTGCGCAGGGGCTCCAGGCTAAGAGAGCTGTCATTGGCAAAATCGCCAAGTGCTGATCGCCTGCTAGCTGGCTGGCCTCTCGTGAGCCTTTCCATGTCAAAGGCTACATTATCTGTACATGGCACGTTTGGCTGGAGAAAAAAACAATTCCACATTACAACGGAGAACATTCCACACGCAGCAAACCTATAAATTGAGTAAACCCGCACATACACACTTTATTCAGCTGCTATGGCTGTCTTCAAATCACACAGGAGAGAAACACATGAATTGGCAAGTTCTACCCAAAGTCGCTCCTTCAGTCCACCTTAAAGAGGTGGAGGAAGAAGCAGAAAAAAGGATCAACATTCAAGAAAGTGACTCAAATACGCTTGTGTCATAGCCTATGCCTGTCTGGTTTACCACTCTGAGCAATGGCTTGCACCAAATTTTACTGTATCCTCCTCTAAAAATCCAGGTATGTTATTTATTAATTGCAATAACAGGTCAACCACAACGTATCTGCAACTATTTCTTAGAAAATGTGCAAATTTGCAACTAACACAGCTGAAAAAGTCCAAAGCTGGTTTAGACACTATCTTCATATGCTTTTCTCTTTGTTCCTTCTTCCTTTCTTCTGAAAAAAGCATCGCTCCCACTTTGTAATTTTTTTTCTCATATAGAAATGATAAAAAAAAAAAAAAATCTTCTTTGAGGTTCTTCACTTCTATCTCTTTGTGAACTGGTCAACAAAAGCAATCCTCAGGGATCCCATAAGCCATGAGCTGCTTCAGGAAAGCTCGCTGGCTTTGGCTAGGACATGGCTTTTAACGTGTAAACTAACGTAAGAGTATCCACAACAAGAACAAGAGATTTACAGGGTAAATTTAACAAAGAAAGGTTGAAAGAAGTTGAGAAAAGGGAAGATTATAGAGAACCTAATAGACTTCCAGTAGACAAAAATTGTTATAAATGCAAATGTAACAATATATTCTCAACGACCAACCATGGAAAGGAACAACAAAAAAATCAGCTTTATCAGCAGCAAAGAAATTGTTAAAAAACAAACCCAAACACTTTCTGAGTAAGGGTACTGGAACACGCTTTCCCCTTTCTCCCCTACAATTATCCCTCCTGTTCCGGGTCTCAGACATGGGAGGAAGAAGAGCTCACAACAGTGCAACTTACCACAATTCCCAGTGCCTTCAAAATGTTCAGTTTACACATTGGACATGTACAGTGCTCACTAAGCCATGGATCCACACAGGCTTTGTGGAAAACATGCCTAGAAGAACAGACAAGGCACATATATAATTTGCAAACAATTCTATTTCATACAATGAGAACCACTTTAACTTTTAGATAGTTTCTTTTTTAATTAAGCCAGCAGAACAAATTCTGGAACAGCCAGTATTCTGTACTGACTGCAATAAGAAAAAAATATATTAAAAAACCTCTTGCTTGTTGTTGCCACCTTTTTACTAAGAGTTCAACTAGGAAGAAATACTTAAAAGGAAGATTTTTAAATTTACACACACGTGCGCGCCCTTATTGTGGATATTAGTATGCACATAGGCAGAATAACTATGGTAACGAAGTCTCCACCATAAACTTGTGTAAAGTCTTGTCTCAATTTCTAGGTAGAACCTGGCCATTAACTGGGTAGGAAGAGCACAGATCCACCAGCGGTCAATTTTATTCAAAAGTCAGCGCAACCAACCCAAACGCACTTTTGACTGATTTTGAAAGGGCTTTTATAATTATCACATCTAAGTAAAAAAAAAAAAAAAAAAAAAGGCTTGTCCCACGATCAGTATTTCTCAATATCAGGAAGAAAAACGTGTCTGCTGTCATACGATGGTCATTAAAAAAAAAGGCTCTTTAAAAGATGAAAAGGCAAACTGGGCTTCTACTTGCACGGCAGGGAACTCCACAACAGAGAACAACAGTCTGAACTGCCACCTACATTGCACACAAAATCTCAGTCACATACATGAATATAAATGTAACAGCGTTGGGATTGACATAAACCAATGTAACAAGGAAGGACTATACAGAGACCAAAACAACATATTTAAATTAAAAGAATTAAAAGAAATGTCCTCTTGGCTTTTCAGAGCATATTTGTGACAGAAATGGGTATCACCAGACTTTCTACACAATACAGCTTTAGCAAATACTCATAATAACCTAGTCCAAATTAACTAGATCTTTCATTTCCAGTTGCACTGACTGCAGAGCAAAAAGCCAGTAAGAGCAGGCACACCCAAACACGACAAGACTGGTGATCATGACAAAGATCAGCAACTACAAGGCTGCTTAGCCAGCAAAGAACTGTGCTCTGAAACCAGCAGGTGAAGGGGCAGTGGCAGAACAAGGAGTTCTTGCCATCTATTTCAGGCATCAGCACAGTCTGTAAGAGGTCATGCATGCCCCCAAGGCAGTATGAAGTTGAGATACTGTCCATCCCCTCCTTTCTCAGGTTATACTTGCTGCTCTGTGCCTCAGGAAGCTCATCACGAGGTCTCAGACTTCTTTGCTCCCTATCCCTTGGGATTTAAAAACCAGACACCAAATGAGGCATGTTACCAGATAATTCTCTTTTAAACCTCTGGAAAGTGACCTGAGAGAAGGACCTCCTGAAATTGTTAACAAACATGGAAAAAGACAATATATAACTATGTTCTATCTATGGCTACTAAGACTGATGGAGGGACTAAAATATATCAATGTAATTAGGTTCCAGTCAGCTACAACTATATATCCTACCTGTACTAACTAAAGATGCATGGACTTACAGACTATAATATAGTCAACAGAAGATGGACAGGAAGCAAAAGAACTTTGCTTATCTATATCCCGGATATCGCAGGAATAGAAACTTAACAGAATCTCAGCCAGTCACTTTGCTGGCCTGTGTCCTTAAGCAATATGGCAATCATGAAAAACAGGATATGTACAGTGCTTACTGTTCAGATAATTGCACAAAATACACTCACTTCTATTGTTATTAGGTCTTAACGCATTTCCTTTATTACTCACAAAACTACAGGAAACCATGTTCAGAAATCCTGGGTGATAGAAAATGATTTGAAATTTTCTGAAGCACACAGAGATGCTATTTTTCTATGTTAGGCATATCATGGCTTTTAGTTGCTTATGTTTCCTTTTAAGTCTCTGAAGTCTGGTTGTTGTGTTGTTTTTTTAAGAGTAGGACAAACCTGAAAATCTAATATTTTGAGAAACAGCAGACATCAAGACTCCACAGAAGTATGAAAACAGCTTTAATATATTGTTATCGGCTAATCAGTGCTGCAGAAGCACTCAGATCAAGTGAAGCAGGCGACTGGTATGGATGCCAACATGCATCTTCTAAATATTATGATTTTTTTAAAAAAAGAGTCATTAGCAGTTTGATATAGTTTAAATGCACTAGAACAGCTCAACTATTTTTGTGACCTCGTAATTCTTTGCTTTTAGTTCCTAAACCTTCAAGGATGTTTGTTAATGTGTTTCAAAAAAGTGCAGTTTTCCAAAGGTTATTTATTGATTTAGATCAGCATGGCTCTGCCTACTACTTATGCAATTTATCTGCTCCTTAAAAAGCTTGCTGATACCATCATTGTGGCTCAGGCTCTGTCTGGATTTCTCTGCTTAGAAGAGTTAAAAAGCAGTTATACAGCAATGAAGATAGTAAACACATGAATTATTTCAAAAACTCAGTCTGACAAAGTAAGCCTTTGCATTTTCTGCCATCATAAACCTTCTCCATCTTCATATTTCTGTCACTTGTTTTCCAAAACCATAAATCTGAAGAGTTCCTTGTAAGTTGCTCTAGGTCATGGCAGCTGATGATGTTCCCCCAGGGGCCACGCACCAGGGAGGCAAGTGTGACACAGCTTTTGCTGTTCCTCCAGCCTCGGGGCTGGAGGAAGCACGGCTGGCAGCCAGGCTGGTAGCACTGAAGGAGTCTCCCATGCGGGCAAAATGCCGAACAGGTGACCTGCAGGTATTTTTCCACTCTGTCAGCATACCCAAGCCAGTTGCCCTCCAGCTTGTAATAAACACCATAATGCCAACTCTGTTGTACAACACAGCTTCTTTGCAGCATTTCATAGGAAAAAATTGAGTTAGAAATCTGTTTTGGTGGCGTAATGCCTCTGAATTCACACGTCACACAAGGAGAAGCATTTGCACAAGTTTACAAGTGCTGTTTTCCAAGAGCTCGCTACACTTCCCTGCTTTCAGGCCAGCATCCCATCGAAGGGACCTGATCAACATGCTGCTGCAAAGTAGCATCTTCGGCTACTGCCAAAGGCTGCTGCTCCCCTTGCCCTGGGGTACAAACCCCCCAGCCAGTCCAGCAAGGGGCACACAGGTCCTTCCTGCCCTGCTGCAGGAGCCCATTGCAGCCAGCACAGCTGAGGAGAGATGTCTGGCCTGCTGCGGCAGGGAGGAACACACGTCTCCTCCTGCAGGCAGGCAACGCCAGCTGAGAGCAGCCTCAGTGCTTTTCACAAATATGTAGTACTGCTGGGGGAAAGGAGAGGCTGCCCTCGCAAGCAGATAGCGGAGAAAATGGGAGTTGTGCAGAGGCACTGCAGTAAGTGAAAAGGATGGCATTGAGATATTGTGTTAATTCGCTCTTAAAAAAAAAAACAACACACAAAAAAGGCAGCTATTTGCAGCAGCACAGAATCAAACAGGTGACAATCTGGCTTAGTCACTTTCCCTCTTCTTGCCCAGTACAGGAATTAAGAGTTTGCCTCAAAAGCCATTTATTTTAACATATTCACTACTCCTTTAATTCTCTTCCTACCTTGTGAATTCCTTCCTTCCCAGGCCATCTTTCTGCCCTTTCCAATCTCTCTGCTTTTCTCTGATCTGTCACTTTGCTCTCCCCCTTCTCTTATCTCTCACTAGTCCTTCACACTACCCCGCTCCCGATCACTTTTCACCTGGTGCCTGTTCACCTTCTGGATGCAGCAGCATGATGGTAGAGTACAACTATCTGAATAAAGAGAATAGTCCAGGAGATTTGTCTCTTGCAAGAATCCTTCTGACATTTGCTTGCTCTACTTATTTTTAGCTTACATAATGATATTCACAAAAGACAGAGACATTCCTCAGGCTTGTAAGCTTAAGACAGATGGCTGCCTTATCCCTCTGTGCACTAAAAGCTATAGGTACGTCCATAGGCTGCTGGTACTGAACATATTTCTCTCTCTGAAGCACAAAATGAATGATGAATTCAACTGCATTGTTTGCAACCATTTTCACTTTATTTTTAAATTGGCTACAATTTCCCACCTGCCACAAAATTTCACATCGCAAATATGGTGTTTCACCACAGAATTTTAGTTGCAACTTGCTCAGCTGCTGGTGGGTTTTGCCTGCTGTGTATCTGCCCAGACCAGACTCCTCTCTGCTGAGGCAGAGAGTGACAGACCATACTTAACTGCAGAGAACAATTGTGGTAAAGGCAAATACTACTTTTAAATTGATGAAAGCAGCAAGGATGTCATATGTCAGCAATTCCTACTGTCTAACGTTTATAAATTCCTCAACAGGCACAGTAAGAAAAACTTCTAGCCCTTCATTTGCTTCCCCTTGGTTGAGCCATTTTCTCCATGGTTGTCCTGCAATTTATTTTCTCATCAGGCTTAGAGATTCTCCTGGAGGGTTTGGGTTTGGTTTTTTTTTTTTCATGTATGTGGTGTTCCTTGTTTAATGCTTTTTTTTGTGGTTTTTTTTTTAACTAACTTTGCATGTTGCACTAAAATGAGAGGCTGAAGTGTCAGGAAGCAGAAAGAGATTAAACCTCCAAAACAAGATTTGGGGAGAAGCATCTTAGATGCTGAGGACTGAAAAGTCTTTTACATGCAATCTAAAATTTAATGGGCTCCTCTGTGCAGGTACTGATTGGCTCTTCATCTACAAATATAAAAATGTCTTGTGGAAAGTATCCATCTCAATGTTTCTGTCTAGCCAAAATGGTTTTGCACTCAACAAAGCTGAGCTGCAGCCGATGAAAAGTGAGATTTTAAAAAAAGAGAAGTAGAAAGTGAACATAAAAGCTGTCATGCAGCCTTTGGCAGGAATGTAATCTGAGCCTTCACTGACCTTATACTCTTGTGGAAAAAAAACAGAGCAGAAAAGGATCTATACAAGAGCTTTGATATCTCCTTTACATGAGAGATTGCACTGGGGGACGTTGTGCTGAGATGGCAGCCAGGTGCACCTTCATCCAGCTCTCTGAAGCAGCTGTAACTATCCCTGAGACCAGGGAGCTTCCTGTCTGCAGGACTGCAGCTCAAAGGTATCTGAAGAAAATGGACTTTAATTCTTTTTTTAAATTAATACAATAATTATCATCTTGGTTAAATGGTCTGTGTCTTATCTGCTGATACTAGCAACATATCCATTGCTTGGACTGCGGCAGTTGTTTAACTATGAAAGTTGATTCTGCCTTGTGCTTAGTGGGAGAAGATGCTTTCTGACCAGATAAAGATTCATTCTTTCTTTGTTGGCAAGGCCCTCCCTATGACCTCTGCTCAGTATGAAAAAAAAGGCACTGAGGAGTGGGACTTGTGAACCTCCATTCTGCATCCTTGAGCCTCACAGTACCACCCTGAACTACAAAAGCGAAGCTTTCTTAAGAGGCAGTTTATCAAACAATCATCTTAGTGGTCCAAAACCAGTGTGCAGTTTCCAGAAGTTCCTCTTCTAATTTCCAAATAATCTTCTACATAACAAATCAAAGACTAGGGCTTAATTCGCATATGCAAGCTTTACTTGAGATTACAATATAGGACATAATTCCCTGGAATCTTAAGACTTGGGAACACATTTTTTGGGGCAAGAGGACATCACCTTTGAGTAAAAGTGACAGAATTGTAAAAAACAAGTGCGCACACATCCTCATGTCCAAAAGCTCCCACATCTTTACAGATCTAAGATCAAAATCTTCTATTTCCAAATATTTTAATGGGAGTTTCTAAACAAACATTTGTGGGGTATATTAACTGAACAACAACACTGAGAATCTAAAACAGATCATTGTTTCCCACAGTCCAAAAGGTAAAGAACATAGAGAAAAGTAAACTGAATTAAACTTCTGGCTTCAGAAGTAGAAATCACGTTTTGATCAATAAGATATAGAATAATACTGTTTTCCTTTTATGATGACAGAAATTCATTACGCAATAGAGGAAAAATATTCCAGCTATTCAGAACAGCCTGCAGGAGGATTTAGAAGACCAATAATGAGCTCTTATGCACTGCTGCTGCATGACTGAAGATTGACTCCAACAGTATGACTCTCTTGCTTCTAGAGTATCATGCACAACACTATTTATATACCAAGAACAGGCCAAATTACTGGATCTTGGCTCTATATACACAACATAATTTACATGTGTTATTTGTGTCTGGAAATAAGGAGAAAGCTTTGCATTTCAGAATGCAAGGGAAAGGTGTTCTTGGTAATGCTTGAGGCTACCAAAATGTACCAATTCATCAAAACCAATCAGCAGGTGGAAAAGTACTTAAAAGCACCTTCCACAGAGCAAATACCCTGAAACAACTCAAAAATGGAAGTGGAATGGAAACACACTGAAAACCTGTAAATGTCAAGAGAATGGCATAAAAAGGAAGTTGTTACATTTTAAGCACCAATGCAGAATACTCAGCAATTACAAATCTTCAGGCACAAACCAAGAGTGCACTTGCACTGGAGGGACCAAAGACAGATGACAGCACGGGGTCTGACTGATGTCTGAGGAGGTATGAAGGTTGGAAAGACTGCATATCCATTTCCTACACTGTTTCAGAAGCCAGCAGCCAATGTTGCACATCTACTGTGCAGAATGCTGCAGCTGTACCTGGTTGACTATACTTAAGGTTTTTGTGTCTGCCCACTACTTGGTCCTTAAATCTGCACACATGCTCCCCCATCCCTTACAATCTTAATATCTCTAGTGCTGATATGCCCAAACTGCCCATCTTTACAATCATAATCTTGTTTAATCTCTACTGTCACAACAGTGCCAGCACTCAACTTCACATCTTCTGGTATTATAGTCTAAAATAAAGTAGCTGTTATTAGGACTGGAAACATCCAACAGATGTGTAAATTACAATGCACATATTACACGAAATGAAGCAAAGGAGCACAAAGAAAGAATAGTTTCCAAACAAAGCAACTTTACTAGCTTACTTGCATGGTAAAATGCGAACAACATCGTTTTGCTTGTAACTCTCAATGCAGACAGCACAATGATCAAAGTCTGGGTCTGTTTCCTAAAATGAATAGAATAAAAATTCAAGTCAAGAGCTGAGGCTATGACAAACGTAAAAGTAGCTGTGACTGGTACATGAACTGTATTGTGCCAGGTGGCTGTTACTAAGATACAAAACCAGTGACTGGGTTGTTAATATTCCAACACATCTTAAGAAAGAAAAGTATCTCATACACACAAAACTCTCCCCTCATTTGGAGCTGGTAAATGATCATTTGAAACAAGCTAAGACCCAAGATGATTCCAATATTCAGTTGAATCCCTATAAAATGTAGTGGCAATTTTCCTAGAGGTTTTACTTCAGCTTGGACCTAAACCTTCTATTTTATTCAGGGTTTGGTTTTTTTGGCAGGATAAGAATTCTGGTATTCCCTTTTATAGCCAGAACTAGCAAATGCTACTTATTTCAGAGCAGTCCTATTTTTTTGTCTGCTGCTTACTTGCAGAATTATCATCATTCTTATCCAGACATGAAAATGAGGATCACTGACTGACTGGCTCCCCTCTTTTCTCTGTTTTTCAGAAGTTTGATTTTTTTTTTTTAATTTTATTTTTTTTTTAAACTTGAGAATTTAAAGTTTCTAATGGAAAAGGGCTGCATTCATTTGGATGTAGATATGGCATCAGCAATATATATTTAAAATGTTTGGGCTTGTGACACAAAATAGACCGTGCCTTCTCTTAGTTCAAGTTCATTATTCTTTTCAATGTCAGCAAGCTACTAGCAAGACACCGAGGCAGGAACCACAGCAAACAATAGCTGCTCCCTGGTCAGCACCAGTCAGGGCTGCATGCAGAGAATTCTGATGGGCTGCCCTGATGAAGGACAGGTTTTCTCTTACTCTGTTCACCTGCGTGTGCATCTCGTGCCACTTGTACCGCAACCTACAAGTCACTTGCTAGTTTTGAATTTATGCTGTCAAAACAGCATCTTTTCTTTTAATATGGAAAAGTTCCTGTTATCTGTTTGTACTCCCATACCCACAGAAAAGATTTAGTACAGTGGGCTGTCTTGAAATAAAGCCATGTAGGTAGGGAGAAAGAGCAGGAAGACAGTTTTTCTACCTTCTCTCTGGAAGCAAATTTTCCCATCATTTCCTAATCTTCCACTGCTGATAGTGTTGATAAGAAAGATAAAAAGGAATCACACTAAAAAGGCCCAAGGAAATAATCTTCTCTTAAGAATTAAATCACAGGCAGAATTCCCTTGCCTTTTGCAAATTAAAGAGCAAAAATTAAGCAAGTGACTATTTTTTTCTTTCAGAGTCAAAGACAAAGCAGTACTACTCATAAAAGTGGAAAAAGTTTAGGATTTAACACGCCATATATTTTAATTTATATACTGGCAAAAACTATTCTTGGAGTAACATTTACTATCTTTAATGAAATACCTGTTTATACTCCCCCCGCCCCAGATTACTGGATATTCATATTTTACATTAGAGATTGTCCTTCATTACCTGTCTTTTAGATTTCTTTTTACTTTACACAGCTTACATATGGAATGATTCTAAGCTTACAGAATTCCACATAAACAATGTTAGCCCTATGTACTCACCAGCACAAACCCCAGCCAGCTAGCACACAAAACCGCTCTGTCAACAGTTGCCAGACAAAGTGCAAGTAGTATTTAAGCAAGAAAAACTTCTTTGACACGTACAGGTTTGCAGTATTCATCGATACTAATAGGTACACAAAATACTGTGCTACAGGACAAAGTAAGCCTCCAACAAGAAAGGCAAGGTCATAAATCAGAAGCAGAAAGGAAAAACTGAGATTGTTTCCCCTGGCAAAAATTAAAACATGATGCTCAAGTTTACCATGTTGAAATCTTATTATTATACCTTATCACCCTTCTTTACTGTCCTGGTTGTCAATTTACCGATGGCTTTCTTGGCAGCATCTCCGAGACGACGCTAATAAAGTGACAAAGAGAACACAAGTTAACCCTGATAATGAAGCTTCGTTACTGTCCTTTATAATGACTGACTTGGGCTCAATACTAACACTGCAATACACACTATGGCAGTGGGCCAGCACGTAAGACAAAAAGCATATACAGAAAAGCGCACAGATTTGTCAGGCACAAAAACGCCACAAATGCACTCAATAAGCATGGGCATAAACCTCATGGCCCGTGTAAGAGTCCACACAAGTGATCCAACATCTATGTGACAAAACTAATCAAACCCATCCTGCAGGATAAAAGCCGAAGCAACATGCCCTCCCTATGATTTCAGCTATATTTTGCTCATATTGTTTTTTTACTCAGTGTGCTGTAGTATACTCCTTGTTCTCCTCTTAAGCTTGAATTTTTTTTTTTTTTATTTTTCCCCTGAGCAGACTGATCTTGTTTTGAGATGTAAGAGATCCTCTCAGTGTAACCTAGTTTCTCTCTCGCTATTACCTGAAACCACCAGGAGCTCAAAAAGAAAAAATTATGGGTCACAAAATCTAAATAAGCCCATACAGACTTAAATAAAGCTGAAACGAATACTGGTTTGAAGATGAACCTGTACCTGAATGCAAAAGCCAAGTTACTTTTTTGTTGTTCATGCTGTTTTTAGTGACCACCGCTGTTGGATGGAAGAAGCAATTTCTGAAATTCAAGTGCCAATTCCTACTGCAATGCCCAGATCCCAGCCAACAAAGAATGGCTGTTTGCCAGCTGGTCCATGGGATCCCAGAGACAGGGCATCGAGTGGAACAAAGCTCACGTCTTCTAGTTTCAGGAAGAAGAGACATCAGATATGGTTTACATTGATTGGATAAAGGGAAATTCATGTATTTCATCCTTTGCCTCCATCTTGTACTAAGTACTCTGCCTTTGAAAGAGATGGGCTCTTTCAGAAAATGTAAACTGCACCTATCAAAACCTCCCATACAGCTTGAAACAAATGTGCATTTCTTTGTGCCCACCTTCTATACAGTTGAAAATCAAATCCTGCATAAGGTGTACCCCCTTGTACCATATACTTTCTCTGTACACACACTGAAACTAAGGCAGCTGCTTTTATTTGAGAAACTCAAAGACCTCAGAAGCCCACCACAACCAACAGTACCACCGTTATTCTAGAATTACATACACACTTTTTTTGTGTTTTCCACAGAAGAACTGTTCTTTTTTTAATGTTTTTTTAGAGCATGGATTTGAAAAAAATCAGACACACAGTCTGAACTACTGAAGCATACCCACACAGGAAATGCAGCACCAGAAGCAGAGCTGGGATGGGGAAATTATATGCTTCCTGAAGTCAGAAATCTCATCCTAACTTCAACATGTGAGAAATTGGTCAATTTAAGCAAATCTAAATTACACGTCTTGGACCAAGCATATTGGCCAGAGTACTTTATGACACAGAACACGCTGGCACACTGCTGGAGTAGATGATCACTGCATAACCAGAAGTGGGATTACTAAGAGAGGAACAAGGCTGAAAAGGCATTTAAATGTTCAACACTACCAACTAAGTAATTGTGGGTAGTATTTATGTTTAGTTGTACCACATATGATTGTATATGCACTACAAGAAATCTTAAAGAAAGATTATTTTCCTATTGGAAGCATATTTCAGCAAAACTCTTCCAAAATGTATACATCTTCTCTTATGTAAATAAATTTGCTAAACAATAACTTTCATCTCTTCCATTTAAGAGATCCACCTCTGCCATTTTCTAATTTTAACAAATACTTTTTAATGCTAACATTGGAAATGCTCGGGATTTGCTATTTTGATAAATTAAGGCACAGGCATACAGCACATGCTTGCTTTTAAAACCCAGAACTGTCTGGATGGAAAAGGCCACCACCACATGCAAGAGAGTTTCATGCCTCCAGAGGAAGTCCACAAGAGCAATGATGTGAAATACCAGTATCTACTTGCTCTATCTACAAAACTCAGCATGTTTTTGATTTTTTTTTTTTAAAGTGTGTCTTGACATAACTTAAAAACAAGATCAGATCACAGCCTAAACCAAGTTATTTCACCACTAACAGTACAGCCTTCTCTCTGTGAAAGCTCTCAAAGCGCTTCAAAAATAAGCCATAGCTGTCGCCACCTTCTTATTAAAGTTTAATAAGCTCAGCTTTTTAAACTGCATAAAATTTTCATCAAGTTTCTCCTGACCTTTGTACAAATCTAAAGAAAGAAAAAAGGTCATAAGAGCCCTTTCCCCATGGAGCAACTGTTTTGAAACATGGACATGTGGAAGAAGCCTAGAACCATGTAGGGGATAGAGAAGGCACAATTTAGTATTCCACAGACATTCATTGAATAACGGTTATATTTAAACTTTCACCATCCCAAGGGACCACACTAAGTACCGGTTACAGTGTGGTCATTTAAGAATGACATCCTTAGGAAAATCTACAGGATGCCCATGGGACCTGCAGCATCAGACACTATTTATAGGAACTAAAAAGGAAATCCTTTGTCACAACTGAGGCTTTATAAGTCTGCATTTGTTTTAAGTTTGACAAAACACCAAAGCACTGCTTCACAGTGAGCTCCTACCCATTATCCATAATTCAGGGGAAAGGGGGGGACAGTGACTAGAGGTCAGCTGCTTTGTAAGTTAGCCTTGATGGAGAGAGACAAAAGCAAAGAGAGCACAGTGGGCTTGCTGAGGTTTACTGACCCTTCTCAATAAAAGCCAAGGCACACCATGGAGGCAGTGGGTCATTAAGTCCACACTAGTAAAACATTTACTCCTAAAGTTTAATCCGTATTTGAGTTGATGACTTGATTTGGTCAAGATCTGAGTAACCTGAACTTAATTCAGTTCTTAAACAAATTAAAGAGTTAAAAAAGAATGTAAGAAAGGCATATTGGACAAAATTTTACTTAAAACATATGACCAGGAGAATTAGGCAGTCCATACCAAGTGTGATCTTGAATAAAGCGGAAAGTTAACACAGATCACTAAGTAGCTCTATACCTAAGTTTTCTTAGCCTAACATTCATGACAGTTTATAATTTGGAAATACCTTTATACAACTTCCGAATTACCTTAACTATTACTGAAGCTATTCTTAAGAACACAGATAGAATTCATAACATTAGCTCTGTGTTCCCCTGCATTACCAAGTTCATTCACAATTTATTTTTCCTCCCCATTCCCAATGTACATACAGTATGCAATATTCAGTCAACATAGATTCTGTCTTCCTCTTGGACTTACACTCACCAAACCCCAAATACTTAGCTTCAGTTCTATTCTTTCCTGTCATGTCATAAAATCTTGAACTGGTGCTACTCAGGACAAAAACACTTTGCTATGCAAAAATCCTTGTCTGGCAACATGCTCTGCCTTGGAACAAAGAGGTTCTGAACTCTAGTTTGATGGAAATTCCTTAGAAATTATTTGTTCTCTATTGACTACTGTATACAGAAATAT
>JAVJGI010000064.1:59180770-59204809 GCA_035590275.1 Ibycter americanus | reverse complement strand
GGGGCGGCGGCGGGGAGAGGGAAGAAAAAGGAGTCCCCTTCCCTGATTCCTGTCACGTGCACTTGTGTACCTGATCTTCTGAATGAAGTAAAATATTAACCATGCTGAAGAAATTATCATCAACACAATGAACGATATTGACACAAAGACTAGAGAGCCCCGACTGAAGTTTTTTGGAGGAACACGGGACCCGACTGCTATTGCCATCAGGACAGAGATATTCTTTTCCAAGTAATTCAGGATCTCCTTAACCTTTGATTCTGTAATCATGACAGCAACAATGTCTCCAGTTCCTATAAAAAAAGAAAAATATTCAATTTACATTTTAAATTAACACAGCATACCACTCACAAGATTTTCCAAAAACAAAGCTGTTTGTCAACCTCTGAGATTTTAAATCTAATCCATCCATGGCACATGGAACATGCTACTGGGCACTCAACTCATGGCTTGTCCTTCAAACCCAGATTTTCAGATTAGGGCACTAACATGCAAACTGTCTGCAGCTCCACACATATCAAGATCTTTACTGGTGGTTACACAGTACTTCCCACATTTTTATTACTGTATGCAGTCTGAACTAGCTTTCAAAAGTACATTTATTTCAGATTTGAAGCTCTGAATAGCTGAATAGGCCACTCACAGAAAAACAGATGAGTTCAATAACATTGCTAGAGTGGTCTTAGTACACATAGCGCTGTGTAAAAGTTGCTCTGGAGAGTTATGCAAGTTCCCCTGCACGCTTATGCAGCTTTCACAGGCCACCAAGGTTGTCAAGGATCTGTAAATCACAATTCCAGCACAGAAGCAAAGCCAAATTTCTACCTACATCACTTCAGCGAGAAGTGAAAGTAAAGTGAATAAGCCTGGTTGCAAAGTAGAAGAGAAATGAAAAAAAACTTGGCAGAAGTTTGAGTGCTGATTTTATCACCCATACAAAGACGCGCTTGATAAGATCACAAAGAGGCTGTCAGCTTCATCAGCTCCATTTTGAATGTGTAGCCCATCTGGTTTTCATAGTGTCTTGCCTCTAAACTACCTCCTGTCCCAAAGGGAAAATTATTGGTACAAGAATAAGAGAATTAAACCACAAGACTTGCTGAAAAAGAACAAAGTCACCTGTAGAGCAGAGAGAGCACCTATGTTTTAAAAGCAGAAGCCTCATTCAAAAAAAAAATAAAAAAATCTTGAACTCAGGGCAATTGTGATCTAAGTTCAAAAGAAAGCAAAGTTTATAGGAAAACCAAAGCCAGAAAGAAAAAATCCTTATGAGTGCTATTCTCATTCATCCAGATCTATTTGCTTCCTATACTAAAACCTCTTTCAAGACCTATTTTCAAAATGCTCGCAAAATCTGCTCATGTGTTTGCTCCATCTGCTTGCTCCAATTGACATTCCCTCAGAGGGGAACTATATAATACAAGTGACTTCAGTACTGAGTTTTTGGATTTAGAGTTGACTTAAGTTACAGAGAACCTACTGTGACAGTAAAGAGAGAACATGAGGTGCTATTCTAACACAAGTAATTTGTTCAAAGTCTTTTAATCAAAATCTGACTTTTAAGACATTATTGTATCCACAAAATGATGCAGAAGAACATAATCTTTGAAACCCAAGGCACAGTAAGTCAGGCTGACAGACCCAGACAGCGACATAGTTTTCCAAATGGGGGCTTTAACAGAGTTGTTTAACAATCTTAAATGTTATCTCATCACTCTTTCCATTCACCATGCCAAAAAGCAACTTTTACAATCACTATCCTCAGTTTTCAGAGCAAGTTCCCCAACACTGGTGTTGTAGATTGTGCTGACAGAACTACTCAGAAGAATCAAAGCTGATAATCTCAGAAATTAAGATTTGCACAATAATTTACAAGAATATTCCACAGCCCCAAAGCTGTTTTCCTGCAAGAAATTTCAACTTTTATTTATTTAAAATTGAAATGGTAAAGACATTCACGTCTTGTCCTAGTAATGGGTCTAAGTGGGAAAAGAATGTTTAACATTTCCTTCCGAATATTTTTTGAAGTAAGCGTCACAGTAACTCAAAAGCTTTAAATAGCAACCAAAACCTGATACAATTTACGGATACAACTTATTTAATCACTAATATACCACAGATTCACACAAGATCCACTTCAGTCCAGCTCTCCAGAGACACTTCAGTTTGAGATGTACTGAGCTTGGTTTCCTGCAAGCTAACCAAGATATTTGATAGGCAGCAAAGCTCAGAAACAGAGCAAAAATCCATTACTTGCTTTATTTTCAGAGGAAATCCGCTCAGATTCCTATTTGTCCAGTTGGGAAGAGAGTCCCTGCCCAGATTTGCAGCACTTAATTACAGGACAAGAGCCACCTTTCCTGCAAGATCCTGATTCTAGATGCAGCATGTGCTCACCCAACCCCAAACCCCTGCAGCTCAGATGGTGCAAGATCAATCAAGAGCAGATAATTTATACTGCCTGATATTTTCCCTAGGCTTCACTTCTGTTCTGCATATCTAGTTCATATAGTGAAGGAAGGCAGGGAAGGGTGCGGGAGGGACTGTATTCCCCAGAGCATGTGTTCTGCTAAGGTTCCCCAGTAGGTATTTATTTGCACCGAGGAATTATATTAGTATCAAAACATCAGTCTGAAGCACTCAGTGTAGCATTCTGACATGATTTACAGTCATCTGCAAAGCAAAGCTGACCAAGATTTTTCAATACTAGTCCAGTTCTGTCTGGATCAAAAGCTGAAGCCTCCACCTATTCCCTGCTGCACAGGGAATGAGACAAAGCTGACAATCTGTCATGTGTTTTATATAAAGCCCAGCACAAAGGGAACCTCTGGCATGACTGCAAAGTGATTTGCATTCCAAGTCACTCAACTGGGAACAGCCAAAGTGCTACTGTTGCTTCTGACCCTGCAAGAGCCAAGGAGAACTGCAGAAAAGAAAAATAAATTGTGCTGTTTAACATACCGAGGCTCAGTGGAAACTGGGACTTGGTTCATCCATATTTTTGTCAGGGGCATCACCCTAAATAATTTTAGCAAGAGCTCCCTGTTTGAGAACAATTGGGGCCAGGAGGAGACACTGACTCATTTATTTTAAGCACCTTGAAACCCTGCCTTTCTGAAATGTAAGTGGGGAAAAAAAATCCTCGGGTGAACACAGAAACACTAACAGCGTGTGAAAAAGAAGATGGTCTTACTACATAATCTTACGAAAAGCAATACTCTTCTCAGCCAAGAACACTGTCCAGAGAGAAGCTGGAATGCTAACTAAAGCAAATGAACTACACACTCAACCACAGATGACAAGCTAGGACAGACAGTAGGCAAAAGATAAATATTGATGCCTGTAAATATAAATCATTTAATTGCTATCATCCAAGCCCAGACAGCTCTTTCTAGCTTGCAATTTTACCAAGTGCATGTTTAATTAGGATAGTTATACAACTTTATGTATGAAAAGGGATGAAGTTGCAATTAATCGTGAAGCCTGTATAGTATTACATTGGGAGAGGGGAAGAGAGAAGAACTTAAAAGCTGAGAAGACACTAAAAGCAAGAAGAGGGGAAAACCAGCAACATTCAGAAGTTTGGTGTAGAGCTCCTAAGGAAACCGCTTTGCTGTCTCGCTAACCTATCCATATCTCCTAGCAATTCTAAAAAAGCACACATTTAGAAAGTCAAGAGAAAGTAATCTCAAAGAAAAACTACTAGTCTCACTCATGACAAGCAAATAATGGTTTTCTTTTGTGTTTGTTTTGTTGATTCTTGACTACCAAATGTTTGTCTGAAGCTCAAAATATGGACAACTTGGTCAGGATACCAAGCTCAAGACAGCCATGGTTCAAAAAGCAGACTTCAGACAGCTTCCATCCATCTATTGTCCCTTGGAGGATGCAGGAAATGGCAGCCTGGCAAAACGCAACTCCCAAACGGCTGATTATTTTTTTTCTTTCTTTTTTTTTTTTTTTTTTCCTCCTCCCTGGGCTTGTGAACAGCCCAAGCAGCTGTTTGGTCAATACTCAGGGAGAAGGACAGGTGAGACAATTCCTCCTGGGCACATGAGCAACCTGGCACCGAACTGCTGTTACTGCTGCAATGCTTCATCCACCTTCTCACACATGGGGCAAGCAAAAACTTAGATCCCATCTCAAGCGTGGCAAATGTTGGGCCACCTGTAAGAGGCACTGAACTGTTTTGATTTGATGTAACAAGGTCTGCAGAGAACTGAGAATTAAGTCACATATTCATTACAAAGGTTAGCACTTTTCTATTGGCTGATATTTGCAGCTAAAGTCCTTGTAATTTCTTAAGTCTTTGATAGTGCCTGCTGATGCTGCAGACACAGCATGAAGCAGATGGACTGTACTCATCTCACACCTGTGAAAGAATATCATTCTCTCTAAATAGCAGACAATATTTAATTGCAACTGAATCCTGTCATGACTTCATTCTGAGAAACCTGAATTTAACACACGCTTATCTGAATAATTCTGCTGGGTGGAAATTTCAGAGTACTTCTTTAAAAAAAAAAAATCCCCACCTTCCTAATAAATTAAAGCACAGTGCAGGCAGGCATTTGTAGGCTGGATTCAGGACACGATTCAGACATTGAAATGCCAGTGCCTTACTGCCACAATTGGAAGATCATAATAATGTAATTGGAAATAAAACTGCCCATCTTCACAAACCAGACTTCCTTATTCTTCTAGTAAAACCCCATAACTGTATGCTAAGCATTTCTGAACATGTTGTATCAGAAATAAAAATACAGCAACACACACTACTCAGTAGCCAGGGAAGGGGTGGGTCCTATTACTATGGGTAGCAGATTTCTTGGAACAACATTAAGTAACTGTGAAACCATGCCAACAGAATTTGGGAGCCCACAAAACATCAACGGAGAAGACAGAAAAGCACAAATGAAGTGCCACAGTTATATGTGAAGTTTTGAGACACCGATCACAAGTTCTGTGAAAACACCAGAAGACGTCTGAGCTGCAAGGGAACAGAGGCAGAAGCAAGAATTACCCCTACAAGGTAAGGGATTTAGCCACAGAGAATATAATCCATGGAACCCGTGAGGTGAGGGAAAGGGAAAAGGTATGCTGAGCTGTATGCAAAGCTGCACTGCCAGAAAAGGTGGGCTTGGGGAGTGTAGCTTTTAAATATAAGTGCCATAGTTCTTAACAACATTGGGGAAAACCACACAAATTATTCAGATACCTTGAAATTTTATTCTGATATAAAACAGAGAAGTTAATCATGAAGATAAAAGTCTTACATTTTGAAACAGGCTTTTGGAAAAGCAGACACCAAGAGGAAGACCCTTGGCACATCTTCAGAGTGATTAAAACAGGTCTAGCTGCACATATTTTTATTTTGATCTAATCAGAATGTAAACAAGCACACATCCAAGCTGTCAACACACAAGCGCAACCTCAAGAGTAAAGTATGTTGTTTGAGATGTCCCAAATCAAATACTTCTGAACACAGAAAGAAACCCCATAGTATTTGTCAGCTATTTGGTTTTAAGTAAGGCAAGAATTTAATGCCAAGAATACACATCAATTTTTAAATGAGACTGGATAGCATTTTAAAACACTTGTCTTCCTGTTGCCTTTGAAACATGAAAATGTTGAATTCTTTTCTGCACATGAACATTTACTTTAGGATGCCTATTTTATGTAGTGTCACCAGACACTAGAACAGATGTTACAATACCATGGGAAAAATTGTGAAGGACAGCAGCATATGAAACTGTTACCCCAAAATATTAGGCAGATATATGCAGAAGTCACAAATGTCTCTGCTACACAAACCTACATAAAACAACCTAAAAATAAAATAATCTTCTGAGGTTAAAACTTAAATTCTGACTGTCTGCTTAAGAGTACAAAGAAGTAGATTATTCAAAGTTCAGTGAGGATCAGGCTTCTATGAATTGCAACCAAAATACAGTCAATTTATGTCTGAAGAACACTCAAAACTCTTCTTTGATTGCAGCAAAAAGAGCTTCAACAGATGTTACTCTGCTAGGCTAAGAAAGGGCACTGCACTATGCCCTCTAAATATGATTAAATACCCTTTACTATTTTGCAACATACCATGCATTGCTATACTGCTAATAGACATGTGATGTATGTTCATGAAGTTCTGTTCCTTTAAGAAAAACAGGCGTATGATTGCAGCATATGATTAGAAAACCAGAAACAGCAAGAGTAGCTTTCCAAAGATGGGTGTGACAATTAACTTCAAAACAAATATTAAAGCCTAATCAGATTCTTGTTGTGCACTAAGTCCATATGTGATAAATAATCATCTTATAAGCAGAAATTATCTTTCCAAAGCCTGTCCTCCTTCATTAGAAGAGAAATGATGCCTCAGTAAAATGTCCTTGTCATATTTTCAATCAGCTTTATAGTCTACTATGACCAAGAGTTCCTAAAAAGGAGTGCTAAATAGCAAAATCCGTTGAGGAACTGTTGGGCCATATTTAGATGACAACTGCTGACACATTATTTCATAACCCAACTGCTCTATTCTGACACTCAGGGAGATGTTTCTTACGGAGAAATCTGCGCAAGATTAAAACAGGTAGTCACAGCTAAATCCTCCTGCTTCATTCACAAGTCCAAATTGCACTGATACACATGAGATGGTGGAGCTATGCCCCTGGATTTCCTCAAGCTTGACAAGGTCCAGCTGACCCTCTGCTACACACAGCACACCTAACTCCAGCAAACCAACAGTCTCTTGCAAAGATGCAAGACAATATTGGTATGTAGAAGAGAGGTGTTAGACCTCGACTTCGCTGCACAGGATTTCCTCTCCATCAATCTCACCCAGAGAACTCCTTTTTACCTTCTACTTTAAGTCATACAACACTAAGCACTGTAGAGAAATTAAGATCCTTCTATTAAGCTACAAGATGCACCCACCTCTTCTCTAAGCATCCCACAAGTTCCTGAATCTCTGCCCCATCTTGATTTTTGAAAGCAAAAATGTGCTACTTAGCACTTCTGATGGGCACCAGGAGGACAGATTCATGGCTGGGCTGAGAAGGCAGGAGCACCCAAAGGGATAAGTTATACATCTCTGGAGACAGAACTGCAGCAGAGTTCACTTAAAACGGTAAGGAGACTGTGTTCAGGAGTTTATGGATTTCCCCCCCCCTCCTCACTTTTGACTGTCTTCATCATTCTACTTATATCACACATTCAGTTTCTGTAGAAGGACTTTTATCTTCTGGAAGTTACATTTATTTTATTTTTTTTAACGCATGTGACCTTTTGGGTTCTTTACACTAGGGAAAACCAAGCCTAGATAAGGGAAAAGCAGACAGATGTTGCAATGATTTTACAGAGATATCTCACACACCTTTTTTCTCTTTTAGCAATGCTTCTTTGCATCTACTTGCACAACAATTTTTTTGAAAAGGAAACGGAAACAGACAGTCCACTTAAATAATACTGGAAGAATAAAAATACTTGGTACAAAGGAATTTATCATTTTATCATCCCCTTTCCACAATCTGTGCACAGATTAATTTTTTTTTCTTTCATTCACACAGTTTTACAAGACATTTAGCTATATATTATGGTGAGTAAACTCTATTTGCAGTCCTGTCTGATGAATACTTTTACTGTTAAGGTATTAGTATGCTAACAAAGTAGACCAAATGTTATATTCAAACCTTGAACAAATGCAAATTAATAAAAAGCAGAAAGGTCACATTAAGTTTTGACTAGGGAAATGGTGTAATCCTAACACATGACACACTACTGAAAAAAAGGTTCCTCATGTCACAGTTTCACATATTTCTGAAATACGCAAGTCAATCTTCAAAAGATATTTCTGCTTATTTGAAAACAACCTTTCTCCATGTATACTTCTGAACAATGTCCAAAACCTGTTAGGCTAGATCTGGATTTAACACCCGATCACTGATTACAGTGTCATATCCTTGATTAACCAATAGTGTTAATGCAATGTAGACCTTACTGGTCTGTTCATCAAGTTAAGACACACTTGGATTTCGACAACTAAAGGTCTCCATAATCTTACGATCTGTAGTGTGACCAGGTGCTAGTAGGTGACTTCCATTTTGCTACTTCTGGATAGCAGTTCGTATTCCCACTAGTGGAAAATGGAGCTAAAAACCCCAGGGATTTCTAAGAAGGGTCATCTGTCATGCTCATGTATTTTCTTTTATCTACAAACAACTTCCATACAGATCCATCAATCTGGACAGTCATTCCAATCAAATTCAGCAAAGCATGAAAGAGAAATGGCAAGCAAACCTTACCCAAGGACACTACAAAATATTTTTAGAGCATCATGAAGAGCATATTCACAGATTAATATCATAAATTTAATTCCACCGAATCCATAGATTTTGGGAATTACTCTGCTGCTGGAGCTCAGACTTTGGATAAGAAAAAGAATGTAATTACTTACAGTCACTAACAGTCCCATGGGCCTTTTCACAGTCACAGAACTAATTACCCTTTCAGCTGGCTAAGGAAAAATGGGTCTAACTGCTGTTATTTCAGTTGTGGAGGAGGCATACACCACGCAGAAACACTGGTAAGAAGTTGTGCAAGGCACTGAGGCTATGTTAGCTTTGTAAAGGGGTTTTCCTGGCTTGTCTTGAAGAGGCAAGTGCTTCCTTATGGTCCAGAATCTGTGCTTCAAACACACTCCTCTCCACATCTTGTTAACTGTCAGACACTTCCATCTACTGTGTGACAGATTTTCCTGATGGATGCATCCCAAGAAATGCAGTGGGAAACAGGATTAACTACACTGCTGTTGACACTTATTCCCCACATTTTCAATTAGCAAATATCAACAGTAAACAATCTAAAATGATAAAAATTACGTAAACTGGGGTTAGACTATTGATTTGCCTTTTTTCAAGCTTCAACTTTAATGACTCATCTCTCCTACCTTTTCACTAATATTCCAAGGTAAATTAATAATAATAAATTATAACAAGAATATTGTAACATACAATAAGATTAGTTTTGAGCTGTGGATTAAAAGTAGGTCTCAGTAATCCAGGGAAAGTTTTGCAGCGGATTTGGTATAGACCATATTCGTCAGCACACTTTTGTGCTAAATAATCTGCAATGCACCCTGCCATAGCTTTCACACATCAGTTTACAGTTACATAAAGAGACATTCGTGAGAAAAAGGCAAGCAGCAGAGGAAGAGATGTGCCGCACGCAGCAAGTGTGGCACAGAAAGCAGCATTTAGACTGCTGGATCTCTGCAGCCTACCCACTCCGAATTAGGGCAAGAACATGAAGTAGCCATTAGATGGCAACAACTCCAAATTGCTTCCTGTCCCTCCTGCCTCTGACCCAGTGACCCGAAATAAGCCACATAAAATACATTCAGTTTCATCACAGTTCAAAGCAAGTACAGACCTTGCTTCCTGTGCTAGTGTGCTTTTAAAGTGAATACAGGGCCATGAGAAATCCTCCCCTTGAAAGGAAAACTGTTTCTGGGAGCCAGCGTTGGGCAGCTCTCCCGCCATACTACAGCAGGAGACCGTCACCTTACACGCACATCACAGGACAGAAACACCTTCTTGCAGCAAACAAACGTATCGTTTCTTTAGAAATGCAGTGAAGATTGATCCTGAGGAGATGTCTGCAGCTTGTTCTAAAATTAAAAGATTTACCTCTGAAAAAGGTATTGGAAGTTGTTTAAATACTTCAGGAAGTTTCTTCAGCACTGATGAACAGTAATTATTTGAATCCAGCAGCTTCTTTTTCACACTCTCTTCTATATTTATCTTTTTCTGCCTATATTTATTCCATAAATTCCAAGTATGAAATTTTAACTTTAGAGGCTTTTTGGCCTTGTATTCTTTTCTATAAATTAAAATAAAAGTCTAGATTTTAATAGAGAAGTTCAAACCAGTTAAATTTGGTATTGTACTTGACAGTACTGTCTCTAGCACACACAAACAAAAAAAGAATTAAAATGCTATTTTATCTGTATTTCCTTCCTATTCTCATAATTGATTATAAAGGAGACAGCTGCTACATATTTCCTCTACCACATAGGCTCTTTTTTACATTAGACAATTATTTGTTCTGCTTTAACAGAAGTAGCAAGCAAAACCACTCATAAAACTGCCTTCCTGCCAGTGATATCATAGTCTAACATAACCTATGCTGGGAAAGATGTCCTTCGCTTAGGTTGATAGAGGACATCTACGAGAATGCATAAAATAAACTTATTTTACATGCACACAGTAATACATACAAGAATATACACAGAGAAAAGAAAATAATGTCACAAATAACATTAACAGAAATATATATATTTTTTTAAAGTTCACCAACTCCTTAGGTCAATACCTGTTTCAAAAGTCAACTTTAAGTTGAAGAGGCAGAGACTTAGTGAACTACCACACAAGAAGCAGCAAATTCTGATATTAGCAATAGAAACTGTTCATTTGAAATGGTGACAATAGACTGATTCAAGAGTGACAATTATTATCTAGCCACCAGAAGGAGTTTATATTCTACTAAGTAGTATGTTGAGTACGAACAAATTTCCATAAGATTAAAGTTTTCAAATGTCTGTTCAAGCATAAAATAACTTGGATAAAATATTAATCCCATAGGTGTGAACTGCTTACTGAGCTCTTTTCACAGGGAATCATCTCTCTGCAGGTGGGCAATATACATAAATCTATATAATATTTTACTTATTTTTAGCACATGCATTGCCTAAGTGGGTGACTGGAATTCCTGCAAACAGTAGTTCCAGAAGTAGGAAAGCATGCAGTTCACAGAGTGTGCATTATCAGCAGTTGCCGCTTTCCTTTCTGCTTCACCAGGAAGACAGAATATTCCCAAGGCTTGGTACACAGCAGTATAAAAATTATGTTACGGTGATATAAAATGACACAAGGTCTATTTTCACCTCTCTGTGGAAAGCAAATGTCGAGCCATGAACGTGGTCATCCTAATACAGTTGCAAAATTGTCTTGTGAAGAACACATTTTTAACAGAAAAGAGGAATACTACACAGCACTAGATACAATATGGAAGTAAGACCAACTCAGTGGCTCCCCTTCCTTTTTACTTTGTATCAACTCTATTTAACACATATTTAACTGAACCAGCAGCACAACTACCAAATACATATAGTCAACTCCTCCCGACCTTTAGGGATAGAAAATATTAAAGAGAAGAGATGTAGTGCACCAGAATATGTAATTAGCAGATGATGTGACTGTTCACCACGTAAAAAGCATACAAGCAGTGATATGGCTGAAAAGGCAGAAAACAGAAGACCCCAGAGTGTCTTGAATGTGCGTAAGACTGCTTTACACATGACATTTGTTTGAATAGGCTCATCACATAAGCATAGGTTCATGAATCTATATCCCACTTGGAATAGTTCTCACTGGGGGGAATGCTAGATTGCAAGCCCTCCCTGTGCTGAGGCTAACACCAAAGGACTAATCTACATTTCAGTTACACACACTTGCAGCTCCTACATCAAGCAAACAGGAATTTATTTATAGGAAGCTCTGCAAAGCACAGATTGCTAAGGAGATCCCTTACATGACCATAATGCAATCAAAACAAAAGCTGTGGAGTGACATTCCTCCTCATTACAGTGTGGTACTAAGGTGGTACTTCAGTTCTAGATAATTACTTTTAGCCTGTTGCATAGTTTGAACACTTCAAGTTCAATATTAATTTTGAGATAGTGCCTACAGCCCAAATCAGTGATGGACATTCTGGTGTACCAGAGACTAAGTACACTCAGCTAAACCGAATATTTTAAATACTCAAAATATGCATCAGCTCCAGTAATTACATTTTTTATGCTTGCCATGAGTAAGAGTAAATATTTGGAAGTCAACATGCTGAAGACAGTATTAGCTTTTTTCCAAATACCAAGTATCCAAACAGTTGCCTGGCTAGCTTACAAGACACCCTTTTACTCACAGCAGCGCTCACATTTTACAGCTTGAGGCATTATTTCAACCTACCAGAACTACTGGACCTACTGATACACTTCAAAGACAACACACTGGTCTTCAGAGCTGAAACACTGAGTGAACTAGGATTTCCTAATAAAAGAAAAGACACCATCCCATTACTATGAAAGCACCTGCCAAATCTAACAGCATTATGAGAAATAAGGTATTAAGTTATAATCAAACCCATTATATGATTTAACATGCAATAGAACAAACAATGCTAGTGCTGTATTTTTATTAGTAGTCTTTTTTTTCTGCCACAGTAAGGTATTCCAGGCCACATGAGAAGTCAGAAATCATTGCTAAACAGAGACTGGAGACTTTACAGTTTTACAGGTATTTGAAAGAGAGACCAGACCTGAAGGTTTAGAAGGGTATGACATCAGCAGAGAGAGAAGTGGCAAAAAACCACAAGAGGAAGGTGACAGTGTTTCACTAGAACAGGGGACTTTTCGCCTGCAGATTACTTGCAAAAGTGTCTAAGGAAGGTAACTAAGACTAAAATGGACTGTCAACAGGCTTTGAATTGCTACAGAGGTCAAAATCTCCCTGGAAAATTCCTGTGGTACACAGAATTAAGAAGGTCAAACTCCACAAGAAGCCACAAGACACTTCCCTTATAAAAGAGAAAGAAGCAACCATAGCGCTTCTTTAGAAAAAGAATTCAATTCCAATTGTGTGACAATATGCAGAGCAATAATTAGGAAATCCAGTTTCCAAGCAACCCCATATGCTTAAAAGAAAAAGAACTGAAAATGTTCTAGAAAAATAATCAGCCAGCAGTACAGCCCTCAAATATAGAAATCTGCCTTTTCCGATTAAGCTAAATAATTCCAAATGGAGAAAACCTTCCTGAAAAATGAAAAACATAGTTAAAAGTTGTGAAAACCCTTTTCAACCAAGGAAAATGTTTACGTATGAGGCTCCCACTGGTTAAAGTAACTCACTAGTAACAGTGAAATTTTACAGCGATAGCCCTAAAAAAGTAGAAATCTGTAGAAATCCAGATTTTCAGCATTATTTTAGACCAGCAGCAGTCTAATGCTAGACAACTTACAAAGGCAGCTGCTCTCTAAATCACTAACTCTTGTTGATTCCTGTATGGCACTCAAACATGCAAGCTCAGATCCTGATGTAACTGTTAACATTTGAAAGTCCCCACTATAACAGCCAGTTGAAGACATGCTACTATAAAAATTTTTCAGGTACAGATGCTTTGTAAAATTCTAGACCTTCCATTATACGTTAGCTTTTCTTCTTCAGAAAGGTTTGAAACAGATTGCTCCTAAGGTCTTACAGGTATTCCCTCACTCCAAAACACCCATATCCCCACTGCAAAGGAAAGTGTTCCTCATTGGATAAAACACATGCTAGAAGAAAACAACTTCCCCAAATTATTGGCTCATTTTGCAATATTGCATACATATAAACATCATTAGAGAAGAGGCTATTTCAAATAGCATCTGTGCACTGCCAAGAGTTCTTTGGCAATATTTATATGGCAAAAGAGTACTTGGGCAAAAAATAATTATAGTGAAAGAGATGACATTTTATTTACCTTGATGAGTCATCGTGACAGGTTCTTCACTGGATATATTGTTGTAAATTACCACAGCTGTGGCATTATGTGAAGCTGCTCGCAGTATTTTCTCTCTAAATGTACAGTTTCCTCGCTGTAGTAAAGCGATCCACTGCTTGGTGTTTGGTGGAACTTGGAAACGTGTTCGAGGGTCACAGCCCAGGCGATCTGCAACTGAAATGGGAAATACATTTACAGAGACGGCAATTTGTTCAAACAGGTAAAAAAGAAAAAACTCACTCCAAGTTTTGCTGAATTACTTAACTGTTATGTGCTAAGAAGCCACTATCCTCTTGTTAATAAAGCCTGAAGATAACTGCATTGTTACAAAAAAAAGTCTGTAAAAACCCCAAGTCCCACACATTGAAAGCTGTGACTATATGCCCGAGAATTAGGCTCACTAACACAAGCTATTTTTAACTCTAGTGCAGCTAGGACAATGAATTCACACTTGAATCAATACCTGCCTAGAGGCTGAAAAACATTAGAATATGGTTCACATGCTATAGGCATTTACAAAACAGCTGTATATCAGCCATACTGGAGAGTATAACTTTTTTTTCTTTCTAATCCAGTCAAATGTCACTGCAGTGGGACATTAACTAAACAAAAGAGGTTGTGAAAGCAAGATTTCAGAGTTATCTGCCATGTGCAGGCTACTGTAAAAATGGACAGTATTAAAAGCTGATCTTATAAAACCCCAGCAGCCAACATCAGCCTTTTACGTATGCACGTTTGTCTAGAAGGAAGTGCATTCAAATTCAGAGAAACAAACAGTTTTGCAAACATGATGCACTGAAGTCAGCTAAACAGGTGTTGACGGCATAAAGGAAGAGTAACAGAAATGGCAAATGCCAGATGTCTGAATTCAACAGCATGCAAAGCTCTTTTGTCCTTTCTGATGCTGTAATGTATCCTGGAACAACCCAAACCCACACAGAGCTATGTACAAAAGGCACAAAATACAACACAGAAGATAACTTCACGGTACAGCAGCTGAAACTGATGAAAGACATTTCTGTTTACACAACTGGAAACACTCATTTCAGGCTGATACACTGGTCATATCATTAAAGGATTTTAGAATTTAGAGCCAACAGCAACTTATAATACAAATATAGTTACCCTTTCAAATGCCAAGAGTATAAGAATCTTTGGCTACTGAAAATGGTTGGGATAAACAGTAATTTTTCAAGACATAAACAATTTATTTGCATAATAGCTCTGAAAACATTACAGTTCATAAGAGCAATTCAAATGAAGTGTCCCATAATTTTTTTCCTTTTAAAGTAGTTAAGTTCTTCAGCACAGACTATGAGATTTCAGCAAAAGATCTACCACAAAAAACATCCAGTTTAACATATTAGCTGGAAACAAAAGATCTTTCTTAAGCATTCTCAACTTAACATAGCTCAGGTTAAAATCTGTAGCAAAGGAGATTCAAACAGCTATAGGATCTTTTCTGAAGTGAGAAAAAAATAAAAATCTTCTGCTTGCCTAAAGAAAACTAGTGCAGATGAATCTATACTGTGGCAGTCGTACAGGAAGTCATTGCATCTCTTAATTTGGACAAGAAGTGCCTCTCCCTGTTCCCCTGGAAGGAGGGTGGGGAGCCAGATACAAGCACATCCTTTTCACAATTGTTTTTCAAGGCTTATGAGACATTTCAGACATGGAGGGCTATTTGCTGTATTTTTTGTATTTGCGCTTTTGTTTTATACAGGGATCAGGGAAAATCTAATATAGATGCCTGAAGCTGAATTTTATAGAGTAATTTCCTCCGTTACCCTGACATTATTACTTGAATCCCTTTGGAAATTGCTAGCTAGCACTGATCCACACACATTGTTTTGGAGCACTGGTGACAGCCATCATGAACAGCGATGATCATAGGAGTGCGCTTTTGTATCGACTGCGCTTTTTTAGCTTGTCTTTGTAGTCTTAAATTTAAGAGAACAGTACATTTTTAGAGGAATTACAGTCCTTTTTGAAAATGTGATAGAACCGTAAGACTGCACATGTGCAACCAACCCTGACATCCTCTGTTAAGACAAAAGCAGTTTAACGCACACTTCCCCCTTGTTTAGAACATTTCCACTTAAAAATGCAGGAGGGGAAAAGCACCAGCAGACTGTGATAGGAAGTTTCTCAAGCCTTGAAAACTAGAAATCCCATCCTTCGCCAGTGAAATCACATGTCCTTTGGAAAATACTATTCAATAAATGGCCACAATTCCACAGAATCTCCTCAAACTGCCAAAAATAACTCTGAAAGTAGACACTATGGCCAACATAAATTTACTTGAAACATATGGCATGGATGAAGAGCAGTAATCCTACGGATTACATAGTTTGTTTCAGTACAATTGTGCTCAAAACTACCAAGTGAAAACAAAAATGGCCACAAAAATAAGGTAATGGGCTATTAGAACAAAAAATCATAAAAACAATAAAAGGCAAAAGACACCTTGAAAAGGGAGGCAGCGTTCTGAGAAGTCTGTTATACAGTTCAGTTTTACAAGAATTTATGGAGGCACCTTTGAATTTGTACAGCTTGAAATTTTTAGCTTAAAAACCAACAGAGACAGTAGTAAGAGATAAGTGAAACTGCATCTGTGGGAAAAGTAATACAAAATTTTCTACCACGGTAGAGATCAAAGTCCCTCTTAGCTGTGGACAGAGCTATGAAATGTTACTGGATAGAGCAACAGGATTAGGAAACGAGATATTAAGAGATAAAAGCTTTCCAGATATAGACCAACAAACACCACTCAAACGCATACCGCATGCTATTCCTGACAAGGTGGATTCAGTATGCACTGATGAAAATTCAACAGCTGACAATATTATTTTAGCACTATTTAAGCATTGCAAAAACATTAAGGAAAATCTGGTTGTTTTAGATAAACCTGAACTAAGGAACTGCAAGTCACCTGAGATTTAATAAGTCACAACCCACTTTTCTTTACGTTAGCATCCTATTACACCACACAAATGTTACATAATCTTTTCACTTTTAACTAAATAAAATTCAGGAACAATAGCGGAAAGCGAGGTTTTCTGTTAGCCTTTTCAATAGGCTTAATACACTCTGAAAAGAGTGAAAGTCTTATAATCACAGTCACTCTTCTAGCATAGTAAGCTAGCTAAAATAAAACATCTGCTATGCACCCAACGTGCCAGGCGCATCAGTTGGCACCGTAAGGGACACAGATAAGCACACAATGTTAGCAAGAATCATCACTGATAGCTCTCCATTATCATGCCATCTATGCTCTGTTGTCCAAAGTCCAATCAGGATCTAAAAGACTAGGACTTGAAAGTATTACCTGGATGATCATAGAATCATAGATTTTTTTAGGTTGGAAAAGACCTTTAAGGTCATCGAGTCCAACCGTTAACCCAACACTGCCAAGCCTACCACTAAACCGTGTCCCCAAGTGCTACATCCACGCATCTTTTAAATACCTCCAGAGATGGTGACGCCACCACCTCCCTGCACAGCCTGTTCCAATGCTTGACGACCCTTTCGATTAAGAAAGTTTTCCTACTATCCAATCTAAACCTCCCCGGCACAACTTGAAGCCATTTCCTCTTGTCCTATCGTTTGCGCTACTTGGGAAAAGAGACCGATCTCCACCTCACTACACCCTCCTTTCAGGCAGCTGTAGAGAGTGATAAGGTCCCCCCTGAGCTTCCTTTTCTCCAGGCTGAGCACCCCCAGTTCCCCCAGCCGCCTCTCATAAGGCTTGTGCTCCAGCCCCTTCACCAGCTCCGTTGCCTGCCCCTGGACATGCTCCAGCACCTCAGTGTCTTTCTCAGAGTGAACAGCCCAAAACTGATGTCTGTGCCAGAATGAAAAGCAACTTCACATTATTCTAAAACAAATCACTTGCACATAAAAAGATATGATCAGAAGTCACTCATGTAATTTCATAATTTCAGAAGATATAAGCACACAGAAAGCCATCTAAGTATGCTTCCCTACAGGTGTGCTACTCCTCTCGCTTATCTGAAATACAAGTTATTTACTCTGCCTTTCCTTTCTCCATGTCTACCTATGTACCATGAATGTGCTGGCAAAGAAACAATTTTCTGTTAGAAGTGGCAACCTGCTGGGCTAAAGAGCTATGTACAATGTTTTTGTAAATATTTCCCTTCCTACTGTAAGCCCCAATGCCACAGAAGAGCCTCTTTACAAAAGGATCAGCTGTGATTTAAGTATCTACTATTAGGCTGCACGTTTACTTTCAACTTTCGCAGAGCTTCAGTTCCCTCTTCCAGAACATACAG
The DNA here is from genome assembly GCA_035590275.1 of Ibycter americanus. NCBI lineage: Eukaryota > Metazoa > Chordata > Aves > Falconiformes > Falconidae > Ibycter > Ibycter americanus. The sequence goes on along the minus strand of JAVJGI010000064.1, from coordinate 59,186,927 downwards.
GACTGCTCACCTTGCATATGACTTTCTTCTTAAGTATTTTTTTTTTAAATTCAAGAGCCCTTCCTGCTGAAGGACTAATCTTTATGACAACATTTTCGGGAATCATGTGAAAGAAATAGTTAATAATGCAACAGATCCAACCAGGCTTCCTCAACTACTGAAGTATTGGCAAGCTCACATTAGTACAGCAACAGTACTTTCCTCCTCATCTTTTCCAAACGCTTGACCAGGTCCTTTAGCCTTCCCCCTATAAGACAGCGAGCCACTTTGTGGAAGCAAAAATGAAATCAACAGGTCACTGTCACAGGCTTTGTCAAAAGCAAGTACACACCTGCATAAATGCAGACTGTCTCCTGCTTCTGAATTGCGACTGGGTTTGCTTTGTCTCAAATACCATGCGTTCATGTTGCTCTTGAATTGCTTAGAATGCAGTTGTGACATCCCACTTCAGCCAAGGTTGCTGCATTGACTGCTCTCAGACTTTGTCCCCTTTTCACAGAAAAAGGCCAGTGCTATGATCTCACACCCTGGGCATTAACTATTTTATTTCATTTGTTTTTCCTTTTTCTTTTTTTCTTCTTTTTTTTTTTTTTTTTCCTTCTTCAAAAAAGAGGTCAGATATCTTGATATTGATTGCATCTTAGCTAATACTCTGCTCTCTGAGGCTAGTACCAGTTGCCAGAGCTGGTCTGTCTCAGTTACACACACAGAAATCATTTTAAAGTCTGACCTTCAGTCACTGTAATACAATAGCTAGAGAGACACTACCAATATTTTGAGGGGCAGCAGATCAAGAGACTCATTGGGAAAGAAAACAGCACATAGGAAGATGCAGTCCCATGCAGCCAGTGTCTCAAAACACTCCCTCCCTCCAGCAGGCACTGCCCAGCACACCTGACTGGCAAAGCAGCCAGCCTTGTGCAACACATTAATTATAATCCTGTGATAAAATTTCCAGAAAAGGAATTCAGCTGGGAAATTTACAGAAGCAACGCAGCAGCACTGACTGATTCTTATTTCAAGGAAGGATACTAGTTATTTGCTGTCCCATTAGGGTTTAATACATGTAATATATCTTTTCTTTCAAAGCATTACTACTTCTGTTATTATCAATATAGCCCTCACCCAAGCCAGTTATAATTTCCACTTCTTAGAAGTTGTGTCAATGAGTTATGTACAGCCACATTTTATTTTCAAGACCTCTTTCAGGTAATTACTTTGACTAAAGCTGGCTTTAACACTAGAAGAAACTCTTTGAACAAGAGGTAATCTTTTTTCAGGGAAGAAGTTAAACAAAAGAAAATCACTGAAGCTTAGAAGAGTTCTGTAATAGTTCAGATTTAATCTCGTTAGCTCAGTAAGTATACTACAATTATGGCTATGAACTCCAATATATAATCTCTACTTTTTAAATCAATTTATGACTACAAATTAAGCTGCATACTGAGATCAATGGTAAAGGATGGATGCACGGCACAAGATTTTTCTTCCACTATTCTACTGATATATGTACTTGTTGCATCTTCCTAAAGCTTATTGCTTTGGATTCTGGGCCAGAAAGGAACACAAAATTCTGTCTGAATGTTACCTAAAGCTCTGCAGTTACCAGGAAATTGGCGTTTTAAACCTTCTGCAGCTAAAACTTGTTCACACAACATGAAGTGTCAGATGCTACAAAATGCTATAGTTACAGCACCATGCACAAGATACACCTCCATTCCTAACGCTGAGTCAATATTGTTTCTTCCCCACTTCCACCTTTTTCTAACATACTTTTTCCCTCAAATTCTCAGTCTCCTTGCCCTGCCGCAACACTACTACCTCTTCAGCAGAGACCTTCCCTTTCCACAAGTTCTTTCTCCAGTGCAGCTTTCATGCAACCATCACCTCCTACACACCCTTTAGACTCCAGTTCCTTTCCATCCCTCCTCACCCCCTCTTCCTGACTTACTGGCTCAGTGAGTCAATGTTTTCAAGCTTGGCTTTGAGTCTGCTGCGATTTTACTTCCCGTCAGTCCCATCTCCAGTCCTAATCACCCTGCCTGCTTCCCTGCTACCCATGCCAGCCAACGTGCACAAAACCTCACCTCCTGGCAAGGTCCGACCATCTGCAAGGGGACTTTGAGAGCACCACGACTGACATTCCCAGTCCTCAGCTGTGCATGCAAACCCAAAACAACATGCTATAACCTAGACTCAACAGTTACAGAAGAGTCCTGTTCACCATGGAGAACACTTCTGAGGGCACTAAGCCACAAAGTGCTACAGTTACCAAGAACCATTAAAATGAGTTTTCAATGGCTTCTAGCTTGGTTTGTTGTAGCAAGAGGAATATGACTGACACCAAAAGGTCAGGACCACAACTGGCATCAGGCATCTAATATCAAAGATGCTTAAAAGCGGAGGTCACTATAGAGCAGCATAGGGCTGAATGCTTACAGGGTGCAGGTACAGACACTGCCACAAGTACCTAGGCAACTACTGTGAGACGTTTGGGCTGAAATGGCTGGTTCCACAAATCCCAAATAACAGAGTAAAGGACTGAATAAGCAGTGCTCAGTAACCTCACGGAAGAGACACTATAAACCTGAACCGAACTATCAGAAAAGCTGCATCAAGCTGTGAAGATGCATTTCACTATTATCCTTCCATGCAGACCAAGAACAGCATTCTTCTACAATCTGCAAGCAGAAGCTGTTTGAAATGCTCTTCTAAAAAGAAATTAAGTCACGACAAAAGATTAACAAGTTAGAGAAACTAAGAAAAGGAGCTAGAAGCAGAAGAATGAAAGAGATACTCTGCTGCTGTCACGCATTTACTGCACTTGGAAGGATAACGCATACACAGGTGCGGTATTTACACCCAGCAGCCAACTGTGACCGACAGCTTGCCGGAGCTCGCTGGAGCTACACTTTCACAAGTCACATTCACAAGCGGTCATGCAAATTACTGCCCTATTACTTCCAGAGGAACATTACTTTTGAAAGCCAGTATCAATTTCATACAAGGGTCTATAAAAAGACCAGGGAAAGTTTTAATACATGTATTAACATGACAAGGTTGAATCTGATTAAAGAAATTCTGCTAAAGAAATGGGAGGAGTGATTGAATTTATCATTCTGCACTGAGATTTAAAGGCTGCGTAATCACATGGCACTGGCAACTTCAAAAAGTAGTACGCAAAATATTGGGCATATTCAAGAGCCCAAGCTAACAAAATACACCACAGAGCACACCACTTAAAATCACTGGCTAAGCTATTACAAGTGGTGTATGTTCAGCAGCAGATCATTGGCCCTAAGTCTTGAATTAGTAAATTCATTTATTTCCCTGCAGGCAATGAATAAAGGATATTAACACAGCATAAATGGGAGAATGCTTGACATCAAAGCAGTTTCAAATTCAAAGTATCTTCAAACGTAGTTGTTAACAGTTGTAGAGTCCTTTTCTTCTTAGGACACAGGAGAGCTGGGGTAGGGCATTTACTGCTCTAACAGCAGAGGCTGGTGCTAGCTGTTCACATTAAGAGCTATTAAAAAATTTTTTTTTGCAAACAAGTTCTACAGCAGTAGTAATAGGCTAATAAAAAGGCAGAGCAACTGCTTTCCGCAAGACAGCATCATCTGTTATGAAATCTAGATCTAAAAAAGCAGAAGAACATAAATGTAAGACCCTTAAGCGTTCAAGAACATCTTAACTAAAAACATAAATACGCCAGTCTTTCCTACTACATTAAATATTTTTTAGCCACACGAAGCGCGCCTCGGCAAAATTCAAATAAATTGTGTATTATATAACAACCTACATAGCGCAATTCAAAAGAACTTAAAAGGCAAACAACTGCTGCACTGTTTGCTTTGACAGCCTTCTGTTGACAGACAGACAAAACTGAATCTCCCCAACAATTGATGGCAAAGTTTTAATGACTGCAGAATGTCAAATCTGCAGAAATCGAGGTCTGCCATTTCATGGTTCCTGCTGTGCTTTCCCACTGAAGTTCTTCATCGTAATACTTAGCAGTAAGATAGAAAAATGCTGTTCATGGACTGCTTAAAATTTTATTTAGCTCGTTTCTCATTATTAGCTTCCAGTGAAAATGCTGTCAGCCTCCCTCAGTGTTTCCCTCTTTAGTGAAGACCATGTCAGAAGAAAGCTGAAAAAGTTACAGAAGCTGGTTAAAAACTAATTAATACCAAAAGTTTTTCTTGACAAGTAATACAGCTACTAGAAAAATAAATTGTTTTGATAGCTTGCATATAGTAGGCAGCAGTTTTAAAAACCCTAAAAATACTACTTGCAATAACAGTGTTTATGTGCCTAACACTTCCAAGGACAGCCTCCTTTCATATAGCAGTTGGGGTGTGTGTGTGTAAGTGAGGAATACCGGGAAGCAGAAGAAAGACTGAGCATATTTGATGATAGCTGACTCAGAGCATGGCGAAGGTGGGATTTGAAGTACAAACGAAAATCATTTTACAGTACACTTGCTCAACGATTTCCGCTTCCTCACCCTTCCACCCAAAAATATGCTATATTAATATATTCTTAGTTAACACTTTGTAAAGTGAATGAAACCAAAGTTCAATGAAACTGGCAGGCATCTGCTGATGCACGGTCTGCTTCATACATACTAGATGCTTACAGCAGGCTGCCTGGCGGGATACATTTGGCTCTGAAGGAGCATCAAAGTATTTTCCTGATCTTCAGATTTGTTAAATTCTCAAAAGCTTTTAATAATACAGTAGTTATGTGTTAACAATTCTTTTTAAAAACTCTTAATATTCACCACTTAAGAGTCTAGTTTTAACTGACTACATTATTTCACTTCATGCATTATTCAGAGGTTTACTGTCCAGGAGACAGGTTGGGACCACTATGATCCATCAAGTAGTCCATTTCTTAAAGATGGCTGTTCAGATAACATCAAGAAGGGTTTTCGAAGTAAGATACTGCTAAAACCACATCATTACGACTCAAGCAATTGCTTTCATTTCAGGCAAAAATTCAAGACAATACTCTCATTTGTTTAAGTTAGCGTTCTCTATGAACCCCAGCATTTGTCAGAAAAACAATCAATGGACAGCAGCTTCACTTAATTAAAAGAAAACTTATTTGGAAGCCCTACACAGCCTTCAGTACCACAAACAAGCACATTTTGGACTGGTCATGACAGTAACAACTTGATGGCTTTGGCCCTTCCAAGTCTTGACAGACAGCTTAAAGAGCATTTTTAAGAAACGTACGCTGCACAATTGTGACTTCGTGCAGCTGCAGAAGCCATCCAGATGCGGATCCATCACCGCGATAGCGATGCAGCTGTTGAGAGATTCATGGCGACGCTGCAACCAAATGCTGTTAACTATCGCTACCCACTCTCTGTAATTAGTTTAGAAATAACACCTTCATCACTCAATACGACTAGCCTACTGGGATGCACGCTGGAAAACACATTATGCTTTGCAGAGGCATTATTCATGCCAGCACTCTCAGATCACGGGTTTGTAATATTTTTTATTTTCCTCCGGGCAAGTTCTTCCCCCTCTCTTGCCAGAGCTCTCTAGGAAAGTCCACCAAGCCCAGACAAAGGCCACCCACCCGGTAAGGGGGGCACCCGCCAGCGAGCCACCGACGGCTGCAAGGGAAGCGTTACCTCCGTTGATGGGGACGGGAGCCACCAGCAGGCCCTTGACCTCCACCTTGGGGGAATCCTGCCCGTAGCGGCCGCGGTCGATCCTCAGCAGCGTGGGGCCGCCCCGCTCGGGGCTCAGCACCGTCACGTTGATGAGGGCGGTGTAGTACGCCTGGCTGGCGTTGTCAGCGCCGGCCGGCCGGCCCCAGCAGTGCCAGAGCAGCAGCAGCAGCAGGACGGGGGAGCCGCCGTTCCGGTGCTGGCGAGCCCACCGCCAGCTCATCTTCGACTCCGGGCGAGCCGACGGCCGTCACCGCTTGCCTCCGCCGCTCCCCCCGCTCCCTCGAGGCAGCGCCGAGCCCCACACGCCCGGGTGTATTTTATCCCATCTGACAGCCCCGGAGCGGAGAAAGGCCAAAAGCAAGGCGGAGGGGGGAGGAGAGCACGGGCTCATGCCATGGGAGGAGCCAGGGGAGTCATGGCAGGTCCCAGCCTAGTCCGATCCGTCGACCGCGGCCCCGGGGGGAG
>JAVJGI010000064.1:59118064-59177983 GCA_035590275.1 Ibycter americanus | reverse complement strand
GGGCTCCGCCGGCCTTGGCCACTGCCGGCGCCCGGCCCCGCTGTGTGGGGAAGGAGGCAGGAGGGTCCGCGGCGGCGAGGAAGGGTCGCGGCTGTGGGGAGATGGCAGCGGGGCGAGGGGCTGGCTGCTGGGCCGCCAGCTCTCGGCTGCAAGCGCAACCAAAGCGCATCCGGCTTCATCATGAGAAAAGACCGAGTTTCATCCTGGATGGAAATGCCACAGAGGCCAGCTGTTTCCTAGAGGATGCATGGAAATGCAAAGGGATGCGAAAGTTGAAATAATAAACCCCAAACGTGCTGGTTGCTTGGGCCGGAGCGGGCCTGGCCAGCGCTGTGCGGGGAGCCGGCAGCCCCATGCGGCAGCCGTGGCCTCCAGGAACCAGGGAGCAGCTGCCAGTTACGACTTTATTCATTTTCACATTTAGATATTACAACAAAACTCTTAGTGACAAAGGATAACAAGTACTATAGGAGGAGAGGAAAGAAAGCAGTGTTCTAACTGGTTTGATATATAACCGTGAACTTCCAGAGACTAGACTCAACGTGAGTTATAAACACTCACATACGCTCACTGGTAGGAAAACTTCTCACGTGCAAACACCCACACGCTCACCCACAAAACACTCACACACACAGACCACACTTTTGTACTCGCACGTAACCCATGTTGTAACCTACTTGCTTTGAAGGCAGCCCACTGAAACATTGAATGCTGCTGTAGCAACAACAGGTACCAGGTTAAAATATTGCAATATAAATGAAGTGTTACTTGATACACAGGTTTTTTTCTTCAGAGACACACGTGTATTTGCAAGTAGGGGACCCAACACTTCGTTCTCATGAGGGAGGAATGTCCTCTGAACACCAACACTTTGTAAGGAAAAAGGAGACTGCGCACAGAGTGGGAACAGTCATTTTAAAGGAGGATGATGATAAATAGCTTAGCTTCAGTGCTGAGTTCCAGTAAAAAGCCCAAACAAAACAAAACAGGGAGTGTATTGTGAACGGAGCAAGCACAATTATTGAACCCTGGATTTTAAAAGTTGAAATACTCCCTTGTCTCTGTGGAATGACAGACAACACTGTTACCTCACATCTTAAAACCAAAACAGACCAGCTTCATTTCATGCTCACGCTTATCTGGAGACTGTAAAAAAAATGCCAGGAATAATGCAAGAGTGTGGGGAAGGGTATCAGGTTTGTACACTCTAATTTTAGTATACATTTAAGAGGGTGAAAGTACAATTGTCTCAACAGCTATCACACACAACAATTGTTCTTCATCATCAGGAGTGTCTGAAGAGAAGCCAGCGTTTGCTCATATCATGGCTGCATTGTTCATGCAATGCTGTTGATGCAGATACAATAGGCTCTGATCCCCCCGCCCCTCAAGATAGTGCAAAAGAGAGAAAATAAACTTCTGTGGAGTGGAATGATTGAAATGTTCAAAAATCAGATGTCACACCAGCACCTTCCCCAGAGTGAAGCAGGGGGTTGTTAACAATGGCTCTAATGAAGTAACCCTTCACAAGGATGCTTGAGAGCAATTTACAGCTGAACCTAGAGACAAAGTGTAGCTGCCCTGGCTGGTTGGGAGTGCTGACAGCCAGCCAGGGCGCTCTGATGCCTCTGTTCCCTTTCTGCTGAGGAATCCTGCCAGTGCCCTACAAGTGTTGGGCTTTGCTAATACGTTTCTATCCTTCACATATGGACAAGGACTTCCAGCTACTTTGGAATTCTGTTTTTCAACTATTATTTTATTTATAGGCCCTCCCTTGGGCCCTCTCTCAGATGGGGCTGTGTTTCCAGGCAGAGAACTGCTTGTGAAGCACTGGAAACACAAGAGCCTGGGTCCAATGGATGCACATTACCCAACCAGCAGCCTGAATTTAACTCAGCCGTCCGTCACCTTCCACCCACGTGAATGCTGGTGGAAACCCCCAGAAGCACAGGTCACATGCAGCCTTCCTTCTGTGAAGGGAACCACCAGTTCAAAAACCAGGGCAAGATGAGGGCAGGAGAATTTGGTCTGGCCTACACCCCGTTGGCTGTCTTACTTCCTTGGCCTGGCTGTTCAGCATCTCCTGCCAGAGGATTCTTATTGAGTCATAACAATTACTTAAAGATGCTTAAATTCCTGGCAACTTCAGGGGACACCAGTAGAAGTCAAGGAATTCATTGTCACATGCAGTTTCCAATTCCACATCCTGAGCCAGTTTGGCTCAAGCTGGTCTGGTTTTGTGCCTCTTTTTTGCCATGGAAATCGCAGCCATGTCTTCCTGCTGACATGAAAAGGGAGGGCAACATTGGCCGCTCTGCACAGGCTTAGAGAATCTGAATGACAGGCATGCTTTTCCCATGTGCTAAATAAATCTCCCCGTTACGCTTGTGCGGAGAACTATAATTAAGACTTGGGAAAGTCATCCATAAGGACTCGCAGGCTCACATCAGGAAACGCATGAAACCCTCTGCTGGAAAAGAAATACAGTTTGGGAAAGCAGTACGTCTGACAGGAAATACAATTTTAAAAGTCCAAACTAAACCCTTGGCTCTGCGCACAGAGGTGTGGCCCACAGGCGGAAACTCCCTGGTGCTGAGATGCCCTGGTGCAAAGACTGCCAGCCACAGGAATGTGGGAGAAGAGATAACGACCTGTTCAGACGAGCCTCTTCACCCAGACTCCTTTGGCGGTGATGTAACCATGCTCTGTGGCTGAGCTCTCAGATTGTGAGCAGGATGGAAAGAAGTAGGTGGGAAGTGGTGAGGCAGCAGCACAGAAATCTGTAGAGAGGGGCTGCGGAGGCTCCCCAGAGTTCTGAATTTGCATGGTATCTTTTAGAAACAAAAGGCCCAAGTGATGAGATGTTTCCTCAGCAAATAAATATTCCTCAGTCCTCCAGAGACAGGTACACTGTGCTGGTGGCTCTGCAACAGAAACCAGAGAGGACCCTGTTGGGCAGAGGGTGCCTCCTTAGAGCCAGGGAACTAGGGCAATAGAAAAGGTCATGGTGCAGAACTGTCCATCCAGGAGAATTGGGACGTGAGCCCTGGCCAGGTGCTGCCCTCCATGTGTTCAGTGATGCCAACACACAAGGGGCTGCAACTCAGGGCACTTCATTGCTGGAGCTCTGTTCCTTCCATTGTTTCCAAAACCTTTGCAGCAACTTGAAAATAAACATTTCAGTCCCTAGCACTTTGATCCTTTTCCTCCCAGCAAACAACCCATTTTCACTCTATGTTTAGAAACCAGCTGAAATTAACACAGCTTTGCTTTAATTTCTCATTCGAGCAACAAATGATCTCAGCATTGCTCTGGCAGAAGGGGAAGGTGGGAGCAGCAGACCTGTGAGGAACCTGCTCCCAGCACAGATCATACGAAACCCTGTTTTGCACAGGGCCTGCAAAAAGAGTTGCTGTTTATCTCATTGGGAGGACTCTAGCCATCAGCTGATGACCTACTCAGCGCTAGCTGTGTTGAGATGGCTAAAATAAGGCAGATTGACAGGTTTCCCCCCAGCAGAGATGGGAAGGGTGTGGGTGTTGCTCACAGAGGAGATGGAGAGGCTGGCACCTATCCAGAATGAACAATGTGCATGAACATTTACAAAGATCCCTTGGGATCTCTCCGTATTCCTCTTTAAAATGTCCTGCTCTTGCTGCTAATACCACTAGGGATTTCTTCCCTTTGATTCTGCTCCACAGCTCAGCAGCTGACATCATGAAGAGAGGAGGAGGAAGCAATCCAAGGAAAAACATTCAGGCTGCACACCAGGAAGAAACTTGAGACTAAGACAGATCTATTTATATCTGACCTGAAATGGGCTTTCTGAATGGGAAGCTGATCTGAGTGGAGGCTGGATGCTAGGCAGAAGGTGCTGTAGTGCCGAACACAGGCACCCACTCGCTGGCAGAATGCATCTGTCTGAGCCGCAGGAAGAAAAGAAATGCGAGGAATCAGTGAGGCGTGCTCTCCAGTCCTGGCACGGGGAAGCTGCAGCTGGAGATGCTGCATGGGCCATCGTGCTGCGGTTCCAAGGACATTGGTGTTCCCCATCCGTTCAGAGTAGGTTCCCTGTTGGGGTTGGGCATAGGTTGAAGGAGAAGCTCTGCGTGACCCTGATGACATGCCTGGAGGGTGAGAGGGGATGCCTCGGTAGGCGCCTCCAGGGCCTGATGCCATTAGTACTGCTCGGAGAAGAAGGAAGCGTGGAGAGTGGGGGGGCTGGCCCCCTCTCCAGGTGGGGTGCAGCTGCCGTCCTCAGAGTGTTCTGACAGCTCCCCATATTCACTGTTGTAAAAAGTCTGGCCTCCGACTTGGGACCCATACAACGGCCGACATCTGCCCCGCAGGTCCAACTGTTCCCCTGACAGCTCTGCAGTTCGGCTGGGCCCTTTACTGCTGTGAGGGAGAGAGATACAGAAGATCAATCTGAGCACTCCTGGAAAGCCTCTGTCCTGCTTAGAGAGATCCCACCTTCAGGAAACATCATCTGCTAATGCACGGGGCAGAGGCAGGGTCAGGAATCGAACTACACCTCCATTTCAAAGCACAACACCAAGCCTCTCTCTAAACCTAAGCACAGCCTGTATGTTTTGTGAAAAATCTGCATGTAACCTGGCAACAGAGTTAATTCAGCTCGTCTGGATACCATTGGGAAGCCCAGGGAAGGGTTGGGACCCCAATGAGCAGGCAGAGACAAGAGACATTGCCTCAATTGCTCCTAGACCTGGCAGGAGTAACAGAAACTGATACAAACCAACAGCCAGGATGGGGGAAAGGAAATGAAGGAAGATGATGAAGAAGATGTGGGAGGAAATCAGCAATCCCATCTCAGCACCTGCCAATACCAGGTGACTGGGAAGAAGTCACAAGAGCGAGGGCAGGGACACATTCAAGGAGAGGTTTAAGGGCAGTGATTTCCAGGAGACGGGACACCAGGTAGCCCACGGTGTAGGAGACAACAGGAATGTGCCTTAGGGAAAAGAGGACAAGGACAAGAAGCAGGAGACAGTCTGATACAACAGCAGAGAGGCCACAGGGCTATGGATAAGGGAAAAGACTATGACCAGTCTGATCTGATGTGGGGAGGTAGAGGAGGTGAGGAAGGGGCTTGGGACTGGCCTTGTCTACACATGGGCTGACATGGCTCGCTCAACACACTGTCACACAGAGACAAGGTCCCAACCTGCTCTGGCACCAAGCAGAGATGAGCTGGACAGGTTCCTTCCCAGTTTCCAAGCCTGGGGCAAGGACATAACCATCCATAACATCCGCAGCCCCAAGAGTGCCAGCTCAACCTGCCAGGCTCAGTACCGGCATGTGTGAAGTCCTAAGGCCTGTACCATCCCAGCAATGCCACATCGGGGCCCTGTACCGCACGGATCAGGGCTGGGGAAGGGAGGTGGCAGCCACATAGTTTCCATCCATCCCACCTGCCTCTGCTTGAACAAGGCCTGACACATTTCATCAGAAAATGTCAATAAGCATTAAGAGTCTTATTAACACCACCACTCCACTGTGCCTCATTATCTTAACAGACATGTTCTCATTGAATAGGCACAGTTTATATTTGTAAACCCTGGGAAGCAGCAGGCAGGTCTGCTCTTTGTGCGTTTTGCCTCTCGTTAATGTGTGCACGGACCTTTCTGGCTCAGGGCCCAGAGCCCTGCTGCTGCTGCGAGCTCCAAGAGGTATACCCTATGGGGAGAGACCGAGAGCTGCCTCCTGGTCTCAGTGCATTTGGCAGCAGGGAGGTCTGAGTGGCTAGACTTAAGGAGTACCTGAATCCACCTTCTTTTCTGTGTCGGTTTTCTATCCTCTCAAATTCCTCAGATGCCAGAACCATCCCACTGTCTGTCTGATTGTCCTGGAAGGAAGCAACAGGAGTTATCAGTAACATCCCTGTCGACTGATCAGAGCGGGAAGGGAGGAGGAATCATTCAGGAGATGAGACCATGTGTATCTGTGATGGGGAAAAAGAAGTAGGGGCACTTTACCAGCATGCTCCATGGTCTTGCTGGAACTGAATTTTTTTAGGCGCCTTCTTAAAAGTAGCACATAGGTAGGATTTATGTGTGCAGTTCAGTGCCACTTTTTTTTGGGGGGTGGGGTGGGAACAAACCCTCCCTGCCTCGAAGATGTATTACCATCAATTCTGTGAGAGGTGAGATTTTCCTCTGAGACTAAAAGGCATGACTTCAATTTTGCCACTAGAGGAGATACAAGTACTAGCTCAGTTCAGAGAGGCCAGAAGGGTCCCTGCTGCATGCTGCCATATGGATCAAGATATGGGAGGTGCAGACAAGCACTCTGGATTTACCTAGTCCTGGCTGGATTTCAGTAAGCTTAACCAGGCCATGCTCACAGATTTGAGAAGGGTGAAGAGGAGGCTCTTCTCTGAGGTACTTTGTAGTCCCCCTTGCTTGCAGATCTAACCTATTTCACAGTCAGGCAGTACGAGCTGTGCTGTACAGAAACCCCTATGTGCCAGGTGGAGAAATGAAAGTGCATAGGACTGGACGGACTGAACAGAAATGACACAGACAGACTGACATTAGATAGGAGTAGGAGTGATCTTCCTTCCATGATCTTAACAGCAAAAGTGTCAGGAAACAGCTGAACATTTCTTTGCCCCCTGCTCAACTCCACTCAGATGCTACTCACCGGGTGTGCCTTGTACATTGTATGTGTCATGGGAAACTCTTCAAAAGTCTTTATCCTGGATGGACACCTGATCTGATTTCCTCCCGTCAAACAACCAGGGAATGAGACACAGTTGTAGTATCTGCCAAGAGAAGCGTACTGCATTCAGTAAAACCAACAGAGTCAATGTCATGAATAAACAGGACCTGAACCCAACGTCTCCACGCAAACAAAGTATGGAGGGAGGTGAATGACCCACATGGTGGATTGTGGGAGGGGAATGGGGACACCTTAGACCTCTTAACCCCATACTACTTCTGCAGTGGGGAGCACCCAGACTTCCTGATGAAATCAGGCCCCGATTATCTCTCCACTTTGGATAAGCAGAATAATGTCATGTAGATCCCAGGCATCACACTATTACAGCTCCCCGGAGATGAGAAGCCTAGGCCTAATTGTTTGGGTTAGTTAGGAACAGATAGGATGAAGCTCCTGCATTAGCAGAAGGGCAGAAATGCAGCTGACACCTTTCCTCATCTACCTAACGGGCCACACCGCCTTTAATGGGACCTGATGCTCCAGCAGCGTAGCTGGAGGCAGAAGAAATGTCATAGGCTTACGCATCAAGGCCTCTTTCTCATCACCAAAGGAAAGTGATTTTGCTTTTATAAGCAGGGTGCTATGGCCTAAATGCCTGGATCACACCTGACCACCTGGGATTTTTCCAACATCTTGCTACTGGGTTCTCCCCATATCCCTCAGGCTCCCTTACAGCTCAGGCTGCTGGCTGCTTGCTGGGCTCTTGCTGCCCTTTTCAGAGGGGATTCACCTTGCTGCTAGGCTGTGGCAGCGTATCCTCATGTCAAAGTCCTCTTCATCTGAGTTTTGCTGGGCAGAGGAAGGCACCTGGGAGAAGCCATCATCTTCTGAGCTCTGGGAGTCGTTCAGTGGGATGTAATCCTTCCCTTCCTGGTAGGAAGAACAGTGAGTAGCTTTACAAGAAGGGGAGGGTTTTCCCACAAGAAAGAGCTCTACAAGCAAAAACTGTCAGAGCTGGGGACGAAAATTTCTAGTTTATGTCTTTTGTTTCTCTGGGACAAAATATCTGGCTGCAGATTTCTGTGCCCTCTGTGTTAAGTACCTGCAAGTGTTGCAGGTGCATGGAGGTGCGTGTGAGCAGGAACACAACCCAGTCCTACGGCACCTACGGTTCTTTAGCCTACAAGGACAGAGCACTGTGCTCTGGGGGCACATCATTGTGGCTTAGTCATGCCTGTGCTGGGATCCAGTGCCGAAAGGTTAAAATCAGGGACGTCAGGATGAGACAGTACACATATTTAAGCATTTAACTATCGTTTTCTGAAACAGAATACCAAGAAAATGTTAAAATCAGAGCTGCATGCTCATCGCCGTTAAAAGTCCTGGTGAGTTACTGCATGGCAGTGATTAGTAATAGTTTCAAAGAAATCTGTATATCTGACTGCTGTAATGGAACAGTTGTTTGGTTCACATGGTCCTGACATTTAAATTTGAGGACAGAGTTTCAGAAACCCTGGTGAAGTCCTGGCTTTCATTATGCAGGCATGTGGGAGGCAGGAGTGCCTGGACCTTGACTCAGCTGAAAAATTTCCAATAATCATCTGGGGATTAGGATGGAAATACTGTAATGACGACTGAGAGGGCACCCACCCTGCAAGAAGTGGAGCTATATTAGGATGCAGCTAGAGGGCTACCACAGAAATGAGCTCTCCAGCCGCTCTTGGAAACAGACCTCTCTGATCCAGGAAACGCTGTTATCCCTTGGCCTACGCAAAGGTATTGCATTGGCCAGGGTGTCAGAGGACAGCAAAGTGGGGGAGCTAGCAGCGGGAGAAGACAGAGCTGCCTGGAGCTGAGCAGGGACACAGAGAAATTTTCACCTGCTGGACATTTTCCTGAAGAAGGTTCCCCAGTATCTCCACCAGGTCGGAGAAAGTTGGTCTCTCCTTGGGATCGCCATGCCAGCAGCTCAGCATTATACGGTAACTGCCAAGAAGAGATGCTGGTTTTATGCCACAGAAACCCCCTCCTACCCCACTCTGCAGCTCACATCCACATTGTCCCGTTGGGACAGCATGTACCCGCACTGTGAAGGAAAGCTTGGCACCCCCAGCCCACTGGCCATGTGGACCTACTGGAAGGGAGTTGGTTCGTTATGCTCTGAATATAACAGTGCACAAGGAGCTAATTCGGACACCTCTGATACCCTTCAGAGTGGGAAAGCACATTGCCCACTTACAGACCCATCCCAGCATGGGTATGCAAGGGTACCTAGAGAGCTCCGATTTGAACCCATCTGGCTTGTCCTCCAGGCAGCTGCCTGGAGTGAAGGATGCATTGGCTCATCCCCCACCCTGGCTGAAAGGCCTTTGCATCCCACAAAGGGGCCTGTCCTGCCCTATGCTGGTATCCGTGAGGTTTCTAACTCACATTTCTGCTGTGGCGTACTCTGGGGCTCTCATCCTGGTACCGTCTTTGAGCCTCTGGCAGAACTCCTCATTGATCTGGACTCCAGGGTATGGAGATGCCCCTAAAGGATGTTTAAAGAGGGGTGGGAACAAGAAATGTGTCATCAGAAACCAGTCCTTCTGAGACTGCCCTTCCTCCCAGAACACTGGGAGTTGTGATCACTTCTCATACACAGCCCAAGTCCTTGACGCTGCCTGAGACAGGCTCCTCTGCCTCAGTGAGCCAGAGGCCACCTCTGCATGCCCATCTCCCCATCACTCTGCTTGTGGGCAGATATGGCCTCCATATTTTTTCTGCCTACATCAATGTCTCTTCCCATCACTCCTTAGGTGTGCTTCAGAGGGTCAAGGCCTCCTGCAGAGACTCACCCACCAAACCACTACATGGGAAGGGAGGTCTCCCTCGGCAGCATGTGACCCTCATTAGCACTCACCTAGCGAGAATATTTCCCAGAGGAGGACCCCAAAGGACCAGACATCACTCTGGGTAGTGTAGACCTTGTCGAAGATGCTCTCTGGAGCCATCCACTTCAGAGGCAGACGGGCCTGCAGGAGGGAGAGGCAAGGCACAAGCATTCAGTCAGGGACATCTCCCAGGACAGCCTTTCCTGTAGCAACGGGATGAAAGGGATGAAAGAAAACCAGAGCCGATAGCCTTGCTCCTCTCCCCATGGAGGAATGGAGGTTTGGTTAGGCCAGGGGGAGGGATGGAGGCACTGAAAGGGAGAGGAAAGAGTATAAAGAAACAAGAGTAAGTTAATGACAGGCTGAGGGGCAGAAGGAAGGAGATAGATGTCTGCTGGTGGTGGAGGAGGAGAGCACATACATCACTGGACCAACAGTTCCTGGTCCCAGCCACACAAGTGGTTCCACTCCTCCTTTTTTATCTTCTCCTCAGTTTATTTCATCCCGAGAGTAGTTTATGAACACCTCAAGGGGGCCTATTCTGAACAGGGTTTGAGAAGATGCCACTCACACTGCCTTTCCTGACGTAGTCAGGGTCCTTGTAGATGTCCCGGGCCAAGCCAAAGTCACAGATCTTTACCACGTTGTTCTCCGACAGCAGGATATTGCGAGCTGCCAGGTCTCTGTGGATGCACTGAGGGCACGCAAAGAGGAAGGGGCAAAATCAGAGGGACAGCAACACCACCAGAAAGTGCAGAGCACCCCCTTCCCCTTGTGAGCCTGAGCTGTAATGGGGGAATGGTAGAAGTGGGAAAGAGCTAAAGATAACAATTGCAAAAGGAGGTGGTTAAGGAGAGGGTGAAATACAAGAGGACTAATTTCCCATCTTTGTGCGTGCAGGGCTACCTCAGACTTCCTGAGAAGTGTGAGGCAGGGTCATGGAACTTCTCTGTATGTCATCTGTGAAGTGGCTGTAGGCAGGCCTGCTCTGGTCAGGCATGCACAAAAGAAGAGGGGAGTGAAGGAAAGGGTGAACTCACCTTTCGGGATGCCAGGAACTCCATGCCACGTGCTACCTGGAAGCTGTAGCATATCAGGTCTTCCATTGTCAAGGGACTTTGCCACAAGTCATCCACTGTCCAGGAGTACAAGAAAATGATTATACAGTAAGCGCTCTTTTGTCATTCTTCCGTTTCTCCAGGACTGTGGGATACAGCCAGCCCCTAGGTGAGATACAGCTAGTCCTCAGTGCTAACTGGAGTAACCAGCTCCCCTCTAGGACTTTCTGCGTAGGTCGCAGAAAGCACATGGCAGGGACCTGCTCAAGTGTGAGGAGAATGAGTCCAGCCTCCAGCACACGTCATTCAGACAGGGCTGTGGGGAACAGGGCTGGAAGGGACTCTGAGGGTCAGCTTGTCATTCCTGTCCTAGGGAGGACCTACTGAGATCCCCCTCAAATCTCCTTTCTTTAGGCTAAAAAAATCCAAGGGGATTTAACCCTCCCTTCTGGGTTTTGAGAGTCTATTATAAGACAACAGATGACTCTGATAGCCCTGTTCAGGGAATTGCTATGCCACTGGAGTGATCAGCTGCAGGGCTGGGTCCTAGCTCCCCACTGTCATGCCCTACCCACTCCCCAAGCTAGCCAAGTCTGGCATTTTTTTGGTGGGCCAGGTGAGGAGCCGCTGCCAAGGCTGGAGTATTACCTTCCTGGATTGGCTGTGCTGTCTGGTTCTTGTGCATCAGGAAGCGGTTGAAGATAGCGCTGTCGCTAGTCCCAGAACGACTTCTCCTGTCTGCTCTCACTGCCTCCACGATGGACTGAACCTGAATACGCAGCCTGGGAGACTTCTCCTGGCAAGGAGACCAAATCAAAACTCTCAGGAGGCACCACATATTGTAACCCTTGCACTCACAAGCTGCACAGTCTTTTCCTGTTCTTGGAATGTAATTCTGGCCTGGAAGCACCTATCTTCCCTTGCAGAAAGAAATTGCTTCCCTGATGTGCATGTGAGCCAAGATCACTGTGTAAAGTTGATCTGCTGCTAGACAGAGGGTGTCTTTGTCCCATTGTCAGATCACATTTCACGCTACATGGCTTCCTTCCCTAGACATGGGACAGGTCTCTAGGGACAAAGGAAGACACTTACCCTGTAAGGACTGAATCCTTCCCGCTTGGTCCGCAGGTAGTTGGAGAGGTTTCCATACTTGCAGAACTCAACAATAACCATGAGTGGACCTGGTGAGAAGACACCAAAGGTCAGGGGAAGAGGTAAGGGCTTGGGATGGTCAGAATTTGCCCTGACTCATGTCATGTGCGGCCCCACTGAGCTGTGGCACCTGTTCTAAATACACAGACACACTGATAACATCCCCACATGTCCCTGTGGTGGCACATGTGGCCAGCAGAAAGGACACAGGGGACAAGCACTGATCTCTGGGAGCAGGCAGAGTCTGTTGCTCTTGCTCTGAGATATTTACCATTGGGTTTGGTACAGGCACCCAGCAAATTCACCACGTTGAGGTGATTCCCGATGTGAATGAGGATCTTCAGCTCTGACATCAGTGCCTTGTGCTCACTTGCGGTGGCTCCCTCTGGAAACACAGACATGCCACATCACCATGCCTCCTCACAGCATTGCACTCCCCCTCGCCACCCTTCTTCCAGCACAGTGTCAATGTGAGTCTTGCTGAGAAGGCTGTGACCCCAGAGTCTTAGTACATTTTGTTATTGCGCGTTTCCATGTGAAATGTCAGAGCTTTGTCTGGAGATCCCACATCCCTGCTGTAATGTGTAGGGTGCTCCCTGCAGGTGCAGGCACCCAGAGCAAAGGACAACATAACCTGTGCCCGACAGATGTTTCCCTGTGATAGCTGTGCGGGGAAAAAGATCACTTGAGGCTTACACATTTGAATCTTTGCCCTTTTGGCCTCAGAACAGAGATAAAGAGCCATAAAACAATTTGAAGGAAAATTAGAAACAAAAGGCATCTGAGTCTTTTGATCATGACTGAAGATAGGAGCTGTCTCAGCTCAAACCCAGAATATCTTTTTATGATTCCTCTCCAGTAGCAAACAGTGTTGTGCCCCGGTCAGCTCTCTGTACTGCATCTTCTCTCTGAGTGCCTAATTCACATCAACTCTTGATCCTCTGTTTTACCCTCAGGGTGTTCTGTGGTTTTGTGTGCCTTTTTCATACTTCTTGGCTTCCCCACATGCATTTTGCATTACTTAAGAGTTGGTAAATTTAGTCTGAGACAGAAGCATCCTCGTGAGCCGCAGCTGATGGGCCAGCTGAGAGCCATGCCTCAAAGGACTGTGAAGCAAACTTGCATGGCCAGGATGCCCTCTGCGATTTCTGTGCAGATCATTTGCACACTTGCAGTGGTAAGTACTGCTGAGATGAGCCATGACTTGGTTTCCACATACAGGTCACTGCTGGCCAGAGACTGCCTTGGTATTTTGTTGCGTACCAAATTGCAAAATAATGTTTTGGATGCCCGTCTGAAAGTGTGGCTATAAAAGCTTAAAACCTCACTCTGGATTGACCAAGCTTTGGGTGCAAAGCCAATTTAGCCCTCAGAACTGGGTAAGAGCTGCAACCTGCTTCCTTACCCAGGTCTGAACCTGGCCCATAAACACAAAATACAGGCACATTTGGAAGAAGGCAACTGAAAGAAACACTTCTTTCAGTGACCTGCCAAAGAGGGCGTTTGGATTCTTGTTCGTCCTTTGAGACAGATTTCATTCTTTTCCTTTGCAGACAAGCTAAATTTCCTTGAAAGCCGACCTCCTCAAGATCCTGCTGTCTGTTCTGCCACTTGCCTCCCAGTGCAGCTGAATGGGGCTAAAGCATCCATGAGAGGAGGCCAAGAGGATCAACTGTGTTGAGGCCAAGAAGCCATAAATTAAAAGGCTGGCTCCGGCTCCTCTCCTCTAGTTCAGGGCTGGCTTATGCAGAAGCACCCAGGAGTGCTTGTGGGAGATAAAACATTTTTTCCAGAGCTTTAATGAATGCTTTATGCAAAAGACAGGCATTTACAGGGTGGATATTCCCTGGCAGGTGCCTCATTCTTTGCTGTCTACACAGGCTGCATATTCTGCTTCACTGTCCACATACCTTTCAGCATTTTGACTGCTACGGTCTCACAGCTGTTACTTTTATTGATCCCAAATGCTGATGCTTCCACCACTTTCCCAAAGGCACCGTGACCCAGGACTTTACCTATGAGCAAGGAGAGAGGCAGTGTGAAAGAAGGCAGGTGCAGCACAGGCAGAATGGAATGAAAAAACAAAAATCCCAACAGGAAACCAAGGGAAGAAGAAAGAACAAACATCATAAAGGAAAAGGAAGGAGTAGAATATGTGCCCTTCCCAGGTGGCTGCTTGCTTTGTTGGTGAGAATAAGAGAAAGGATGATGGGAGGAACTGAGACAGAGCTGGCATGGACAAAGCAGAGGAAGGAAATGGCCCTGCAGAAGTGAGGGGATGTTTGTTGCCCTTAAGCAGAGCGTGTGGGCAAGGTAAATGTGACACCTTGCAGCAGAGCCACCAGGGCTAATGCCACTGCTCTGTGCCTCAAAGGCAGTCTGCAGCCCTTTTAACTCTCCCAGACAGAGGCAAGAGACTGCAGGTGGGTGTCTCAGCATGAGGAGGATGATGGATGCAGTCTTGATCTGGAGCTTGGGGTACCTGCTGTGGACTGCGTGTTCTGTCCAGATTGCCACTTGGAGAATATGGGGATGTGTTTTAAAGCATGCCCAGAGGTCTTCTGGTCTCAGTGATGCCTGTGTGGGTACACTGGGAGAGTCTGGGCTTACAGTTGGCTCAGACCTGTCCATAGAGTGAGACCCAAAGAGATTGCCCAGGCACAGCTGGGCTTTAGGGACAGTCTGGGGAAGAAGAGGGGAAGCCTGAGGCAGAGAGAAGGCATTAAATACACAGAGGTGAGAAACCTGGTGGAAAACACTGGCTACTGCACACAGTGGCAGGGAGGGAGTCCAGCTCACCTAGGCGTAGGCGGTCTCGCGGGAACTCCCACTTGCTGGAATCATAGGGCAGGTACTCGCACTGCTCCTCCAAGGGCACCTCACCGGGGTCCATGATGATGGAGAGGTAGCCTGTCTTGATGTCTGCATGGGCAGGCTGCAGGAATCAGCCAACACAAAGGGTGAGGAGATGCCCTGCCTGCACTGGGTGCTGACTCCCAGAGGGGATTTGGTTCCTTTGCCTGCCTTGACCTGCTTCCCCCTGGCAAAAGCCATTCCCTGTCACCTCCTTTACCACAGCCCTTATGCACCCTGTCCTTGGTGGTGACAGCACTTGAAGCAGCACTCAATGACCTCTTTTTAGCAGATGCTGTCA
Source organism: Ibycter americanus (assembly GCA_035590275.1). Lineage (NCBI taxonomy): Eukaryota > Metazoa > Chordata > Aves > Falconiformes > Falconidae > Ibycter > Ibycter americanus. Next base: position 59,163,065 of record JAVJGI010000064.1, on the reverse strand, counting down.
TACAGTCCCACATCACAGCAATGGTGTTGCCCCAAGCCCTGCTACATCACCTCCCCTGCCCTGGGACAGAGACACTCACGTACCCGTTTGATGTTACAGAAGATGAGAATAAGGAGGATCCAGAAGAAAACAGCGATAACCCCAGTCCCAATCAGGATGACAATCTCCGCATTGGTCCTGTCATCAGAGCCTGTGGGACGGGAGGGAAATTGCAGCTTCAGAGATTCTCATTCCATGCCCCAGCTCAGCCACCCCCTATGGCCTGCTTCAGGCTGTGGGGAGACTGGGGAGGTGTGTTTGCCTGAGCTAAACATGCTCTAGACTATAGATCCTCCTGTGAGACACCATGCTACTAGCAAGGCCTAGGGGCTTTGGCTGCCTCCTGCTGCTTGGTGTCAGAGGGAAGAGGCATGGGACCTTGGCCACACTCCTACTCCGCCTCTTCATCCCCAGGGGTGTCGTGGCTGCTGGTACCTTCCACAGAGACGCTGGCTGAGGAGTTCACGCAGCCCTTGGCATTGCAGACGCTGCACAGGTAGAGCCCAGCATCCTCCTCCCTCACCCTCTGAATGCTCAGCTTCTGGTTGAAGTCTGCCAGGTCAATCCCTGTAAGGCATGGATGGTTGTGGTGGTCACTCACAAGGAGGGGGGATTAGTATACTGGACTCATTCACACTCAAAATAAGGCTCCTATTTTTTGCCCGGTTCATTTTAGATGGTAGAGTGAAATTGCACCAGCTGGTAGATGCTCCCTTCTGTGGTCTGATGGCCCCAGAAATACCCTGGAGGGACCTTCCCCAGGCAGTATATGGAGGGGATGAAACCCCCACAAACAGTGCTGGGTGGGGATGGTGCCAGGCAGTCCAGCTGGTGTGTCAGGACTTGTTCCTTTCCCTCTGCAATGTGCCTGGATCCCTCCCATGCTCCTTCCATGGGACCTGGGTTTGTCCCTCTGTGAACAGAGATGCCAGGCACTGGACTGAGAGTACGAAGATGAGTGATTTACCTCTCTGCTCTCCAGCTGAATGTGCACATGCACAGACAGTGCTGAGCCAGGCCCTAGGGCATAGACTTGGCCAGCAAAACTGCATCAAACTGGGATAGAACATGATTAAGACTAGAGTTCAGCCAATTCAGAGAATGGCTGCCTTTGCCTGGGTACAGCAACTCCCAGAACCCAGCAGTATTCAGCTCTCCAGCCGCTGGACATGATGCCCTGCCTTTGATTCACCCCCAGCTCACTGTACCTGACACTTCTTCCACCAGTTTCTCGTCTTTGTACCAGCTGATTTCAGGAACGTGGTTGCCATCCACCTTACAGCGCATCTCTATGGAGTCGCTGACGTTCACCCAAATGTCTGTCAGGTTCTGCTTGAGGCGAGGGATCTCCAGGGCTGGAGGAGCAGCACAAAGAGGAGGAGGGGAAAACGGGAAACTGATTGATCAAAAGAATATCTGTGTTCCTGGGGGGCTTTGGGTCTCTGACCCCTGCTGAAGGGTGTCTTGAGAACCCAGGTGCCCTGCCTTTGCCACCTTGAGTTTACTTGCTTGCGTGGCTTCCCCGAGGGATGGACTGGGAAGCTGATGGCAGCAATAGCACCAGCTCTCCTCTGTCACTCCCGCCTGCCCTGTGGACCCTCACCCTGCACAGAGATGTATTTCTTGTGGCAGTGCTTCTCCCGGGTCTTCCTGTTCTGCACCTCACACACGTAGTCTCCCTCCTCGCCCAGGGAGATGTTGGGGATGGTGAGCAGCAAGGTCGCATCGTTGGAGTCAGGCTGGAAGCGCAGCTCCCCCTGCATCTTGGTGGCATAGTGGTGGACATTCTTGCAGTCCAGCACGAGGGGGTTGCCCTCCTCATCATGGAGCTTGGAGAGGTTCAGCCGATACCACTGCAGGTTCTCGTAGGTGTAGTTGTCTGCATTGCAGCTCAGCTGTAGGTCCTGCCCTTCTATGGGCTCTTCCGAGGGCTGGGACTCAATCTCGAACCCGTCTGGAATGGCTTTCAGGAAGGAAATGAATATGTGAATGAGTTTTCGTGGCTGAGCTGCCAGACACAATGAACTTGTCTCCTTGGGCTCAGCTCTCTGAGACCCCCCTGTCCTCAGCCAGGGTAAAGGAAACCAATCTAGAGCAGAACTGTGACATGCAAACTGCTAGCACTCGACAGCTTAAGCCCAGTGAGTGCTACGGGATATGCTGAAGTCCCAGGGCCAAATTAAGATGGGGTCACAAGTGTAACAAGTCTGGGAGGTCTGAATTAGGCTGTTACTATCTCAGCTCAGCTGCAGCATTCTGGATTGCACATGTGCCTGCTTTTACATGTGTTGACAGTTACGCAGCCAGGCTGGAGAACTGCATACACAGAGCATTACTCGGGCAGCAACTGAAGATGTTGTTCATCTGCCTCCACACAAGCTGGTGGCTCTGACAGTACAGGTACTACCTATGAGGCTCATGAGCCCTGGCTTCTGGGGTCTGTCCAGAGAGGCATGAAGATAAGCCTCTGCTGTGCCCTTGCTGGGCTCCCTGTCCCCAGTAGACAGGGACAGACTCCTGCCAGCATGGGGTACCGCTGGCTGGAAGTTTATGCAGCTCCTTATGGGCCACAACTCCAGCCCACACTGCTGGGCTTTGGCTTCTACAAACTCGGCTTCCTCCCACCACCAAAATCCCGTGGGGATGCTGCTGGGGGGGCTCGGGCCAGCAGGACCTTCCCTGGGAGCAGGGCGGGCAGTGCCACTAGAGGATGCTCTTGGACCAGGCACATGCCCAGCCCAGGGAGCTGCCTGGGCCTGAACCAGCAGGATGTCCCCAGCCCAGGACCTGCCAGGGCTTCTCCAGGACCTAGGCACAGGCAGCACCGGCTCATCCCCAGGTCTGCCTGCCAAACTCTGCCTGTGCTATCTGTTGCCAGGGTTCCAGGTTTTTGCCACTCAGCAGAGCTCTGGGGCAGCCCTGCTTTCCTGCTGGCTTCCTAGCCACTGTTGAAGGTGCTAACTGTGAATGACAGGACCTGACAGGTCTAGGGACCTGCCTATTTCAAGCAGAGAGCTCGGCTGGTGCATGTCGAGGGGACATCTGCAGTACTTACTGGTCACATAGAAGTAGATCAGTCGCTCATCTCGACCCACTTTATTCGAGGCAATACACTTGTACATGACTGAGACATTGGCCTCCTGGATGGCCAGTTTGCTGACTGTCTGATGGGGGGAGAGAGAGCATAAGGAGTTAGGAAGAGCAGGAGGGAAGAGAAGTAGGATCAGTGCTGCTCTCTGGCAGACAGCGAAGCACACAGCAAGCCTGGCCCCAGGTGGCAGCTGTACCTGGGAAAAGTTTATGCAAAAACAGCCCCTTATTCCATAGCCCTTTGTGCATTTTAAGCCTCATCTGCTGACTCTAGCAACAGCAACGTGGATTTATTCCTGATCTCTGCTCCTTTTTGCAGAGCCCAGCCAGCATAGATGGCTCTCCATTGGGAGCTAAGTCCCTTGGGTCACCATCATGGGGACAGGCCTGCACCCAGCAAGGGGGACATGAACAAGATGCAGGGCTGAGGGGATGGCTAAGCTCCTGCCAAGCTTATAACAGTGGGGAGAAAGGAAAAAAACACCAAGGCTTTGATTCCCTGAGCCCTCTGCAGTTAAGTGACTACTTAGTGTCCCACAGAGTTCAGTGGATTTGACAGGTATTTACAGACCTGCAAGCACTCCTTTTATCCGTAAGGAAATCAAACCTCTGAAAGCATCCCAGCTCTCACTACTTCAGGAAGAGCTGTCATCTTCTCTCTTTAAACTCCAGGTGTACATAGACAGAGTCCTAAAAGCTTCATCCTCCCTCCTTCCAGTAAGACATGACTAAGATTGGGCAAAGAGCCAGGCTGCTGTCCTGGGAGCACAAATCCAGGAGATGCTGCCTCCAAATAAGCCAGGAAAGGCAGCTGGGGAGTAAGGCAGCTCTCCTCCTTCTGGATCGCACTGTACACATGTGAGCTGCCAAATATGTTACAAGCACTCCCCTTAGAGGAGATCTGAAGTTTAAAGCACAGGTTTCTCCTCCCTCCCGGTTTAAATAAGTTCATTACATGCAAAAATCCCTCTAATGAGACAATGTTTAAAATGAAAAAAAAGAAGTGTTCCTACAGGGAAACTACTTTACCTTTACTATTCATCCCATAGACTTTGGGAAGCATTTCCATTCTAAGTGGCAATGTATTAGCTTGTGTTAATCAGAAGGAACAGTCATTCATTCAGTGCATATTCAACACAGCTGAAATGACCTTATTACTAGTACTTTTGTGCATTGCCTTTTCCGTTTCTTGGGGTTATTCAATACAGCTGAAGTGACCCTATTGCTGGCACTTTTGTGTGTTGCTTTTCCTGTTTCTTGGGGATTTTCCTTCTAATCTGCACTGTTACGTTTGAGTTGGGGTTTCTGGATTTGATATCATCCCACTGTCCGCAGTGCATGGCTGTGCACTGCACACACTGTGGCTCATTCTGGCCTTTCTGGACAGAATAAAAAACAAAGGAGGATGGTAAGAGAAGACAGACAGAAAGGAGAAGGAGAGGGAGAGAAAGCAGATTTGAGGACATAACATCCCATCACAAGTGGAAGAGCTCTCTTCTCCCAGAGCTCTTGCACATCCCTGGGCTGCACAACCTGAGTTGGACCTCCAGAACAGTTACAACCAAATAGATGGAATGACAAGGACACAGCTGAGGAATAGGAGGAAGAGAATAAGGAAAAAAGGGAAAGATTAAAAGGGACCAAGATGAGAGACACATCTGGAAGGGGACACAAGGGCTTCTCTCCCAGGAGCTCCCACCACCCCTGTTTGCCTCCCTGAGGGACACCAGTCCCTGCCTCTCCCTTTGGCTGCTCGGGAAGGAGAAGCATCTGCCTCTGCCACCCTTTTGGCAGAGTGATGAACTCCTGGCCAGGCCAGGGAACGGGAAGTGCCTTTGGAGGTGTGTAGGAAAACAGGAAGTGACTTTCGGAAACGGGGGCCCATTTGTTTGTTCTGCATCCCTCTGTGAGCAGCTGGTGCCCGACACCAGTGGGAACAGGAACCCCGTCACAGCGCAGACCTGACACTCGCAGCTACCAGAGAGACAGACACAGAAACAGGCAGCAAGCAGTGTCTGGCTGTTTGCAGGTCACATGCTGCAATGAGGGAGAGATGTTCCTTCCAGAGAGGAAATGCTGTGATGGAGAAGTGGGCTCTGTGGGGCACACGTCCTCTCACTCACAAATCTGCAGCGGCTGGATGCCAGCATCTCCATACCACCCTCACCCCCTGGGATGGGGACAGCTGGATGAAATGCCCTACCACACACTGCATGTTCCCAAGGCCAGAGATTTCCTGGTCAGTTTGTGACTCCTGCTCAGCCTTCCCAGCTGCCCAGGCTGCTCTGTGAGGTTTGGCTGTCCTGGAACAGCTCATGCAAGAGTGCTCAGAAATGGCCATCGGATCCCCCCCAGCACATGTCCCCCATGCCCTCCCCAGCTGGGTGCCCTGTGTTCAACAGCAACCAGTGTAAACCCTCCTGCGCAGTCAGCCCCAGAGGGAGCCTCTCTGGACGCAGGGTAATTTCTCAAAGATGACAGCTCTCCCTCGCCCTGGGGCTGCCTGGTACTGCGGAGCCCCAGAGCTGGGAACGGCCACTGATGGTTTACTTTAGAAGTAGAGGTGTGAAGCCCTCCCCAAATCTGTCTCTGCCAGGCTTTTTTCCAGGCCACTATTGCTGGCTGATTACAAAGGACCCGTTTGAGGGTGCTGTCTGCAGCTCCCCGCTCCGGGACGGGCTTGGGGCTACAGCCTCACCTTGTTCCGCCCCTCCACGAACTCCACCCAGGTGTCAATGCTCTCGATGGGGTTCACTGCGTCCTGCTGCGACACATCTTTCCAGTCCTTGCACTCGGGCATCCGGTCCCGCTGATGACGCCTTGCTGCCCGGTGCCTGCTATTGCTAATCCAGCAGCAGCGGAGGAACAGGAGAAAGAGGAGAGAGACAGACGGAAGGTCAGTTGGGGAAAAGGCAGCAAAAATAGCTTTGTGTCTGAGAATTGATGCCCCTGTCCTCTATCTGCAAAATTTCCCAGGTCTTTTGGTTACACACAGTTCTGATGTGCTTTATAAGGGTGCTTTGCAATCATGAGTGAGGCAAAAACCTATAAATGTGAAAATTGAGGCAGGGAACAGATACTTGTGTCCCAGGCAGTGTTTTCACCCCCAGGCCTGTGGTTTCATGCTAAGGGTGGAGAAAAGCAGGGGTGAAATTGGTTCATGTGTGCCAAAGGCAGTTCTTGATGCCTTTGCTTAGCAACAAGGTCTTAAACCCCTGCTTGGGACTGAGTCAGGGATGTCACAGACTGGCTGGATGCTGGCCTGGAGAGCAGACAGTGCAGCACCCAAGGGTGCTCCTGCTATCCCTGATTCAATAAATAGCAGGAGAGAAACATCCCAAGTAGAGATGCTGCTGGTGTCTCACAGGGCATGGTGGTACCTGTTTGGGCTGAAACAGGCGAGTGGGAGAAAGTGCCCAAATCTGTCAGGGACCCCAGATGCTGCAGCCTGCAGGGTGCTTCTGAAACGCAGGTGGGGCAGGGAGATGGGAGGGTCTGCCCAAAATCCAGGGTGGGAGGTGTGAAGAGAGAAGGCTTACGGTGACAGCGAAGCAGTGGGGAGCTGAGTGCCTGAGAGCAGCGGCAAGGGTGTGTGCTGGCAATGCAGGACAGAGCGCTTGGTGAGGCAAGCACAGCAGTGAGCTGTGTAAACAACAGGAAGCTAGAAAGAAGCCTCCTGCATCCTCTGGAGCTATGCTAGGCAGAAATATGGTGGCCTTGGGAGACAGTGCTCATAATTCATGGGCCTCTCTGCTTCCTGACAGGGCCACAGTGCACTTGCATGTGATGGAGAGCTCTCTGGCATCCCTGGCTCAGCAACAGCCTGCACAGGGCTGCGGGACCTGGCTTCCTTCAGGCACTCTGAAGTCCTCCACTCTGACTGCTGCTCTGGCTACAACTCTCCAGCATCCCTTTTCCTTCTTCCTGTGAGGCTACCACTAAAAAATGCCACTGCAGCCCTGCCTGGTGCTGCCCCAGCTTCCCAGGTTGCAGGCAGTGGCCATACGCCCTTTCTGCCTGCACAAACACCCTCCTGGCAAACCATCCTGGCAGCTGCAGAGATCTGGCACTTCCTCCGGATTCAGCAACTCCTCCTCACATGCAGCAGCTCTGCTCACCTGCCTATGAGTGCTTTTGTTTCCATCATTACTCAGTAGAAGATGAAGGACCAAAAAACCACAGGGACCTTAGGGCAGAAATGGGGTGAGCCCCAACTGCTCTCTCAGGGTCTTACCAAGGGGCTGTGACAATTTCTCCTGCAATATGCCTCAGTTTCCCCATAAGCACAGTGGTCAGTAGTTTTATTGCAGGTGCTGTGAGGTGTGGCAGGGCCACAGACATTCCCTCCTGGATGCTGATGGCCGAGGATGCAGGGAAACTATGGAAGCCCTTGATGCCAGCCAGGCTGGACAAAACTCCCACACGGAGTACAAGAGAATCCATTAGGCTCCACTGCCTCCCCACAGGGTGAGTGGGTGTATGGTGTCTGAGCTATCAGTCAATGCTGTCCTCCTCTTGCCATGTTGTGGCAGTGAGAGCAAAAGCAAGGCAGAGACTGGACACAGCCACAGTCACAAGGAGCCCATAATGCCACGTTGGTCGCCTGGTAAGACATGGGTGTTGGAAGAAATGGCACTTACAGGCTGCGTCGGGAGAACATCCGACAGGGCATCCATGGCCTCCACTGCCACTGGATTACCTCTGGCGCCGGGATGCCATAGACTGTGCAGGTGAGGGCCTGGGGGCTCCTCCTGGAGTAGATGCTCGGGGAAGAGGCTTCCTTCTCATGGATGCGCGGAGGAACTGCAAGGATCAGAGTGACATCATGAGCGGCCCCAGGCTCAGCTGCTGCATCCCCCAGGCCAGGTACAGCCCTCCCCAGGCCCGTCTATAGAGAGACTCGGCACTGAAGCACTATGGCACTCAGGGCAGCTCCTGGGGAGCTCAGGCCTGCAAGGCAGAGCAAGTTATACTTAGGCAAATTCAGGTGACGTCATTTCTCCTTCCTCTGCAGGGTGTGACTGTCTGGATGCTGCAGGGCTCAAAGCACTGTCTGGTAGCCCCCAGCACAGGGCTACAGAGCCTGCCGGAGACAAATCTCCAAGCAGCAATGCTCTTCCAATGCTTTTTGTGCTGGCATCTGGTTCCTGCATGACAGGGACCAGTTTCTGCTGGGGGAAAGCTCCCTAAGAGCTTCCCACTCAGAGGAACTGCTCCAGCTCCAGGTTTCATGTGTGTTGCAGTTGCCCTGCCCTCAAGCCTGCATCAGTCAGGGTCACCCTCAGCAGCATCTCCAACTGCAGTTGGAAAATTGCCCCTGAGAAAGGACATATCCTGCCCAGAGTGATGGAGCCAGGAACAAAACTGTGCCGTATCACACAGGCCACAAGGAACCAGTCTCACTGTAACCAGAGCATCCTTCAGCAGTGGGGGAGAAGGAGATGATGTAGGTACCAACTGCTTTAGGATAGCAATGGGGACTTGGTCTTGGAGCAGCCCAAAGGCTGGGGCCATGAGTGCAGCGCTCTCCCCCCAGCCCCAGCCCTGGCCCCCTCCCTTACCATTGACAATTAACTGGAGGCTGATGCGCTTCTCCAGACCTGCCAGCCTGTTCCGCAGAACCAGTGTGTATGTCCCAGCGTGCTGCTCCGACACATCCTTGATCTGCATTGAAGATTGAGATTGCTTGGGAATTAGCTTCCCGTCCTTGTACCTGCAGGGAGGCAGAGAGAAAATGCAGCCACAGGGAGGAAGTGTCCCACTGGCAGCTGGGCAGGGGTTTGCTGGTCCCCACTAGGGTGCAGTCAGGGTGCCCCTTTCTAGCACTGGGGACCTCTCTGAAGACAACTCTGGGCTTTCTCTGGACCCAAGTTATGGGTCTGTGCATTGTCTTGTATGGATGTGTGTGGGGTCAGGGATGTTGTAGCTGCTCCCTGAGCAGTGTGTAGGTGCAAAGCTCCCAGATCCCAGCAAGCTCTGGCAAAAGTGCAGCACAATGCGGTGCACAGCCTGGCCCACTCTCTTGCTCCCATGGGCAGCCACAATCCTCGCTGCAGGGGTACAAGAGGGGCAGCTCCTGTGGGAGCTCCACTTGGCCTCTCCAGACAGTGCAGAGCTGCCAAGCCAAGCCAGGACCTTTGCTGCTTCTCCCCCAGATGTCACCTCCGCCTGTCCCAAGCTGTGCAGCTGAGAGCCAGGTCAGGGTGGAGAAATGACCCCCATGGGTGGAAAAAAGTGACACTTGGGACAATCTTGGGCACAGAGGGACCTAGCAATGAGGCCAGGCTAGGCTTCCCTACTTGACAGAGGGAAGGAGGAGAGGAGAAGGTGGCTCAGGCCAAGAAAGGTGCGTTACCACTGGAAGTCTGGTGGGGGGTAAGCCACGACTTTCACTGGCAGCTTCACGGCTTCATCTCCTGCAGTTGCTTCTATCACTGGGCCCTTCCTCCACTCCACATTGATGAAGGGCTTTTCTGCAAGAAAAAAGGTGAGTATGGGAGAGGAGAGCACAAAGGGACAGGCTGTCACCAAGCTCTGCTACTCTCCACAGGGCCTGACATCAAGGACCAAGGACAGGTGTGGTGTTGTGGCAGTGCAGTTGAAAACGACTACTTCTCTGCAACGATAATAACCATTCATAACGATAGTAACCACTGTCAAAATAACCAAAATCCACTATTGTCTTGTCTGCCCATACGACCCCCAGCCTTTCTTCCACACCCCTGTTCCCAGCAGGGCCCCTCCCTGGAGCAGAAGGGAGTGGGTGCCAGGCAGGGTCGGGCAGGCCAGCACAGCACTGTGACTGGCAGCTAAAGAGCTGCCTCTGCCTCGCTGTTGGGAGCCATCAGGCACACAGGCAGGCTGCGCTGCCCCGTGACTTTCGGCTGCCACGAGACAGCCGCCCAGTGCCGATGGTGCCTTGCGCACCTGCTTGTGCCTTCCAGGCCAGCCAAGCCACAGGGGCACTGCATCTGCCACAGTGCCATGAGACACGTGTCCTGCCATCCCGCTGGCACTTGGGCCAATTTGGTGTTTGCATCTCTCTCTCTTGTCGTCTTGGCACTTTACTGAATGTGATCGTGCTTCTAGTGTGGTGCTGCGGCACAGAAGAGCTGAGGGACTGGAGGAAGATTGGGTCTCACTAAAGCAGAGTGGGATGGAGGTGCAGGAGCCCCTCTAATGAGCCTTGGGCCAAGCACTGCCTAAGCAGTCTGGGCATTGCTTTGCTTGCAGCTCGGCTCTGGCTGTGGCTCTGCAAGGGAGTGGAAGGCACCGTACCATGCACGATGACATCAGTGCTCTCCTCCAGCATCTGGGCGCCGTTGGTGGCAGTGCATGTGTACTTGCCCAGGTCCTGCTGGCTGACATTGTGGAGGGTCAGGATACTAGAGAGCTCCGTTTGTGTCTGCAGGGATCGACGCTCGGGCTCCATCACTGCCCGCTCTGTCTGTGGGAAAGGACAGAGAGAGGGGGATGAAAGACATCAGTGGGATGAGGCTGTGCAGATGGGCTCCTCACGCCTCTGCTTCTTGCTGCTCAGTGCTTGCCCTTCCCTGGACAAGCATCTCCACCACTGACTGCCATCCTCAGGGGTGGAAAGGCAACAAACCCTATGTGACTGACCGCCTGAGACTGGGGTCAGAATTTAGCACATGTTTAGCTCTGATCTGCAGGCCAGTAACCAGGCTGGGAGCCTACAGGCAAGTGAACTGAGTGGTGCCCTCAGGGGACTTCCCTGTCTTACTGTTCACAAGAACCAGAAGCTACAACAGGGAGAAGACATGGCAGGGAAGGAACCTCCTCACAGGCTCTCGGTAACCAGGGCTGTGTGACTAGAATAGAATCTTTTAAGCCAGTGATGTTTGCTCTGGGTTTGCACTGGTGGAAATGAAGCCGGTGTTTTACTGGGAGAGCTCCAGAGCAATAACACTTTGGCAAGGAGGGTACTTTCTGCCAGGAAGAGGGGTCTTCCCTCTGTCTGCCTTCTGCTTCAGGACAGAAAAATGGAAAAGCACTCTAACCAAGATGTCCGGAGCACAGCGTGGTTAAGAGCATGAAGGCCCTGCCAATATGTGAAGAGGAATAAGGAAGGGGCAGGAGGGGACGACTCAGAGGGAAGTGGTTCAGTGTGTGGGGAGCCGCGCTGTTTGCTGGTACCTGTTTGCCAGGATAAGTCCACTGGAAGTGGACGCCAGAGTTGAACTCGGCCCGCACTGTGCAGTTCAAGACCAGCTTCTCTCCCACTAGTAGCTCCATGGCTTTCTTGGGATACAGCTGGATGTCATACAGCTCACTCCCTGATGCGGAAGAGGCAATGAAAAGACATTTCTGATCTATTAACAATTTGACTTAGACTATGCAGTTACAGGAGGCTTGGGTATGACCTCCTTCTGCTTGGTGTATCTCTGTCTGGCACACAGTAGAGGAGATACAAGCACCACGCAAAGTCAATGTAACTAGAAAGCACCATAACAACCCCATGAGCCACACTGATGGACTTCAGAGTCAACCAAGCTGCCCCACCTGCACCTTCCCAAATATTCACCTGCTATATGGATGATGAAGAAATTGGACCTGAAGACCTTCTTGTCGATGACAGTCTCACACTGGACGAACAAGCAGTCCCTGATCAAGTGTGTGGGTACCTGCACCCCCTTCTTGTTGTCCCAGAAAGTGCTTTTCCCATCAATATGGATGAGGGGATTTTGCTGGAAAAATCAACATTTTGCCAAATGAATGAAGAGGGTGACAGCATTCCCACCCCACCCTTCCAGGCTTTACACTAGCTAACACATCCCTTTTGTGGGAAGAAACGATGCAGCATCATGCTCTGCTGGCCTCCTGCCCTCTCCCCCCGAGGGTTTGTCATCTAGGAATGGTGGCCTCCCCTACACCCCTAGCAGCCGTATCCTGCACCATGAGCCTCTCTGTCTGCAGAGTGGGCCAGAGACTTCCAGGAATGGAAACTTCTAGTGATAGTTAAGGAAACTGATGCTGATGTCCCAAACATCAGCCCCACTGGGATGAGTGCTGACCTTGGGTAGTGTCCTTCCCGGGCAAGGGAAAGGCCCCTGGACCCCAGAGTGTCCCTGGAGGCCTTTGTACAATGGTAACACTCATCCTGGAAGGATGTATTTGCATTGTAAAAAAAAAAAAAAAGAGAGAGAGAAAAAAAAAAAGGCACAAGCAAACTGATAACAGAGCTGTTTTTAGCCATAAGCCCCAGGACCGCAGCCTCCTCCCTTGTGGGTATGCCGACCGCCTAGAGGGTTCGTAGATCACAGAGACCACAGCAAACAGGGGATGCTGTGGGGAAATGGGATTAAAACAAAGTCTTGTTTTGTTTCATAGAATTCCACGGAAGAGAAGCAAGGTTGGCAGGAAACCCGTGAGGTCTGCCCAAGGGAACTGGCCAGCACAGCTTCAACCAGAAAATAAAATGAGGAAGCCAGTGGCTTGTACTTTCCATGGAAAATGTATCCCATGCATTTCCCATTCCTGGCAGTGCCTGTCCTGCTTCCACTGAGGCAATTACAAATGCAGAACAAATGCAATACGTCTTGATCCAGAGTCTCCCACTGGCCGAGCTCTCACCGAGGTCAGCGTGACGTTAAGATCTGGGATGGACACAAGGCACGGTACCCAAGTGTTCTCCTTGTTGCTGATGAGGAGGGTCTCCGGCTTATTGATAAATGGCTGTTCAAAATCTGAAGAAGAGATATAAGGAGAAGAACAACTAAACAGGCAAGAAAAGAACTGGGAAGAGAGACCAACCAGAAGAAAAGGAGGCTTTCTGGCTTTCTTTAACACAGCATGAGCTTGCCAGCGGGACTTGTCACAACGTGTGACAGTCAGAGGAGGCACCTGGTGCTTGGGAATGCAAAGGGAGCGGCCACAGGGAGTGCCTGGGCCAGCCAGCTACTCCACACCAAACACCATACTGATGGAGCGGCACTTGTGTGACATTTGGGCAGTGCTGGAAATTGCCTCCCTTTCCTGGCCCCTTCAGGGTCTCTGCCTGGGTTTGACCCTTTGTGAAACCAGCAGGTCTTGTCCTAGGCTCAGTGCCTGCCCAGCTGGTGACTGTGCATGGCCCCACAGCAGGAGGGTGCAGGGCTGTGCCGCCTGCTGCAGCAGCAGGCAGCGCGACCTTCCAGGGTGAGGAAGTGATCCGCAGCGGAATGGTATGCAGATGTCATCCTGCAGCCGTCCCAGCTGGCAGATAAACAGATGAGCTGAGCTTTCCAGGGCTGCCACCCCATTGCCTCCTAACTGCAGCAAGCACAAATATTGACAGGAAGAACAAAACCACCCAAAATTAATCAGTGAAATGACTTAGCAAGGCCAGGGACGTTACACTAAACTCCAGGTGGAGGTAGCACCAAGAACCAGAGCGTCTGCAGAAGGGGCTGCCCCATCCTGCTCAGTGTGTCGCCTGTGTCAAATGAGAAAAGCTCAAGCAAGGCTCCACAGTGGAAAGAGTTGATGGCAGCATATAAAGGAGATGTGTTGTGGCCCTGACCCATCGTTCCAGGCACCATCCAGACACAGAGTGCAAAGACCAACCTGATCCCAAAGGGATGGCAAGCTAACAGGGCGGCACAGACCCCATTCCTGGCTCTTTCTCAGATACACTGAAAGAACTGGTGAGACCAGGATGCAATTACACTTGTATCCCAAGCCATGGCTGACCAGAGGGTAAGAAATGTGAGGTTTGTCTTGCAGTGCCTCATGCCAGCTGCACCTACTCACCTGTCTGCTTGGCAGCGTTTTTGGTTTGAGGGTTTTTCTACTCTTTGGACTCTCCCAAACAAGGCATAGAATCAGCACCCACTCAGATTGTCTAAATGGGAGCAAGATAAAATTGGAAGAGACAAAAGAATTGCGAGGCTGCTTGGTGTCCCCTGGCAGTGCCTCACTGATGGGTAGTTTCTTCTGTAGTACCAGCCCCTGCCTGCCATTACCACAGGGACACATGCCTCACAGGATGCTCTGAACAGAGACTGGTCCCTAGTGTTTCCAGTGCCTGGTGTTGCCAGCGTCTTTCCTCTCTAAGAGTCATGTCTCTGGAAGTGTCCACCCAGCATATGGTCATGATCAGTTTTGTTCATGGAAATCGTCCCCTGCAGGAAGGGGCTCCATAAAAAGGTGGTGCGTCCTCAACTGGGAGATGTGGGGCTGCCGCAGGGATCTGCTAGGAGAGATTTTATGGCTTCTGGTATGCTGGAATCAGACCAAATGATCCCAGTGGCCCTAAAAGTTACTCTTTATTCACCTGGATTGCAGCTAAACCATTGATTTTAAGAGACTGTAGCATGAGGACATCTGTTTGTCCACCCTGAGCCTCCTTCCCTCTGCTACCCAAGCCCTGAAGCTGCCTGTCTAAAATGACAAGTCAAAGATGAATTTGGTAATGATCCCCATTTGGGGATTCTGGCTGTTCAAATCACATTGGGCCCAACCCAATCCAATGCAGCATTCCCACTGTTAAGTGCATAAGGGAATTCCTTTAATATTTGATCTATAAAGCTGTTGCTTCAGTGATAGTCACGCTGCAAAGACCTACTCTGGGTGAAGCACTTTTTTCTACAGCTTAGGTTAAACAAGCCATACACAGGAAACACGTTGGTCAGCTCTTATGAAAATACAGATTGCCCAGAGAATTCTTATCTTTATTTCCTGGGGTTTTGTGCTGCCACAGGATTGCTGTCTTCTGAAATCACAGATTTGTTTCCAAGTGTGAACACGCTCCTCATTCCTCTCCTGAGCCCTGGGCACGTGAGAGGGAGGAGGTGCACAACTGCCAGAGATGAGAGACTGTGAGGTCCCCTCCGAGCTCAGATGGCAGCCAAGAACTGATTTACTGGGCTGGTCCTGCTGCCAATGAGCTTGTGATTCATGCACTAACTCCCCTCTCTGACCACATCACATATTTTCTATAAGGCTGTCTTAATGGGTCGGATGGGAATAATTTAGCATCTTCTTCATTAATATATGCTAAGCTTTATGAGATGGGGGCTGTACATATCCTATTCTACTCTGATGAGGCATTCTGTATGTTTACAGTGCTATCTGTAGCTGTAATAAAATACACACCTAACCAGACACATGGGAAATGAGACATATGTGTGGAGAGTTCATTTGAGAACTGAGCTGCAGGTAAAATACAGAAGAACCCATTTTTCCAGCCAAGCACAGATATTTTGTTCCTGGCAATTCCACCAAGCTCTTAACATGAGAAATGAGGTTGATGGATAAACCTGTGGTCTGATCATGCCGTCTCCAAACATCCCCAACACTTACATCAGCCCTTCCAAGCTCTCCAGGGACAGTTTCACATTGCAGCCCAGTTCAGCAGGAACAGGCAGGGCTTTATCTGGATGTTCTGCAATGGCTACAGTTACCGTATGCCTGGGTTTTCCTGACATGCCCCTTCTCCTGCCTGAAAGCCTGTCCTGTCTGGAAAGGCGGATTCTGAGGTTTCCTGGATGCTTGATAGCCATAACAGGGCACAGCCTGATTGGAATGAGTATGAACATGTGCTGCATAGCCATGTGCACAGCAACACTGTGAGGTGTTGGCTGGATCTGTAGCACACACACTGTCCACAGGCAGTGAGTCCCATGGGCCCTGACAGTGTGGGATTTATTGCCCCTAAGCTACACCGCATGTGCACACTTGCTGCTCTCCGGTAAACAGGAGAGCCATTACTGAGCTGCAGATGAGGCTGGAGGTGAGAGAAGGTGGACAAGGGGTCAAAGTGGCATTTGCTGGATAACAAAGAAAATCAGACTCTTGCAAAAGCACTCCCTGCATGTAAGCTTGTATGGCTGTACTTATTTTCAGTGCGTGTAAAAAGCTCTCTGCCTCCATCCTGATACAACACCCTAGAGTGTCTGAACACCCCTGTCCAACCCACAGACATCTCCTCACAACATCTCTGGGATCCAGGGAAGCTCTCTCCTGTTTTAGGATGGGCAGCAGAGCCTACAGCAAGAGGAGGAAATTGCCCAAACAGACCTCAATTCCTCTCCAGCAGCTGCCCAGCTTTTCTGATTTGCCCCTGCATTTTTCTCTGCATAGTTGCAGAGGCAAATTTGGCTTTGCCCTGGGACTTCTGAAAAATGCATCTTGTATGTCATGACCTGCCTGGCTCGTGACAACTGCACCAACTAATAAATGGGGGCGGAAAGAGAAATAGTTCGGCCAACTGTTTCCAGGGGACAGTGCTCATTTATCTTGCTGAAGTGTGCTGTGAGCAGTGGGGGAGACTGCGGAGGAGGAGCCCCTGGGGCATGGAGAAGCTGAATATTGGCCCCGCAGCCACTTGCTGAGATGAAGTTCCAGCTCCAAGCCCAGTGGAGAGCCCTCCTCCTCCAAAACACATCTCATAACCCTGCCTGCGTGGGTAGTCCCTGCGCAGTGCAGAGAGGAGCATCTGGGTCTGCCACTGTGGAGTGGCTCCAGGGCCATCAAGCCTGGGGACAGGAGGAGGTTGCACATGGTGTGTTTGTACCACTCCCCTCCCTGTCTCAGTCTCAGCTTTACGGTACATTATCATCCCTAGCCTAGCCGCTAGCATCCCAGAGAGCCCCCAGCTGCCCAGTAGCTAACTCTTGTTCTTTTTTTAGCGGTGAAGCGTCTCTGAGGCCCGGCTCTCACTCCTTAAATTCCTGCATTCCAGCCCGGCTGGAGCGATGCCCCCGGGCCGGGACGTAATTGAATCCCAGGCGCTGCTGCCATGGACGGATATTGGTTCCCTCGAAGTGCAGGGAGACAGCATTTGCCCCCTTCCCTGAGCCTGCAGCAGCCACGCTCTGCCCTGGGAGGCTGGGGGGCATGTTAGGCTTTTTAATCTTTTTGATATTATGCTGGTGTGTAGGCTGCCCTGAGCTCCCCCAGCCTGAAGGTGCACACCGCCGCATGGCTCTTACCTCTCACAAACACATAGGTGCTGACCGCTGTGGTGCCCTCGATTTTGGCATCAATGTACTTGTAGTAGCAGCGGTAGTAACCTGTGTCGTTTGCCTGAGTCTCCGTCAGCACCAGGACTTTGCAGTATGGCTTCGTGCCGGTCCCCTCGCAGTCTTCTTCTTGGATTGCCCGGCCACTGCTGGGGGCTGCTGAGGCCACCAACTCGGTTTCCTTCTCCTTCCCGGCAGGGTCCACCTTGCCCCCGGGCCACGACCACTCCAATGGATGCTGGCCTCTACGCAGGGGCAAAGAGGACAGTTAGCTTTGGGCTGAGCAGGGTGAACATGGTGGGGATTTAACTGCCTTGTGCGACTTCACACATCTGCACGTGGCCCTGCCAGCCACTGCTCTCAGGCTGCAGCATGGAGGAACAGCCATCCTCCAAGGAGAAAAACAGGCACAAGGAAATGGCAAGCAGCTTCACTAATCACTGGGCAAGCAGAGGCTCGTCCCCTTCCCCAGGCCACCTGTCGGGCCATGCTAAGCTGTAAGGTATCAGCCCACTCACAAACGGGTCTCCCTCTCCCATGACTTTGTCCTACTGGTATTGATGCCAGGACAAGGAGCCACATAGGGCCCTGAGGGCAAGGCTCCATTTATTCTCTATTCCCTCGCATTATTAAAAAGGGTCCAGAGCTATTTAGAAAACACACGGACGTGATGAGTTCCCTTGGTTCAGTGTAACTGCTGGCTGGGGCTCGTAGTGTGATGAATGGAGTGGGAAGCAGAATGAGGGAAGGAGAGCAGACTGGAAAGAAAACAAGAAAGAGAAAAGCAGGAGGGAGTCAGGGATAAAAGACAGCAAGGAGAAAACAAGGGGACGCTCAGCTGATTGCCTTCTTGATTGTCCAGCTGACAGCTATTTCCTTCCTTGCTGCTGTGGGAGGGGGTTCCCTTGCTCTGCACAGCACCCTGCAGCCCCTTCAACCCCCCAACATGCTCCTCCGGCTGGCCTGGGGCTGCTGCCCCTTCCCACCGCTACAGACACCTCTCTGAGGGCACGACAACAGAGCCTGTTCACCAGCAGCCCAAAGACAAATGGAAAAGGCCAGGAACTGCAAGAAACCCCCAGACGGAGCGTGCACGTGTGTATTTATGTATGGCCAAGGATCTCCAGAGCAGGAGGCTTGCATATGCACATGTACACACACACACCATAGCTTGCTGTAACCGCACTTGTTTACTACAAACAAAACAAGCTTTTATTCCGTGCTGGAAGTTTCCTTCTGCGAAATCAGAGCCCCGTTCAGAGGAAGGCCCAGTCCCCACTTGAAAGTTTGCCAGTGTAGCTGAAAGTCACTTAAGAATGTGCAAAAAAAAGAAATAGGAAAAAAGAAGACATCACAAGAGACAGCTGTGGGGGTAAAAATGGCCTTTTGTCAGCACCGTTTGCTCTATTAGGGGAAATGGGGTTCATCTATTACGCAAGTTGGGAATAGGCGTGTTGGCACATGCAGCTCCTCTGCCAGGACAGCTCCGCAGGCTGATGCTTTTAAGTGCAGCCAGACCGTGACTGTTACCAATAGCTGGATCCAGATGGCAAGGGACAGCAAGGAGGAAGCGAGATAAGGTGCCATCGGAGGGCACAAAGGCTCAGACGCAATGAGGACAGGATTTCTGTCCAAGTGTGGGGGAAAGACCTGCCGCTTTGTGTTTGTCTTCAGCAGCTGATTTATCTCCCTGCAGACTGCTTTCTTCCAGCTCTTGCTGCCTAGCCCGCTACAAATGAGTTCAGAGACAGTGTGCTGCACTCTCCTCACGTCACCAGGCACAAGGGCTTTGGAGGCAGTGACGTGCCCTTGAGGACAGCCACACAGTCCCTTGACCCAGCCCAAACCTCTGCATTCACCAAAGATGCCACCAGTGCCTGAGGCAGGACTGGAAGTACAGCTCCAGAGGCTTGAGTCCACGATTCACAGGCAGGCTTTTCCAAAGTATCAGTCTCACAAACACTTCAATAAAAATAAGACTCTTGAATTTTGAGTTTTTCCCATCCTGTGTGTGCACAGTGAAAATAGTAAATCTGATCACCAAACAAGAAACAGTGGTATCCACCTTGCCCAGTGCTGCTGCGCCCATGGCCCCTTGCACCGGGCGCAGACCGTGAGTCTGGCCCCACTCTCAACCCACAGCCAAGAGCTTCAGACCCCAACTGCGCAAAGGAGCCCCAAAGCCCCTTGCGTTTGCTCTGGCATTTTTGGCACTCCATGTGGAGCAGGGTAATTGTACAAGTCTCCAGTGTTTCCGCTTTCTATTTGTTTACCCACTGGGATTTTCACACATTATCAGATGCACTTGTTTTATTAACCAACAAGGCTAGCAGTAGCTGAGTGACACGTATTTATATAAACACGGATGGGCCAGTACAAACAGACCTGCCTGCGGGCAGCTCTAAACTAAGGCATTCCTTGCATCATGTGCTGCTTGACCAGATTCAGTGGGGACACAGAAGGTGTAGGCATTAGTGTGAGTCCAAGTTAGCATCACTGGTGTGTTAAGAGGACCAGAAGAAGGAAGGGATGAGGGCAAGCCAGGGTCAGCTGCCTTTATTTCTGAATCTACCCTCTGCATTTGGGGACAGGTCCAGGTAGCAGTTTTGCATGGTTGCCTCCCTCCTATCTGTCACCTTTGAGTATTTGTTCCCAAGTTGTTTTCTTTCAGTTCTGTGACTGTGCCTCTGGGCAATGGAGCCTGCTGATGCCAGCTGGAAACAGATGCACTGTAGGCTTCTCCACAGCTGTTTTCCTACATCTTTTCAGGACAGATGCTCTTCAAGGGAGACGTTGCAATTGGCACCACTTTTCTTCAATCCTCTTTGAAGCTCCCAAGCGTGGTATGATGGGCAAAGCTGGCTGTGGCTTTGTGGCTTAGCTGCGATAAGACAAATCCCCACTCAGCACCACAGAGGATGTTCACAGCAGTCACACACGTGTAGGAAAGAGCAGCAGGTGTTGTATGTCCCCAGACTGCTCCAGAGCAGTCATGGTGGGGCATTGCCTCACCCTCAGGCTCTTTCAGACCTGCCACCGCACCCATTTCCTTCACAGGAGCCAAGAGGGCTCCAGGGTCAAATACTTCCTCTCTGCCAGAGTGGGGTTTGTGCATCTGCAAGCCAGCTCTATTAACAAGTCACTGGGCAGCAAAGGACAACCTTGCTCTTCTTTTCCTAAATACCATGGCTGGGTGACCCTCCCTCTCCACCTGAGCGCCCGCCACCTGCAGGATGGGGACAGGGTGGGATGGGATGGGATGGGGTGGGACTGGCACAGCCAGGAGCAAGTTGATCCCTCTGGAGGTTTCTGCTGTTGTGCAGCTGGCTCCTGTGGGCTCTGCTCCAATATTCATGAGCTGGAACAGCACAAGCTCTCCGCTTTCCCCTAGCGCAGGCTGCCGAGGGCATGAATACAGAGATTCACAATATTCTTTCCTTCCTTCTTGGGATGGGACCTAATAAAAGATGCACTGTCCATGTGGGCATCAGCCCTTTTGCCCTGCTCTGCCACATGCTTAGATCAAAGTATCATTGGGGCTCTCAGCCAGCCCTGGCATGATCCGTATTTTAGGGAACGCTCCTGCACTGATCCCCTGCTCTGACTGGATCTCTCAAGGGTGCATTGTGCTGGGTGACAAGGGAACATGCCTTTATGTGATGCCATTTGCAAAAGCAAAGCCCCAGCATCTGGTGGCTCCTTGTGGGTGTGCTGTCTTTGGGTCTCTGTTAAGCATGTCCAGCTCCAGAGGCATCGCTTGTCCCATGGCCTGGCATGGACTCTGGTCACCAGTGAGGCTAGGTGGGCTGCGCAGCAGAGGCATGCAGAGCTGTGGGTGTGTGAGATCCAGGCTGCTGCAAGGGAGCCTGAGAGTGCAGTTGGCTGCGGGACTCTCACGCTCGGTGGGTGAAACTTGAAAGGTCTCTGGGGAGTCTCACATGGCGGGCTTTGAGCTCAGCTTTCTGCCTGCAGCACTGCTTCAAGCAGGCTTGTACTCCTGGCTTCCAGGGCAGCTCGAAGAGCAGCCAGAGGACATTGTTCTCAAGGGAAGACCAGGGTCAAATTGAAGTCACCTCCAACAAGATGCTCAGCAGGAAATCCCTGGATCCTGGATCTGATTTCGTGTTTGTCTCTGCCCTACCCTGCCCCACCACCCTCTCCTTTGCCTGTTCTCTTGGTGGTCTGCATGTTTTTCCCTTCAGCTCCCATTAAAACAAGCCAGGTCTTCCCAGGGTGGGCCATGGTCCAGAGAAGAGGTTGGAGAAGCAGCTGGGTGTAATTAGATATCCAGGGACCATGAAAGATTTACTTTTCATTCAAATGAAGTAATAGTGTCCCACAGTCAAAATCCTCTCCTCAAGACACTAGATAAACACAGGCTTGAGAGCTGAGAGGGAGAAGGAGAATCCCTGAGCCACACAGGAGATGCTGAGACCTATCTACCTGCGGAGGGTGCAAAGGACACTTGCACGGCCCCTGAGCAGCACATCTGGGACAGCAGGATGCAGAGGTGGGGGCAACCAGGGAGCAACATGGGCAGAGGGTTCATAGGTTTTAGCACGGTTTGCAGATGGCCCTGCTGCTCTTTGGCTGGCCAGCTCAGCCCTGCACAGCACCCGGGAGCCAGGGGTAGGGATCTTCCTTATCTCCACTGTGTCCACACCAGCACGTTGTATGGATGCCGCCTAGTGAGACTGAGAGATGAGCCTTGGCACTGCAGCAGGAGACAGGGAGCTTGGTGCCTCTTGGAGACACTGTAGCTTGTGCTATGCTCCCTGCATGGACTTTGAGCGCAGACTTTTTCCACTTCATGTGATTTTCCTTCATATTAATCGATACCTAACAAGCGCACAAGGAAAGGGCAATCTCGGCTGCAGCCCAGGAGGGTTACCCAAAAAGAAAGGCTTTCCGCTTCATGGTGCTAAGTAGCTATGTTTACGCTTAACTGCAGAAGACACTTTGTTTAACCACACCTGTAACTCCAGTATGTCCCTTAGCCTTGGTTCAATCTGCAAGCAACACAGTCTTGAAACCACTTTCTGTGTCCCTGCCTGGGACACTGCTGAGAAAGGGTCTGGCCTGATTATAAGCTTATTCAACATAATCTCACTGAATGTCCCCTTTTCCGAGGTTTTAACAGAGAGTGTCAGTTCCCACATCCCTCTGTGGAGGGAACTACTGTGGCAGAGCGCTGGCGTCCTTCCTCTTCCTCTGTGCTCCCCACAGCAGCTATATGGCTGACCACAGTCCTCCAACTGATGCACTTGCCGCAACCTCGCACACACCATGACTCCCCAGGTCACTGTATGAACAAGCCCACAACCGCTGAAGCTTCCCAGACTGAGTGGAATCAGTGCAGCACTGCTATCAACAGCCTTTCCTCTGTCCCTCTCCCCTGGCTATGAACTGATTCACAAAGTAAAAGCAATGCCATCTGTTCCTGGAAAAGTTAAATATGTTTGTGACAAGACATGAACACAATGCCAGCCAAGTGTTTGCAGTAATTGCTCCATGGTTATATATAACACTGAGGAACACCCATTTGAGGCCCACGCTGAATTTATACCCCCATCGGGCCCTAGCACTTGCATCTGCTTTCAGCTGCTGAAGGGAAACTCCAGCTTTGTCGGGAAAATTGACCTTAAGTCAGTTCTCCCACTTGTGTTTTCTTTTTTTTTGTCTTTCCAAGACAGGGAGTAGTGCTGAAAACATGTAGAGCCAACTGTCCCAGCATAGGATAAATCAGTTCAGGGACATCACCTCCTCAGAGCCACAGTCTCCAAAACAACCAGAGATTCTCCAGCTCCTCTCACAGTTATTCACCTGGCCTGGCTGGGGCTTCTCTTCACCCCCGCGTGTACGTGACAGAGCATTAAATCCCAGCTTCCTAGAAAAGCTGGAAGGCTCTGACAGCCACCACTAAATGCAGCCTTGCCTTCTCCCATGGGTAGAAGTGTCACCCAAAATGACCTCCCAGATTTACAAACCAGAACTACAACCCTAGCAGCCACTGATGAGGTGAGAATAAGCAACATCAGAGTAAAAACAAGAAGAGTCAGGAAGGTCAGTTTCCCTAAAAAGCTTACAAGGAAGCTATCAGACCACGCAAATGTTCCTCTATCTTCCTTATGCCTGTAAGACTACAGCAAAGGTTATCACCATTTCCTCTGAGACATCTTCAGCTTCTTTCTCAATTAATTAGTTAGATGAATTCACACTTGGTGAACGTGGAAGATGTTTAGTCAGCTGTGCTGATCTGCAGGTGTACTGCAGCCAAGGTGCCCCTGGTGGGCTCTCCTTGCCCAGTCCTCCAACACTGACCAGGTAAGAGCAGTCTAGGCAGGGCCACGCTCGCTTGTGCCTTACCTGCAGGTGATGGTCAGTGTATCCTTGGCGTTGATGACGTGTTCCTCCTCGGTGATGCTAAGAGTAGGGGGGGTCATAGAATAGCTGCTCACCAGATCTGTGGAGAGAAAGGAGAGAGGGGATGATGCAAACATCTGCTAGCCTGGACCCACTGCTGTGGGCAGCAGTTAGCTTGGCATCAGGAGCCCAGAGAGGGGCAAAGCCTCTTGAAGGAAACATCTCGTAGGAGTCTGCTCCTGCAAGATAGTTTAATGCTGGCTCACTGGGACACGAGTGGCTCTTTTGCAGCCCTCCTGGCTCCAGTGAGCAGCTCTTCAGTGACAGCTCTTGGGCTAGGGCCAGACAGCCCCTGGGCTCACACAGATGAGGGCCAGAAAAAGAATGAAAGACCAGAAATCAGGGAATCCAGGTGTGGCCAATTCCTCACCAGGTGACTGAGATTGAGCTCGCTTGGACTAGGGCTCTGAAATGATATTATCTGCTAATTGGAGGGAGTCTGGCAGGAGATTTTTCTGTACATACATTGTTTTCTGTAATCAGGGGGACAAATCAGAGGTGCCCAAATACCAAAAATGCAAAACTCTTGTGTTTGTATGGAGATGCTCTCAGGAGCCAGCAGGCATTCACTGAATGCCCTTCTCCTGCTGGGCACTCTCAGGTGCAGGCAGTCACCTAAACAGGACCAAACCTTTGGGGGTTACAGCAGCCCCCTTCCCTGCACCACAGACAAACAGGCATTCCAGGACTGAAATTATCCAGGCTCAAGGACGGGCAGTTAAACATTATCACACACCTCTTCCAGCTTTTGTCTGGGAGAGTCCCACTTCTGATGTGCTTGCATCTCCGGCATGCCAGACACGCACCCTAAGCGAGCTCCTCATGGGCAAAACATCTCGAAGTACCGGTTACCCTCAGAGATGGACCCCTTGTTTTTCATTAGCACAGTGTTGCTGACTGTCATTACTCCATGATCTTTATCTTAAAACTCCAGCTTCTGGAGATGTGAGATAATTCAAAAGAAAAGTCTCGGTGACTGCAAAAACAAGCAAGCCAACTAACCAGAAATAGAAGGGGGGAAAAAAAGAAAAAGTTGTGAAATGTGAAGCTGTGACTCAGGTAGATGCTAAATGCTGAGGAAGAAAGGAATGCAAAAATATGTTGCTAGCTCGATTTCCTACAGAAACGTGAAGTTTTTGCAACTGCATTCTGTGCATGTCTGTCTCCTTCCCTCACAGCGTTCAAGCCCATGTGTCAGAGAGCCTTGCAGGAGGGGAGAACTCTCAAGGACATGGTGTTTCCACAGGTTTCACAAGCAGCAGGAATGCTGTAGGATGCTTCTCCTCCAAAATCGTGGCCTGAGGGCTGTGGCCCTTGGAAGCCCTGTGGTAGAGCCATGTGGTGAAGGGCCACCAGCCCCTCTGACACGAGGCCTCCGAGGCGGCATGAGGAGCCAGGCCCATGAAGAACCCGGGGTGCCCAGGGTCCACCGCCACCAGGAGAGGCTGCTGAGGGGGACACGGCGGCGGAGGGACGTGCTGAGCGGCACTGCCGGCACGGCCAGGCAAGGGCCGCCGGCCTTGTTCTCCCCGATTGTTCTCCACTTCCTTCCCGCCTGCGCACGGCTCCGAGGTGGTGTCCCCGTGGCTGCCCCCATGGCAACGGCAGGGCGCCCGCCATCTCCCCGCCATCTCACGCCTCCTCTTCCCTTGCCCGCGTGAGGCGGCGTCAGCTCCGCCTGCGCGGGGGTCCCGCTCCCCATGGCCCGTCCTACAGACACCTCTCTCAACCACAAGAGCAGCCATTGCTCATCATTCCACACGCGGGGTGGAGCGGCGTCACCGCGGCCCCTGGGACCGGTTGGCACGAGGCCCCTGTGGAGGACACCCTGCTCCGCACCTCCAACCTCCCCTTCCCTGAGGGAGGGCACGTCAGATGTCACACACAAAAATGTGCCCTGGGGCTGTGAAAATAAATGATGGCATTTTTGGTAAAATCCCTTCAAACAAGGTTTATTAAAAAAAGGGGGCGGGGGGAAGGAATCTCTCCGCTAAGCTGCATTTCCTATTAATGCCGGACGCGCTTATCCCAGTGCAAACACCGCTCCCCAGCTGGCCACAGCCAGCCAGCCCATCGCCCGGCGGGGGAGCCATGGCGCTCAGCCCGGAATGCCAAAGGTAGGGCTTGCCGTGGGACAGCAGTGCCGCTCCCACCGGCAGTGCGCTGGGGCAGCGAGCAGAGAGCTAACCCCGAAACCCCCGGCATGGCAGCCCCCGGCGCTGGCTGCGACAGGCACCGAAGGGGGTCTCAAAGCCGGAGCGGTCCCCCTTGCTTGAACCAGTGAATGAGCGGCCCAAGGCAGCAGGAGCCTCTCGGCCGACGCTGGGCGCTGCATCTGCCCCTCCGCCGGGCTCGGGGGAGCAGGACGGCTGCAGAAATAACCCCCTGCCTGCCTTCACGTGCTGCCCGGTGACCTGTTAGCAAACAACGACAGGGGGTGGAGGGGAAGAAAGGAAAAGTACGATCTGTGCAGGTTGAGGCTGTGGGATTCCTGCAGATGCATCCTGTCCGTGGCCCTTCGCGAGTACAACAGGAAAAGGAACCACTGCTCCCTATGAAAGCACCGTGGCGGGCGCGGGGCTGGGGACGCTCCCGCTGCTGGCAGCCAGCGCCAAGCCGGCTCTCGCAGCTGTCCAGCCTCCTCACCAGAGCCGGATTGATGGGAACTTGGGGACTCCCCGCATCAGGCACGCTCTGCTGCTCACCCTGATGCCCCACACCAGGGCTGGCATCTTGGGATGCTGATGCCCACAGCCACCTGTGGCATCCAGGGCAGGCAAAGGGATGCACAGAGCCATTCCCAGCCTGAAAAAACATCTTCAAGGCCATCGGCTTTCCCCCCCACAAATTCTCCATCCTGCTCTGTGCTTGCCAGACAGATCCACCCCATTGCTGCCCTTGCCCTTTCCCTCCCTGGGGGAGCATGTGCCTTGCTACGGCTCTGCCCTGTGTCTCACTCTCCCCAGCACTGAACTTGGTGCTGGGTTTGGCCATTAAATCTCTGCTAACCGACATACAGATGGTTTGTGTCTCTGACAAATCCCAGGGTGTGAGGGAGATGTCTCCAGAGCATGGAGCGTCTCCTCTCCTCTGAGTCTCTCCTTCTCCACCTCCAACCCCAGTGATGCTTTATCTCCTCAGCCCTCCGAGCAGATCCCGCTCTCTCATGCACACCAAATCGCGCCCTTGCACGGGGAGAGCATTAATGTAATTAAAAAGGCATGCAGCAGCCCCGGCGAGCTTTGTTGTTTCAAGATGGTTTCCAAGCAAGTTGGCAGCGGGATATTAAAATAAACAGAGGGGGATTGATGGGATGCGGTGAGAGGAAGCAGGATCCCACAGCCACTCACACCTTGTCTATTTTCAGAAAAGTGCGTTTCCCAGCGGTTTTCCTAGCCTTGATCTCTCGGCACGCGGCTCTGAAAGGGGCCAGGCTGCACCGAGGGCCTTCTCCTTATCGTTGGCTGCTCCTTCATTTTCTCCAGCCCCCTCTGCCTCTTTCTGCACCCTGAAATCACTGCTGCTCTCAGCACGGCAGTAGGGCTTCCCACTGTGGTCCTGCATCCCAGGGCTCTCTCCGCCTGCTGGGGAAGCCACACTCACCCTGGAAAGTGCTACCCACCCTAGGGCATCCTGCAGAGACCAAGCAGCCCACGGGGCCCAGCCTTGTGCCTGACCTCATCCCTCCACCCTCGAGCACGTTGCAGGAAAGCCTCACATGGGGCTTTTTCCCTTGCGATGGCTGCAGACGGCTAGATCGCTGCAGAGCTGCATCTGTGCCAGAGCCAGCGCTGCTGCAGCGAGCGGTGGCTTTGGGAACCTGTGCAAAGGCTGTGCGTGGGTGAAGGTACACACACAGCATGGCATGGTATGGCATGACATGGCTCCTGCTCTCCGTCTGCTTCCAGTCGTAGGAAGCCCTGCACCGGATCCTCCGTTCGAGCCCTGGCACACCACCTCAGCCCCTCTCCGCTTCCCCTTCCCTCCCTCTCTGCTGAGTCGGCCCTGCTGACTGATTAACGGGGTGCCTTTCCGGAGAGGGATTTTGTTCACACTCTGTCCTTCTCGCTGACTTCCTTCCCCGGTGCTGGACTGGATCGCTCTGGCCACTGCTGCCTGTGTCCCCAGCTAACCGGCACACCTCATGCTCCTGCCACCAAAGTTACTGCTTTGGGGTTTTGTGACCAGAGCTACAAATAACATGCACAGAGCAAAGCTGGTCCAGATGAGGCTGAGTGCTCCAACTTGTCTGCCTGCACCTCACACACCCAGCCCAACCCAGCCTGCCCACCCCAGGGCCATACTGGGGCAAAAGATAGGCTGAAAGGCAGAAAAGTGTCCTTTCCCCCAGCAAAGCTACACTGACCATGCTACTGCGCCATCTCTACTTTGCTCTATTCAGGCAAAAATTCCCAGTCAATCAGCATTGTGACAAAGCACAACAGGAATTTGAGATTTGGAGACTTTCTACAAAGGGATTTCTGGCAGATTTGTACCAGATAACTGAATCCATAGACTGAAGGTCCAGGATGGAGCCCCTGAATTTACCCACGTCCCAAGTCTGCAATGCAAAGCACCACGGATGAGCCTCTTCTGACTTGCTGGACTCAAGCAGCTGCTCTGGCCTGTCCCTGGCTGGGGACACAGCACTCTGAATGCCCTGGCACTGCTCAGGGCCCAGCACTGCTATATAGTCCAATGTGGCTCATATTGCAAAGTGTCTCCTGTTTTGCTTAGGTTTCATTCCCAGCCTGAACCTTTGGCAGCCCTGAGCTGCCCCTGCAGGCTGCGAAGCCAGTGGTGTGGTTCTTCTCTTGCAAGCAGGGCAAGGCATGCACTTCAGACATGCAATCACGCACCACAGTTACTATGAGCAAAGGCCTGCTCCCGGACAGCCAAAAATAAAACTCTGGTACCTTGCTGGCAACTGGGGAAACAGGGACTGAATGACCATTTCTGACGCAGAAGAGGAGCCATAGCTGGCACTGGGGGAGAGCGAGGAGAAACCTTGCTCTGCCCTTTCTGCAGACCTCTCCTCCGGCTTTCCAGGCTGGTCTTGTCCAAATTAGCAGCGTTTGCTGGTGAAACTGCATGTGCACCATTCCCCCTTGCCCTGCAGGAACTAACCCCAGCACCGCAGGTGCCATCTTCCCCTTCTGCCCCAGTTACCTTCTGCCTGCCTGCCCTGTGCTGGTACAACTGGCTGCTCTGGGGTCTGGTCCCGGAGGACCTATGGCCACCCACAGACATGTGGGAAGTCCATGGGCCGGAGGCAGAGCCGGGCCAGCTTCCCACCTGAAGCTCCCCCATGGAGCAGCAACTCCTCACGCTCAGGGCAAGCATCCAGCTGTGGGCTGGAGCAGCAAAGCATGAGTGTCACGTCATGCAAGGAGCAGGCAGCTGGCAGAGCAGCAGGGGGAATTTGGACGTAGGGCTGTCAGCTCCTCCTCTTCCTCCTCCTGGTGCTCTCCAGCACGGAGGAAGGCTTGTTTTGCAGCGAGGTGAGATATCGCACGAGGCTGAGAAGTGAATGACAGGCTCCGGCCAAAGTGGGGATGAAACACCAGGTGTTTTCTTTCCAGCCTCACAGTGGGCAGGGCAAGCGCCAAATCACGGCAGGAATTCACACCAAAACGGAGCAGGTTCTGCCCAGCAGCCTGGGCCTGGGGGCTGTGAGGGCAGGGTGACAGCCACCCATGCCCACAGTGAGGCTGGGGGAAGAACAAAGAGTTGGTGTGCTAAAGGGCTCTGTGGGCAAAATGGAAACAGGCTAAGGTGTACGCAATGAATACATTAAAAGCAATAATGATAGAAAACTGGAAATCCCCCCCAAACTATGTATTGGCACAGGGGCAAAGGAAGCGGGTCCCTTCTTTTGTGGGGTTCATGAAAGATATCCCTTTTTCTGCAACCTAGGATTGACCATCGCTTCAGACCTGTCCCAGAAGGGGTTAAACACAGGGCTTGTGCTCCTCTGTGCAGGATCAGCCCCTCTGTGCATGCTGTGCTATGGCAGCATCACTGTCCCAGCCGCACAGCTGACCCCCACGCACCAAGAGCTCATTCAGGCCTGGAGCAACACCTTCCCCTTCTCATGGGGGGCAATGCCAACAGCGAAACAACACCCCTCTGGTCTTTCATCATCATTTTCATCCACAGACCTCAAAGCCCTGAAATGTTACCAAATCAAAGTGTGGTGGATCAGTGTCCTCACCATTTTGTGAGGATATTCCCAAAGCATCAGATGTTCCTTTGCTCCAGCCAGGACAGGCTGTCCTCTTTCAGGGGACACAAGGGACTAATAATGGTACTCAGTCAATACTCACAAACACAGAGGTGATCGTCATTATTGGGTGTCTGATCCCTCCTGTCCAACACCAAAAGCATAATAAGACATTAACTTTGGCCCAAGACACCTGTGGCTAAGCTGGTGTATGGAGGCAGGAGCCCCCCGAGCAGGGTCTGATACGAGGGCTGAGGAAGGGGCTACCAATGCCGGTGGAAATGCTTTTTTCTTGACACCAGGCTCAAGAGATGCCCCAAGCACCATGGGTCTGCAGCGATGCCAGGGGAGGAGGAAGAAGGATGTGTGCCCAAATGGACAGGGCATTGGCCGAGTGCAAAAATCAGGGCTCAGCTTCAGCTCAGCACCTGCGGCCAGGGGAGACCCCAGCCAAAGCTGCTGCCTGCCAGCCAAGCGGGGAGTGGGATGGGGTGGGCAGGGATGTGAGCAGCACATTGTGCAACAGCAGCATGGCCCTGACACAAGCAGAAGTCACAGCCAGACCAGCAGCACTGGGAGGCTGGGCGCTCTGCTCTGCTCCCCCGGCCCCTGGCACTCCACAGCCGCGCATCCAGCACCCGTGGGTCTGGCCAAACAGCCCCGCAGCCCCAGTCCAAAATGCTGCTTTGGCCTCAGTGCATGCACCCCGACGGGTCCATTTAGCCTCTCATCGCTCATAAACTTTAATTAACTGGTTCTTTTCTGGCAAGGCACAAAAATTTCATAACTACCTGCGCTGAACGGGGAATGAGGCAAAGAAAGTCATGAGCATTCTGGGCTTCTTCAGCTTTTGGACTTTGAGGCTGGCAGTCTCATCAGGGGACAGAAACAGAGGAGTTTGAAAGCAGGAGCCACTTTCAAGAGAGCTAGACTGTCCTGAGGAGCAAAGTTACCCTTGTATCCTTCAGTCCTCATCCCTTGGTGCCTCCAGGCAGGGATTTAAATCAGGGTATTCCACAAGCCAGCTGCCCTGAGGCAGCAGGGGGTGGCTATACACAGTGCCCCACCATGCTGGCACCTGCTTTCGGGACCCTGGTCTGCAGGGGCACAGGCACCCATGCCCTAGGGACCTGCTGCCACAGCATCCCGAAGCATCCCAGAGGGGTCAACAAGTGCCTGTCTGGGAGTGTTTATCTGTCTGCCTTTCTCCCTCAGCAGGAAGCACTATCTCACCATCGCCCTGCCTCACTCCAGCTTGGTTTCCTGCTCCATCCTGCTAGGTTTACCCTGCTTTTTCCTCCTCCCCTCCCCCTGCCCCATGGCTGTTAGGCCATGTTTGCATTTCTGTCTCCTGCCGTCTTTCCTCTCCCTAACCCCCCCTTCCACGCTTGCTCCCTACTCCATCCTCCCCGAGAGGCTACGTCCTGCGCCAAAGTTAGCCTCTGTCAGGTAGCCACATGTCCGGCCTGGGGCAGCAGGTCAGCCGGGGCCACCCTGCAGACCTCCTCCAGGATCTCTGCTGTCAGCAGCCTCCCCAGGCCCCAGGGGAGCCGGCTGTTTGCTGCTCTCGCTGGGGCGAGGGATGCTCCCACACATCAGAGAGCTCGCTTCCCCTCAGTGGGCAGCCGGCCCACCCTTTCTGCTGCTGGCCAGGGGCTGGCCAGACACCGCTTTGTTTGGTCCCCCATTCCCTGAACCGCTCTGGGTTTGTTGGCTGCCTGATCCTGCCCGAAGAATCCTTTTCCTGCCTTTGAGATAGAGGATGCTCGAGCCATCTGCGCGTTTTATTTCCTTGTAGAAACTAACAAGCCAAGGATTGCTTCCTCTCTCTGACATTTCGGAGGGCAGCTCCGGCTCTGCGGGATGCATGGGGAGGGGAGCCCAGCACCTTCAGACAGGAACAGGACCTATTCTGTCCACAAGATTCACTCCCCAACGGGCAGAAATCCTCAGACCTGCCAAAATGCCTGTGGCAGCTCCCACTCTGCCACCACTGTGCCTCTGCAGGAGTCCAAGGCAAGCTGCCCTGCTTAGCATACATAGCCACCCCTCTTCCAGTGGCCCCTATTAACTGCATGGCTAAACCCTTGCAAAACTCAATTAAAATTATCCTCCCACATCTTAAGGACTGTCAGGTTGCTTCTCTTCCTGTTTTAATTTACTTCTTTCAAAATCTTGCCCTGCTCACATTCTCTGCCCCTGCAGGATGTGATTAACATGGCGTAGAAAGAGCAGAGGCATCAGATGGCTTTAGGGGACTGGTAACAGAAATTAACACCATTCATTACGTCTCTAACCTGAAGGAACATAATGAATGGCCCACAGCTCACGTGAAATGAGTGTCAGTTCAAAGCTGGTACCTGGCAGACAGGCGTTTCCAGCACAAACGGATTGCCAGGATGGGTCGGTGACATCCTGCCCTGGGGGTCTGGGATCTCTGGGCAAGTGGCTTGGGAAAAGCCTGTACTGCTGCTGCCTCCAGTTATCCTGTTTGGGACTGCTCAGGGGTTGCCTGACCGTTGCAGGATTCAGAGTTTAATTCCACCCTGTGTCTCTCCAGGTGTAACCCCAGGGGCTTTACTGGGCTGAAGCACCTCTGGCAGCAGTGGGTACAAACTCATGGGACACCAAAGAGACATCTTTGGCCACTGAGAAGAAATGACAGCCTATACAGTGACAATGGGTAAATGACTAAAGGAAACCATTATCCACTGCTTCTAACGCTGTACCTGATGAAGGTATGAGGCAGATGAAGTACCTTTTCATGCAGCTCCGCAAAACTGTGGATTTTGTCACTGTGATACCCACAGAGAGATTCCCAAAGAGAGGGATAAGCTCCTGGAAAACAAGTCATGACCAGCTCTTACACACGGTGGTCCAGGTGAGACATCCAGGTCTAGGAGTCCCTAAACTGCCCATTGCTAAAACAGAGCAGGTGCATCAGGGCAGGATCCCCCTGCCCGCATCAGGGCATCACCCCCCTTCCCAGAGCCCTAGCTGCCCATGCTGAGGCTCGTGACAGCCTGGGCAGAGCCAGGACCAGCTCCAGTGCCCGCACAGGGGCTTCCACCTGCATCACCAGGGCTTTGCTGCATGACACAGAGGGAAGGAAAAGCCTGAGCAGCAGTGGAGACCCTTGGTTTGGACATCATTAACTACAGCTCCATCATGAGCCATTCCCAGAGGCTCAGGTGAAGCTCCCATCGAAGCAAGCCACAGATGTGCTGTTGGAGGAAGATGGAGTTCAAGCTAAGCAAAACGTTGGCATCCAGCTCTCGCTGGGAGATGAGGGGGCAGAGGCAGCTGCCCAGGAAGCCAGACAGAGCCCGAGGGTCAGCACTGAGCACAGAGAGAAAAGGGCAGCAGCATTTGGAAAGAAAAAAGCAAGTCACAGGTTTGCTTTTTCCTTGATGTGTGTGGGCTTAATTGCTGGCGTTTGAAGTTCAGCTCTTGCAAAGACTGTTGCTTATGGACACGCTGAGCAGTACACTGAAGAAACCCCTGTACCCCACTCAGGGCAGGTTTCCCTGATGTGAGCAAAGCCTGCGGACCCTGCCTGCTTCCCACCCAGGCTGCTGCAGCCAGGCTGACTGTGCTGGGCTTTTTCAGGGGTCTGCAAGCCACGCAGCTGGACTGGGAGGCACTGTGCCAAGCGGAAAAGACCTGCTTCTCCGTCCTCGTGTGCCTGGAGTGTGCATCCAGATGTTTGCTGCTTAGCTGTCAATTGAAATCAACTCAGAGCCCTCAAACCAAACAGCTGCCCTTGGAGCTGGCAGTGCCTGTTCTCTGCAGCAAAACCCATCCTCAAGTTGATCTCCAGCCGCTGCGTGTGAGAGAAGCTGATGAACAGAGTAAGTGGGGGGAAAAAACAGTTTTGCAATTAGATGATTATCTTGGCCTTGGAAAACCTGGATTCAGTTCCCCATCTGCTTGAGGCTCCCTGCAAGCCTGTCATGCAGCTTCTTTGTACCTCCAACCCTGCCTGAGCCACAGAGGGTAGGGCAGCAAAAACTGGGATGCTGTGGCCTGGAAAAACAGATACTCAAGCAAGAAAGGAGGAATCCTTATTCCTTCCAAAGAAAGATAACAGGGAACAAAGAAAATGGATTTATCCCAGAGCCAATGCAACATGAAAAAGCTACGTTAGATGTGGATGGGCCCAGAAAGTAGGAAGCGCAAGCAAAGTACAGGAAGAATTTAAACTTCCTGATTATCAAAGCAGGGTTTTCAAGCATCAAGTATAAACTAAAAATAATAATAATAAAAAAAGCAAAGGGAAGAGTGGTCACGGGCATGAGAGGGAGCTGCTGCCTGAGGTGCGGGAGAGCACGAACCCTCCTCCACGGCGCAGCTTCTTGCATGCACACCCGCACGTGCGCACCCATGCATCTGCACAACTCCTGCTGCTGCCTCTGACCGGGTGGGCACGAGGGGAGGCAGGAAGATCACAGGCACATGGTCTTCAAAGGAGAATTAGTCATCAGAGGTAACAGCAGAGGAAGGAAGCTTCAGGTACGAGGTCAGACGAGCAGAGGGGGCTGCTGGAAGAGCTCTGAGCGCTTGCTGTGGATCTAAGAGCCCTCCTGGGGTCCGCGCGAGCAGGACATGAGGTGTGATTCCCTGGGGTAAATGCACCTACAGCAACGTACGCAATAAGAAATTTCAGCCCTCCTGGAAAACACTGCACAGCTCGGCTTTCTGTCATCCTTGAAAGCAGCTGGAGCTGGCCAAACCCAGAGCCTTCCCTGATGTCGTTAATAAAAATCTTACTCTGCTCTTTGCAGGACCCCTGAGAGGGATTGGCTCTCAAGAGTGCAGCAAAGCTCTCCCCCCACATTGGGCTTTGCTGGGTTGCTCCTCACCCCCAGGTCAGTGATCCCATCTGCTCCCCACTGGGCAAAGAGCCTTGAAGTTGGAGAGACTCAGGGCACGGGGAGGAAAGCTGGCCCTGTGGGGCTGTGTAGGGCATTGATGGCAAGTTACACACGCTCTCAGTTTCTCTTGGCACAGAGCTGCGACCGCAAGCCAGGACCCATTGCAGCAGGAGATGATAATCATCATCTCCGAGAGCCAAAGTGTATCAGGGCATTCGCGTCACTTGAGATTAGTTGGCTGTTTAACATCTGCACAGATTTCTCTCTCCACCTCCACATAACACCCCTCACACAACTATGAAACTCATTTAACTCCCTTCCAAGAAAGGCTGAGTTGGAAATGTCACACTTTGTATATCACACCACAATTCCTACAATGAAACACCCAGCCTAAATGGCAGTATCAGACTCCAGTGCTATCTGAAGGCCAGTAAGCTAAAACACCTTATGCTGCTTTTTAAAAAGAACTTACAAGAGGGTTAAGAAGTTCCATAAACACCCTGTTACTCTCTTGTTAATACTCAGAGGCTGACTGTTGTTTTCCCATTCCAAGGTGCTTCCCTTGCCACGCAGCTCAGTGGGGAGAGCACGCAAGCGGACGCAATGGGAAGGAAGCATTTACACATGCTAATGATTTCCACTGCAGGAACGCAAGTACTAACAGGGAAATTGTACTGAAGAGACAACACGCCACTTCCTTGGCTGTCCCTGTTTGGTCACCGCAAGGTACTTGGTGCTTGGAGCCATGGGGTGAGGCTGGGGATGGCCTTCCCCACCCCATGGGAAAGCCAAGGTGTGAACGAAGGGAAGACACGTTGGCTTGGACCACAAAGGCAGGAGATGCTGTTTCGCAGCGGGGCTGTTCTGGCACCACACTGGACCAAGGGGCTGAGGACAGATATGGGCCCTTTCCCACTCCCAGCAACGTGGGGTCCGGGGGCCAGAGCCCTTCCAGGTGCTGTTCAGGCCATTTCATCGTGTGCATCTCTCTTCACACCAGCACAGGTTTCCTAAGTTCACATGGAGCCCTGTTTATTTTTTTTCTCTCTCTTTTTTTAAAAAAATTCTACTATTGTATTAAGAAGTGTTTTTCTTTTGGCAAAGGTTACTGTGGGGCCAACGCTGTATGGAGCCTCCTGCCTTCCATCACCACTATAAACTCTGAGCAGGAGCTCAGCCTGACCAACGTCACTTATCTTCAATGAAGGCAGGCTTGTATTTCCACCGCCTTATAAAAAAAAAAAAAATAGATCCTGGCGCTCCCCCTCGCCCCCAGCGCATTCTTTGAAATGCCACCCAGGCCCTGTTACTGCTGGGAGGCTGGAGAGCCAGGGATTAACTGCCTCAAGCTGCATTAGGCTTTATTTGTCTAAGCAGCCAAGGGTGAGGAATGGCCATAAATTTTGTGAAACCCCGAGTGTGGTGGAGGGGCAACGCAGGCATCATGGCAGCAGGCATCACATCTTGGCTGGGTGCAGTCCTGGTGTGACCAATGTTGTTGGAAAGGTTCCTGCCTCCCTAGAACACAGGGGGTTTGGGGGGCATCAAAACCCATCCTCATGTGTTCAAACTGGGGACATCAAGCTACGACCCATGCCTTCTGGTTGCCTCCATTAGTCCTTGCCACACACGAGCAACCAAAAGTGGTGGATCTGCCTGACCAAGCAGGAAAATCCCACCACAACCCTTTCACCCCAGGGGACACATACTGGGTCTGAGCTGGTCTGCGCAGAACAAGGCATGTGGTGGCTCCCCTTCACTTCTGCACTGGGATCTCCCGGCACAGAGAGGAGGTGGGGATCAGGGTATGCACTGACCCGATCCCAGCACCGGTGGTACTGCCAGAGCCAGCGCTTACAGACAGCAGCCCAGGACCTGCTGAGCCTGATAGCTTGGCAACAGCCAACAAACCAAACGAGGAGTCATCAGCCCCAGATGCACGCTGCATTAGCTAAATTACTTTACAAAGGCATCGCTGGGTAACTCCATTTGCAGGCAGGGTAGTTGCTTACCCCCGGTTTCACCCCAGCACAAGGACTGCGCGCTGCCTGCTCAGCGGCACAGGGATTTTCTGGGTGTGAAGACGTGCAGCTCCCGTGGGAGCATCCCATTCTGCAGCCGGCTGCCCCGCTTTCGGGACATGCTGTTAAACTTCTGCCCTTTGCTTCCCAAGGGCCAAGCGCTACAGCATGGTGAAGGGATGATGGCCACTTAGACCAAATTACGTCTCACTGGGGACTGTGCTCTGGCTAGGACAACCTACCATGTGAGTGATGGATTTCTGTGGGCGCTGGATGCCGTCACTTCTGTTGGATGTGATTTTGCAGCTGCCATCACTCTGAGCTGGCAGTTTCCAAATCTGAGTACAAACCACAATTCGCACCCAACCTTCTTGCCTTAGTAAATATCAAGATTTACTGTTGTCCATGGAAACTATTGACTTGACCTTCACTTCCATCAGTGTTTATTTTTTGAGGTCACTATATCTAACATCCAGTATTTCAGAAATGGGGAAAACAAGTCACAGATGGAGAGCCAAGCCTGGAGCCAAACCTCCCTGTCAGCACACACGTGTGTGTCTGTGCAGATGTGTACATGCTTCCCACAGCCAATGCCGGACCTTCCGCATGCAGGGAAACCAATGGAGGGTTTTCCAGGCTCTGCTGTGCAACCCTGCACTTTTTGTAGCTTTTTTTGGGGAACACATGAAACCAGTAAATCTTTTACAGGCTTCCCTGCTACATGAAGAGCCCACATGCCTCTAGCTCACAAAGCTGCTGGAGGACCCCAAACCCCTCCATGGGTCTCTGCTGGGTCTCATGAATGTGCAGACAGACCTTCACAAACCTGTGGAGCAACCACCCAACTCGGGGCGCCTGGTCAGACTCCACGGGTCTGCTGAGCCCCATCAAGCCTTGCCAGCGGCTGAAATGGTGAACCCGCTGCAGGGTGGGTGCTTTCTGTCCCTGGAGAGGAAGGGGACGGTGACCCAGATGGGAGGCCTGGCTGCCATGGGCACTGCTCGCTGGCTAGTGCCAGCCACTCAGGAAAACCATCATGAGCTTGCAAATTCTTTATAAGCTTCCCACGTGACACAATTACCCAGGGGCCAGATCCTGGAGCTCTTTCTTCTCTCTTTACTCAGACCAGTCTCCACTGATGTCATTGAGGCATTGGCCTAATTACAACCGAAGGACTTCAGGATTTGGCCCAGTAATAAAAACTTCCTTCCTTTGTCTACTGCTCACTCCACATGATCCCACCACCTCCCAGCCTCCTCCTGGCCATGTCTCCCGAGGCTGGGGCCATCAGTTGTTTTGACTGATGCTGCTCTTTCATTTTACCCTCCCCAGACTGTGCCCGTCCCCTCGTTCAGCCACAGGCTGCTGAGGTGGAGGGAGCCAGCGTGGCCGGTGAGGACAAGGCTGGATTGCGGGATGAAATGCAGCCCGGCAGAGGGGCAGTGCCGGTCCTGGGGACACACATGTGTGCAGACACCAGACAGGCTGGGAGCAGTCTCAACCATCACCTCCCCAAGGCAATTCCTTCAACACCTCTTCGAGGATGGGATGGAGTGCCTCCAAAAAGCCTTTCTCCTCCTGCTGACTGTAGAGCAAGTGCCTGAGGCTATACACCAAATTTTTATGTGATGGGGACTGGGTGAGATGACTGCTGCCCAGGAGAGTATAGCAGGAAGTTTACTCATCTCACTGCAATGGCAACTATGCATCGTATTAGGAAATGACACCATAAAAAACATGTATAATTTTAACAAATAACTTGCAATATGAATTTTGCTGCATTTTATGTCTCAGAATAGCCAGGAGGATGCAAAGTCCTGTTATTCCCCATGGGTACCTCATCCCCTCTCCGGCCATCTGAAACATACACTGGGGTTTGGGGCAGGAGCTCCTGCTCCCTTTTCCATGTCTACCAACCTTGCTCACACCTGTGGCACTGATAGAGCAATATATGAACACAAATGGACTGATACAGCAATTCCCTTCGCACTAATCTCCCTGCCTGTGCTGCTTGATGACAGAAAGCAAACACAAAAGGAATTTGAACTTAGCTGAAGTGAGAAGCATTTAATCCCGAGGTACCAGCACAGTCTGATGACCTAAACCTCAATCCTGCAACTCATGAATGCTCAGGTAGGTACCATCCCTGGTCATATAGCAGATTGCTCAGAGAGCACAGAAACGACTCCTGTGAGTTCCTGCTGAGGTCTTCAGTCTTGCAGGGAGATTTTTAACATTGCTCAGCTAAAACTGAAACAGTCAGACACGCACCTTGAAGCATGCAGCTCTAACTACCCTAGGGAACACAAAACTCTCTGAGCAGCAGTGGACCAATGATCTCAGGGTGGCGTGGCTGTAGCATGGTCTTTGCACAGGTCTGTGTGAGCCTGGTGCTACCCAGCCCCGCTGAGCCGGCTCACCATGCCCTGCACGCCAGCGCAGAGCACAGCGACACCGATCTGTGCATTGCACAAACTAAAAGTCCAACGTCCAGTCCAGCGATGAGGGCTGCCTTGCTTAGGGCTTGCTTTTTAAAAAAAATACAGTCTCGCTGTACATTCTGCCCTTTTTAAATACATTAATTGCCATGGAAACAATGCTGTTATTGGTATGGGAGCAGCCTGGTGGCCTCCACAAATGCAAGATAAAAATCAATGGATACATTGAAATACAGGCTGTGTTTCAGGACCTTTTGTGGTTTTGAGGCTGGTCACCATGGGCACATATGAGAGAATGCCTCAGACACCAGCAAAATGCCACCTTCTACGGAGAGAAAGCTGGGGACAATAAAACGTGCAGTAACATCTCCTTCGCAGTGTTTATCTGCTCGGTCAGAGCACCCTTACATGGGAACTGGTCCCAGTACTGGTGTGTGTGCTCAACTCTTGGTACTGGTCATCACTCCGAGCTCCTGCTGAAGCATTCCAGCCCTGGCTGTCCTTCACATCCTCATTGCCAGTGAGTGGAAAGCCTCACCCAGTTTCAGACCTTGGCAAGGTGGCTTGGCTCCATGCCTCCCCTCTCCCCATCCGTGGCCCTTTCCACCAGCTCAGATGCCTCACCAAAAAGAAGAAAAAAAATGCCAATATAATATATATATATGCCATCGCTTCTTGACCTTGAGAGTCTTTTAAATAGCGCCGAGAGGGTTTGTACACAAACCAGCACAAAGGGAAGGGCTGCGAGCGCCCTTCCCTCCCTCCCCGTGGCTGCCCCCAAAAACCCGGTGCAAAGGGCAGCCCCGGCTGCCCGGCTCTCCCCTCCTGGCGAGGGGGAGCGCTGCCCTGTTCCCTGCCGTGCCGCCCATCATAAAGGGGTCCCTGAGCTGTTATCAGGCAGTGACAGTTTCCGCCATCAGATTCCTCCTGTCCGTCAGCAAAGCTAAATAAGGAACGTCGTTCAGGCGGCTGCAGGAAGAGGGGAAATGCAGGGACATCCGGCCCAGCTGCCAATTTTTCCTTTCCCATGAACCACCACTGACCTCCGCCAAGGGAGAACCTGGACACCCAGCCTGGCATCAGCACCGCTCGTCTTCACTTACCCCTTCCCCAGGGGGATGCCCTGGACCCCACAGCCTGCCCGGGCGGGCGGCCTCGCCACGCTGTGCGGCGTGGCCGCGGTGGATGGTGCGTGGGCACTGCGTCATCAGCCCTAACACTGCACACCGAGGCGGGTGGACTCGGCCCACCGGCTGGCACTTGCCCAGCTAACTGGAGCCACGGCCAGCAGAAGGCTTAACCCTTCCGCGCCTGCACGAGGGTGGGTGGCTACACCTCGCGTGGCAGCAATGGGTCCCGAAAGCATCATTGAGCTACTCTGATTGCTTCCCTCTTTGCACGCACTGAGATTGGGAGCAGGGTTGGGCTTATTCTCTCGCTTATCTCTCTGCAGCTGAACTGGGGTTTTCCATGCTCTGTCGAGAGTCGTAACCAACTCCAGACTGGCTGCTGCAGACAGCTCGTTGCTCACTCCAGGGCTCTGCCCATCAGTAATGGGGACCAGGTCGGTCTGCAATCCACTCAGCCCTTTCCCATGGTCCTTCCTGGGGACAGCCCTGGGGTCCTCGCTGCCTTTCACTGCGCAGAAGCAGAGCAGGGCAGCAGCGGCCAGCTGGTTATTATGTGCTCAGAGAACTGGAGACCACAGCACTTGCACAGAGTATCTCTTGCCTTTCCCCACCATCCCATTCTCTGTATTTCCCCCGTTTGGAGTCTTTTCCTGACCCCCTAAACGGATCCTCCCTCATTAGCACGTGACATCCATCCCATGGCACCTCCAGGTTTGGCCCGCAAAGCCTGCGCTGGAGATCCTTGCCCTGGAAGAAAGGGGCAGAAATGCAGCAAGAATAACAATTCACACGTGGGAGAAGTTGTAAGATGAAACACAAGTCACTGCCTGAAACCTGTTTCTGCTACCTCAGCAGGGAAATGACTCCAGGAGAGACTCCCCACTTAATATCCTCAGCTTATAAAACTTAGTGGGAGTTTCGCCACCGGCTGCCGCGGGGCCAGGTTTTCACCCTCCTTCTGCTGAACTTGCACCTAGAGGTGGAGCGATTTGCCGGCAGCCGCTCGACAAAGTAAGCGGTCACGCTGTGCTCAAGGGCTTGTGCCTCCTCACTGACTTGACTACAGGCCATCTCCGCTTCCACTATTTTGCGTTAACAATGAGGCACCACAGATGGGCAATAATACTGTGTGCTGAAAACATCAGAACTATTTTGACCAGAGAGAAAAAGCCCCCCTGGGACCTGGCTAACCCTCTCTTTAACAACATAAAACAAGAAACAAAGGTCTGGGATAGCCAGAGGCAATAAAAACCCTGGAATTAATTTAACCAGTCACTAGATGCCAGTGCAGCTGCAGCAGTATTTCTTTTCCTAATGAAGGACAAAAGATAATTCCAGCTTTGGCCCAGGGCAGGGCTCAGCTCTGGTCTCCCCATCAGACATTGGCACACACCAGGTGGTCACAGACTCCGCCATGGCACCCAGCTGGTGGTGATGGTGGGACCCAGTGGGGGCTGTGTGCCTGGCTCCCTGCTGCCCCTCACCCAGGTAGAGATTTGCAGGAGCCGCCTGCGCAGGGGTAGCTGGGGCAGGTCAAAATGAAACACAGCACTGGGCACCTCTGGCTCATGGTCTGGGGCGGGAAAGGAGCTTTCAGATTTAACTAACCACCTGTGGATTTTTTTCCATGCAAACCCATGTATTTTTCCATGCACAACTGCCCATGGACCCAGGCAAACATCTAACAACCACAAGGCCCCATGGCGACAAGATCCACCACTGCACAGTGGCATGGAACAACCCACCAGCCCCCCCCACACTCCACATCCTCCCAGCACAGGAACCCACCAGGAACTGCCTTCTTCAGGAGAGCCGTGATTTTGCAGCCCTCTCTCGCAATGCCCCAGCCCGTCTCTCCCAGCGGAAGAGCCCAGTGATGTTTAGTCATTCCTCACACGGAAACCACCACGACTGCTGCTCCTCCACTCCGGCTCCCCACCTTCCATGGGCAGTGCAGCCTGTGCGGTCCAGCCATCACAGGGCTTTCCGCTTCTCCCCACACCTGCA
Source organism: Ibycter americanus (assembly GCA_035590275.1). Taxonomy (NCBI): domain Eukaryota; kingdom Metazoa; phylum Chordata; class Aves; order Falconiformes; family Falconidae; genus Ibycter; species Ibycter americanus. Next base: position 59,120,856 of record JAVJGI010000064.1, on the reverse strand, counting down.
GAACCCCCCAGGATCTCCAGAAGCCCAGGCTTATTGCAGCTTTCCTCCACCACTGTGTTTAAATACACAGCCCCCCCAAACAGCTTGGGGCTGTTTCGGTCCGGCAGGCTGAATGCAAAGATACCACGTTCATTTGGAAACACCTCTGCTGCACCAGCTGGAGTGGCTGGGGAGAAGGTGGGCGAGATGGGTGCTATCTCTAGGGCTCATGTTTCTCCCCAAAGCTGCTGAGCACCAGGCAGACCTGGGGACCCATCAAGAGCCCCCTCCTGCTTGGCAGCCATTCTGCAAAGCAACCTCTGGAGTGCTGCGGATGCCCCGTACAGCATCAGAGAAACTGCTGCCTGGCCACGGCCCCCTCCTGCTGCCGTTCCCGTGAGATCCCGCTCTCCCTTTCGCTCCCCAGGAACTGCCCTAGGACACCGGGAACAGCCTGTTCCCTCCTGGCTGGGAGCACCTGCCCTTCCCACGTCTGCCCTGGAAAACACCACACCAATGCGGGGCCAAGAGACACCCGGGAGACAGCGATGCTGCGCGGAGCAAGGCCACGGCAGAGAGGCAGCCCAGCAGGTGGGACATGTCAGAGCAAGCCCCCTCCTGCCTTGCCTGCACTGCTGGGGACATTGTGCTGCTGGGGGAGTGTCCCCCTGACCAGAGGTCAAACTGAGCTCAGCAACAAGCTGTGCAGGCAGCGAGCTGCGGGCTCGAGTGCCCCAACCAAATCCCAGGGTGGTAGTTGCAGCCCACTCATCCAGAATCGCCTCTAAGCAGACAGCGGGGCACAAGGGCCGTGGCTGCCCCATCCCCAGCATCCCCTGGGGACCACAGGCCACATCATTCACATCACCCACCTCCTCCCTGGAGGCCCTGGCTCTGCTACATCACTAACAAGCAACTGGGTTAAGCCAGAACAGGGTTTGTTGTGCACTCATGGGCTTTTGCATGAAAGGGTGTTGCTGAAATGGCCCATGTTTATTACTTGCAATAAAGCAACTGCTTTAAATACTTCAAATCCCAACTGCGAAGGCAAATGATGCTGCTGGCACAGTCAGTGCAGGGCTGGCTGTCCAAGCACCCGGCCGGGGAGGTCTGCATGATCTTAGAGGAGGACAGGCAGTGGCAGCCAATGTAATCGGCTCGGGTCCTACACAAGCATGGGCCCTTCCCTCACGCAAAGGGCCATACGCTCTTGCAAGTGGCAAGCCACAGTCTCCAGCAGGATTATTTGGCTGTGGAGTAGTCAGCGCTGCTCTGCGCCCAGAGCATGGTGACTCAGAGAACACGCTCTTATTGCTCTCTGCAAAGGATTACCCCGGGATGCTGGGGCTGAACCTCTGCCTGCTCCCCCCGTCTCACTGCCTGCAAAGGGCAGCTCCCCAGTTCCACTCCATCCTGGCAGCAGTGCGGAGCTAGGATGTAGGGAGAGCCTGTGTGCTCTTACACATGGCATCCTCTCCTAGCACCAGCTCATTTAAACAGGTACTAGGGTGCAGGGACAAGCAGGACCCAGAGCCAGAACAGACCTTTCACGATCCTGAGATAAATATTTCACCCTTCCCAGGTGAAACAGTCTCACACCCCCATCCCTGCTTCCAAGGGGAGCAAATATTTGCACTCAATTGGGATTATGGTTAACGAGGAATTTGCGGGTCCTTTACACACTGACAAATTGGTCTCAGGTAGAATGAAAGAAGAGGAAGCAGATACCTAGTGTAAGATCCCCTAGCTGAGCTCCACATCGCGCTTCATCGCTGCACTAATCAGGCAGCGCTGGAGAGCTTCAAAGGTCTGTGCAGCCCTGTGCTGACGAGGCCCACACATCACGCAGCCACGCCGGCCACAGCCTCCCAGGCACCGCTCCCCGCACCTCTGGGAGATGAAAGAACCTGTGGACAGCTACATGATGCTTTACAAATTGCTAACAAGAGAGCTTTGAACAGCTGCAGCTCCCACCGTGATGCCACCAGCAGCAGGTCCCTTTCTGCCCTGCCTCCTGGAGCTCCCCGTGAGCTCTGGCAGCCTGTGGGTCCTTCGGCCCCATGGCATTGAACCATCAGCAGCATTTTGGGCACAGCAGGTTGACGGTGCTGCTGCCGGTGATGCTGTCCATACCGCACCTCTGCAGCCAGACCTGCAGCCCTCCCATGAGCTTACTTCTACGACAGCAGCAAACACCATGGGTGACAGTGAGTCACTAAGCCGAGGCTACAGAAAATTCTATTTATGCTCCCAAAATTCACCTCCCAGCCTTGCAAGCTCCTCGCATTAGTAACTTTCTGTCGGTCTTGCTCTGCTACAGGCTGTAAATGCTTTACCCATACAAGCAGCAGCTTCCCTGGGGGAAGCTGTTGGGGATGATGCTCCATCCCTGCTGCCCCGGCAGCGCTCACCCAGCCCTGCCCCACGGTCTTTTCTCTCTGGAAGGGCATTGCAGCCCCATCTCTGCTGTGACCCCACATCCACCTGGCCCAAGCCCTGGCCAGGGGGTTTGACTTGCTGCCCAACAGCCTTTTGCCCCAGAAGCGCGATGGGAAGGGCAAGCGTTTCACCGGGATCTGCCTTGGGTGACTTCCCAGGCGGACCAGAGCTGCCAGCGACCGGCTGGACGGCATCGTCTGGACCACCGCCTCCTCACGCCTTCCTCCCCAGCGCGCTGCCCGGCGCTCACAAATTAATGACTCTGTGCATGAAAAAATAAACAAACAGAGCAGGGAGCCGGCCTCCTGGCCGCCCTGCCGGCCGGGGGCTGCCCCACGCAGAGCGATCCCTCCCGCAAGGCTCCCATGCGGTTT
>JAVJGI010000064.1:59063522-59107789 GCA_035590275.1 Ibycter americanus | reverse complement strand
CCACTTCACGTAGTACCCAGCTCCGCCGCCGCCGGCCCCTGCCCCGGCCCCGCACTGCCCCGGCCCCGCTGCGGCATTCAGCCACCAGAGCTGTGGAAAGGATCCCCGGGGCCAGCCCTGCCCCGCTGCCCTGGCTCCCTGCACCAGGGGCTGCAGCCTGCAGGAGCTGAGCAGCTCTGCGAGCCACAGGCCCTTCAGAGCGCGCCTCCGGCCAGGGCTTTGGGGTCACAGCTCCAGGTTTTGCTCCGTGATCACAAGGGCTGCAGGCTTGCTCGCAGAAGAGAGAAAGAAGGGTTTTCATCCTTGCGCGGTCACCTGATGGTGGGCCATGGGATGGTGTGGGAAGCAGCTGGTGGACACGTGAGAAAAACCACAGGAGCTTTCAATACTGGAAGTGAAAGCAAATAAAACCGAACGAAGGGGAGACGCGCAGGCAGGCAAGAGTTGCACAAACCATCTATCTCCCAGCCGCCGTTGGAATCGGAGCACCCCCCCAGAAGGGCGATGTGCCAGGCACTGCCCATCTACTGCCCTCATCCTGCTGCTGCTGCTCTACGTTTTCTCAGCATTAGAGCAGCTGCAATTAACGCAGAAAATGTTTCCACCCATCTTCATTTGCTTGCCTGGGGGATTTTCCCAGGCTTTCTCTTGCACTGTATGTGCTTGCTCACTGGCATGCAGCTGCAGCAGCCCTGCTTGCAAGCGTCAGCCTCCCCCTTGTCTCCTCCAGCTCCTCGGGATCACATGCTCAGCCACAGCCCCGCGCTGATGTTTGGACTTTGAGCATCGCTGACTACACTAGGAGCAATCGGTCCTGGGGGATGCTGGCCATGGGCAGGCGAGATGCTGTCACGGATGAACAGTTTAGGTTGCTTAAGGAACCACCATCAAAGGTATTAGCAAAAGTAGGTTTAATATGAATTTGTGGGGGTGTGACTTAACAAATTTTGATGGCAAAGTTTGCTATATTACTTATTATATGGGTGAAATGTACAAAGGAAAATGGAGTTAGAACTGAGCTCAAATGGTTTACACAGAGACCAAAGACACAAATGAGTAAGGGAGACCCTCCCGTTGAGTCATGAGGTTTGGAGGAGACCCCCATGGTTTCTAAGCTCCTGACAGAGCTCAGGTGCAGCTAGGTCCAACCTTAGCCTCAGACTTGGACAATGGTTTATATCTAAAGGGTGTCTAAGGTTTATTCACAGTTTTAAGACAGGTCACAAGATTTTAGCAGCACTTTATTTTTGACTAATTTAACATTTACAAAGTGAATCAGTAGGATTTACTACAATCACAGCAGTAACTTTGTTATCGATAGGGTATCTAAACCAGTTCACATACACATGCACAGAGACACGAAGAGATAAATGTATAAAAACATATGTATATAAATGTACAAAGGTATACCTGTTTAAAATTCCCCTTGAGTTCAGTGAAATACTTCAAAGGACTTGGCATTTCTCAACGGACAAAGGGCTGAGCCTCAAGGAATGGGCATTTCAGCCCAGGCCCCGTTGTCAGCTTTCAGCAATGGTCCTCCGAAATTTACAAACTTGGGAGTTCGTGAGCTCTGAGAGGCATCCCACTCAGCGGGAGATGCTGGTTGCAGCCCGCTGTGGTCCAGGAGAGACCACCAGAGCGGTCTGACTTAGGATCGCTCTTTGTAGGGTTGCAAGATGATTGGCTTTAGTCATCTGTAAATTTCCATGCTGGCCACAATCCGGGTTGGTAATTTTTTAAAATTCCAGTAAAAATGGTACCATTCCACCTGGGCTATGATTCAGGTCACGAATGCTCCAAGGTTGTTGGGGGTTGACTGATTATTCCTGCTCTTGTTCCCCACCTTGGCCAGGCAACAGGAGTTCCTGGTACAGTCAGTGCTGTTCCCCACCTCAGCCATGCAAGAGTTGCTGGTACTGTCAAGGGATGCTTAACTGCCCAACTAACGGGGATTCCTGAGATCACAGAGTGGCCCAGAGGAGGGGGAAATGCATCAGCACAGATGCAGCTCGGGCAGCCTCCTGCAGCCACCCGGGCACAAAGCAGTGACAAGCTGAAGCTGCTCGTTGTGCACTGTTGCTCTGCAGAGCCCTGGCGTAGGCAGTGCGAATGCTGGAGTGTGTGTGGTGGGGTTGGGTACCCAGGCTGGGTGCCCCAGGGAAAGTGCTGAGCTCCAGAAGGTGCCATGGGCAAGGAGGGAGGATGCAGGCTGCTGTGAAAGCGCTCCAAGGGCTCTGGGTGGCCAAGCAAGTGGCATCTGTGGACACCAGTGAGGCCAGACCATGCTCAAATACGCTGCCAGTCCCAACACAGTTATTCTGGGGGCTCAGGAGCTGCTCCAGCTTGCTGAGCGAGGTGAGGGTTAGTTGCACCCTCTTACTCTGGTCCCCGTGGTGACAGTGGGACAGGGATGCTCAGCCCCTGCTGCTCACCAGCTGCTGGGGAGCAAGAAGCACTCGCTGGGCAGGAATTGTTTCCAACAGGCTGAACCTGCTCCCATTGCTGCCCTTTTCCCATCTTCATTGCACAACTCAGCAGGGTCCCCCAGGAATGTCACTAGGATGGTGACACTGGGGACCTAGGGGTGACACAGGGATCCAGGGATGACTTAACAATCTCCGCTTAGCTGTGACTTAATGCAGCAAAACCTCACTGCCCACATTTACAGAGGTTTGTGCCTCCAGTAGGCTGGATTTCACCATACAAATGGGCCAGGACTTGCCCGGAGCAGTGGCAAGTGGGTAGTGGCAACTGTGCGAGTGGGTAGCACCTGCCCAACGGGACAGCAGCTGGGATTACGTGTCATCCTCTTGACACGCATCAGCAATCCCTGAGAAATAGCTGGCTTTGAACTCCTGGATTTTGGATGGGAGCTGAATCATCTGCTTAGATGCATCCTTTTGAGAAGGAAATGGCTTCATCATCCGTGTCCAGCCTCTGATCTCCTGCCTGTGCCACCGTTTCTCCAGAAGGCATTCTAGACTATGCACAGACACACACATAGACACACACACAAACCAGCAGACAAGATGCCCAGCCCAGGACACGCAGCCTGGGGTGAGCCAGGGTGATGCTCCTTGATCTGTTGCAGCTTGCAATGCCATCGTCTATTATTTGTGTGGCTCTGCATAGAGGTAAAAGCATCAATAATTGCTTTTCAGCAGATATCTGGAATGTGCTGTGAAAGGTTATGTTCTCCCACCAGCTTGAGCCGTTGGTGCTGGGACATGTCCCCATGAATCAGCATGTGCACTGTGTGCAGAGAGCTCATCCTTCCCCACGGGGCTGGTTACAGAGCCCAGGGAGGCAACAACCCCCAGTCTGCACCTCCATACACCCTGTGCAGCTGCAGGCCTGTTGTCTGGAGAAGGTGAGTCCCTCTGTAGCCAGGTAACTGAAGCTTCACTCTTAAACAGCAGAATCTGGGACAGCTCAGCTGCTGTTGAACTCCCCCATCAGATCCCCTCTTAGCCCCAGCTGGAGCCTGGTCTTGAGCACTCTGTGCAGTGTGAGCAGCAGGAGCATCCCCCCGCTGTGGCACTAGGCTGGGGCTGTGCCAGTGGGTACCCTGCCGCCAGGGCTGGCATGGGGCTGCAGGATGCTGCTTTCATGGGAGCGATGCTCTGGACCAGGGCATGGCACTGCCAGCTGGGTCCAGGTGCTTCATGACACCTCGCAGCACCCAAGGGAGTCCTGGGACCCCTGATGTCTTGACTCCATTTTCCCAAATAACTCCCCTTGCTGCCAACAGGACCGATTGCCCATGTAAAATTGCTCATCTCCATCTTTGTGGGTTTGAGCTGCAAACGTGGGTTTCGGAGCCAAAGGAGGAGTGGCACCACTTTACCATGCACTGCGCCAATCCCAGAAGAAAGTTCTAATACAGGTGGGGATGTCCTCGTCATGGCCATTTCACTTTCTGGGACATCAGCTACAAGGTCTAAAGCTAACAGTGAGTGGCAGTCATTTCCCAATGAACACATCTCCCATCTGCGGATTGAAAACACACACCCGAGCGTCCCCCCGGTCTCAAATTCTTGTTTAAGTGCTCCTGGCATCTCCATCCTTTCAGCACTCGCTTCACTTGGCAATGTAATGTTTTTCTTTCTTTTTTTAGCATATTCCCCTTGGGAGGCTCCAAGCTCTGGGCTGGGACCTGAGAACGCTGTGTTTGGAGAGCCTGATTATGCACTGGGGAGATGAAGGATAACGTGGATCGGGAAAGGTCTGGCTGAAAACTCATGAATTGGGTCCAAACCCCTTCATGGTTCTCTGCTCTGCGCAGTAAACATGTATTCTTGGAGACGGGTGCCAGAGGTGCTGTTTGGCCTTACAGAAGGAGGGGGATGAAGTGGGAAGCGCAGCAGGTCCAGCTGCCAGAGGGCTTCACCAGGCTCCCAGCAATACACGAGTGGAAGGGGAAGAAACTGCTGATCCACAGCATCAGCCCCTTGTGGTGGCTCCCCAAATGCAGGCGGGAAAGCTCAACAGGGGTTGAGAAGCTTTGCATTTCAATTTCCCTGATTCACTGTGGCTGGAGTACTAATATGCATCGAGGACTTCAGTTCCTCCAGATCCCACTCCCTCCCGTGGCTCTGCCTGAGTGGTGCCCGGCCACAGGGCAGGGGAGGGGTCAGAGGGGTAAACCGGGGCTGGAGCCCTTGGGTCCTGCAGTGGGGAGGTGCTGAGCAGCCCCTCGGCAGTCACTCCTGTGCTCGCTGCTCTGCGCTCCCCTGCACCCACCAGCCTGTCCCCTGCAGAGCAGAAACCCAGAGGCAGGGGGTCCTCCAGCCACGGACATGGTGGTGTTGGTGCGGCTGTAAGGACCAAGAGCAGCAGCACTTGGCACTTCCCAGCTCTGCTGCCTACTGGGGTTTGAAAGCCCACGTGTGGGAGTTTGTTTTAAACACAGTTGAAAGACTCATCAGTCCTTTCTGTCCCTAATCTGGGACCCTTCAGCGGTCCTTACTTTCACATTTCAGTCACCGAGCTGAATAAAATCTGGTCTTTTCCATGGGCTGACCCAGGCAAGCCCCAGAGGAAGGACTCTGTGGGGTGAGGATGGGGCAGCCTGGAGCCAGCCCTTCCCACTGCCCATGGCATCCCTGACCAGGAGGAACTGTGGTGCTGCTGGTTCAGGAGAAATCCCGACTCTTGACACCCCCAAAAGCAGGCTGCACCTCAGGAGGCTCTGCTTTGGTGGGCTTCTGCCAGCTGTCTCCTGTGCTGAGACCAGGGGCGGGGAAGAAATGGAAATGGAAAGCAGCATACAGAGAGAAAAAAGTGAAACCTGAAGGGAATAGGTGAATCAAGGTAACATCTGCATCACTCTTAATGAATATTATGCATCCCTCCATGACCTCAGCTACAGGGACGTGATTTAAAGGCCTCGGTTAGAAAAGCAAGCAGGAAATGAAGCAATGCTGAAAGATATGATATCTTTGGATAAATAGCTGGAGGATGAGGGTGACCAAAGGGTAGGCCATTATTTGCCAATATTTTCTTCCCAGGCCCAAATGACACCACTGTTTTGCTAAGGCCAGAGCCTTGTGCTCTGAAGGCGTCTGACTGGCTCCAAGTACCCCCGTGAACTGGCAGCCATGGTCCAGATAAGAGCCAGATGGAGATGGTGAGAGATGTTGAGCAGGTTCAAACCATCCCAAACATGCCATGAAATGTGCCAGGTTAAGTAAGGCCAGTGGTCTAAATGTTTGTGTCATTTTGCCCCTTGTGTGTCCAGGAGTTGATGGAGAATGGTTGGGGATCAATATGGACAAATCCATCTCCTGCTACATGGAGAGAGGGAGTTTGCACCATGGGCTGGGGGCTCTTCCGATGCTGCATGGCTCTGGGGGCACAGGGGCTGTGGGATGGTTTAACCCACAGCACACTGGTGATGGCATGTAGGAAACAGGTCCTGGAACAGGCACAGGAGGATTAATGCCACTTAATGATGGTGCTTTTTTTCTGGGGGTGCTCAAATAGCTCAGTTCCTAGGGATCAGATTCATATGGCTGCTGAACTTCTCAGCCCAGTCTCTCTCTCCAGGACTCCTCATGTAAACCATCATGAGCTGGCCTGCCAGGCACTCTGACACGCCGAGATGTGAGATTCCCCATGCCGCTCCTCTGGGCAGCCAGGAATCCATCACGTTTACATTCCACCAGTGTCCTTCAGGTCCCCACACCCAGGCGCCAAAACCAGGAGATTTCTGCAAATATTAACATTTCTGACTGCTACTTGTTTGTGTGTTTATTCTGAGCTATGCATGAAACCCCTCTGATATTCCACACACAGCACAGGGTTTGGCCAAAGCAGCTTTGTCCTTTCAGCCTTCCCCGCAATGGGTCATGCTTCAGCTCCCCAGCCAGCCCGTCACCTGGTCCCTGGGTGAAGGATGCCCTGTAACGCTCTTGTGTACTTGGATACCTCGTTCATGGTGAGGCTGCTGAGCATTCACAGGTGTGTTGAGCTGCCTGTGCAGGGCCTGAAGCATGTGGCTTTTTTTTTTTTGAGGTTTCTGACCTCAGCTCTGTACAGCAGGGATGTGGTAAAGGTCTTCATGAGCTCACCCTACAAAAAATGGGCTGGACAGGCTTGGCTACTCAGAGTGCTTGAGTCTTTTGTCAGTTAGCATTCATATTCCACAGGCAGAACACAGTAGCCATGAAATCCAGCCCTGTGGTCACATCACATCCCCAGATTGCTTTCCCCTGGCTGGTCTGAGGCTGTTTGCTATATTCATTACTTTCTTTAACCAGACTACCACAGAATTCTCTCTGCAGCACCCCCTGATGTCACACACGAAAGCCTTCAGTCCATTCAGTGGAGATGGAGAGAATTCATTTACCATCATGCAGCCTTCAAAAGCCAAGGGACATTCTGAAGAAGACCCTGCAAGAACAATATCTCTCAGTGCAGTGTTTCACACAAAGCACATGCTACCAGGCATAAATGTTCCCCCTTGCTATTTACTTGGGACCTTGCTGCCTGAGAAAGATGCAGACATGCTCCAAAATCTCACCCATTTTGGAAAAAGACTCATCACTGTCTGCAGCTTGGCAGCCTCAGCCTGGAGGCACCCTCCTGTGATCCCCAGCAGGGTTTAAAAGCAGCTCTTTGCACTTGGCTTTACCTTTCCCTCTTCCATTTTGCTGCCACACAGTGAAAGCTGGAGCCTGAGCATTAACAAAGTGGTCGCCAGAAACAGAAAGAAAGAAATTCAGTTGTCGTTGAGTGAGAAAACCATCTAGTTTTAGGAAAAAAATTAAAGTGCCTATATCTTTGTTAAAAAATCTCAAAGATCCTCAAAAAGATTTTCCTTCTGGAGCTGTCACCATAACAACGAATGTTTGCAAAGGATGCGATGGGGAGGGAGTGGGGAGAGATGTCCCCTCAGTAAGCACATGGTGCCATGCCCAGCCACGCAGCTGACGGCCGCAGGCAGTGCCGAGGACGAGGGGCAGGCCAGCCGGGGAGGAGGAATGCACGGGCATGAGGGAGGCTGCTGGTGATGGGGAGGAATATGGGAGGAAGCGTCCTTTGGCCCCAAGGAGGGGAAAGGATGGGTGGTCAAACCAGTGTGGTCCCAGGAATACTGCACAGGTCTTCTATCCTATTCCCAGTGTCCGTACTGGTGAGGCTGTGGCAGTGCTTGGTAGGGTAGCTCGCTGCCACCCAAGCCTGGTGCCGGAGCTGCCCTGAACAGCCCCAGGGCCAGGGCCACCATGGAGGCAGGCGGGCTGATGCTGAGGCCAGAGGCATCAGGAGGCTGCATCTTCTGCCTCCAGTTTTGACAGGACGGTAAACACTGAGAGTGATGGTCTTACCATGGGCATGAACTGATCGTTTTCAGAGCCCTACTCTTTGCTCCTCGTTCAAAGTTCACAGGCTGATTTATCCGTAATAGGAGCCAGGCATGCTCCTTCTCCTTCCTTTTCCAGGGGAACATGCCAGGGCACTGCCTTGCCCAGGACAGCTGTCAAAACAAGGGATAACCCATCCTGGAGACATGGTGTCAGGGGCCCTGCTACCTCTCTCCTTTTGCTGGCTACCAGGGCTGGCTGCGCTCCTCTACTTTGCTCTGCAAAATGACGATGCATGCTGTTCTGGTCCTCGAATGAGAGTGCCATGAAAGGCTGTACATCTTCTGCCCGGAGTGTATGTCACCCTAAAGGAATGTGGTTTTCCCTGTGGGAAGCTGAGCACCACATGCTGCAGCATTTGGAAGCCCTGAGCACTCACAGAGGTGATGCTGTGCAAAGCCCCATTTTCCCTGGTACCTTAAATACCTTTAATGCCTGGGGGGAAATAAGTCTTTTCTCCCTCCAGCATGAAATAGATTTTGCAGTGGATTTGCAGGCTCCAGACTCACCTCCGTCATGTGTCTGGGCTGAGCTCTTCAGTGGAGGCAGAGAGGAAACACTGCTCATCAAATAATAAATTGCAGGCACGCGCTCCCCTGAGCAGTTGTTTGGAAAATGTCCCACACGCCTTGTGCCAGATTTGCTGGCCAGGGAAGCTCAGTGGTATTAGCATGTTCCAGTTAATTAGGGTTGTGAGCCGTCCTTTTCATCGCCTGGAAGAGCTGAGAGAAGGACAAACCCAGAGCACTGCCTTTATAAGGCTTTGCACTTTCCAGCCCAGTCTCTGTTCGGCTTGTGCGTGCTCTGCTCGTACCCTGGGGATGCTGCTCTTTCTCCTGCGGGACTTGGTGTCATACCTATCTCTCAGTGTCAGTCGGTGGCTTCTGAGTCATGTTTCTGGGGAACATGGAGCCAAATGGATTACCAGCCGAATCTCTGGGTTTGTGTCAGGAGTGGATCTGACCCTCCCGCCCTGGTGTGAAGAGCTGCCAGCAGTGCCAGTGTGCACCAACACTGCCACCGGTCCGGCACCGCAGAGCTGAGCGTGGCGTGGATAAGCTGCTCCTTGCTGACAGCTAATGTGGGACCCTACAGGACTAGAAAAGATGGAGCGAGGTAGTGAAGCAACAAACACAATCCTGCTGCCTCTGTGGTGGTGCTGAGCACCAGATCTCAGCTCCTGCAAACCTGATGCCTTTTGGCAGTACCAAGCCCATGGAAAACACACCATGCCCTGAATTTTTCCCAGGTGCTTGCATTGCCTTTGGTTTTGACACTTAGGTAGAGTTTAGGCTGGGGCTGCCATCAGCCCATCCAGCTCTGCCTGCTCCCGTTGCCACAAGCCGGCATATGGCACCGTTTGTCATCTCCGGAGCAACAGAGTGGCCACAAACTTGTAACTTCATGGTGGGACTATGAAGCAGGAGTACCCAGCCTGGGAGAGCAAGACCCTGGCTGCAGAACACGGTGCCTAATGAGATGGGCAACTTAGAAAGAAATCTCACGGGGAAAAGTGTCATCCCTCAGCTGTCCCAGCAAGGCTGCCACTACTGCACATCCAAGCACCCAGTCCCCTGTAGTGCATGTAGCCCACTGCTCCAGGGGTATGTTTGCTGGAGTGAAGCACTTTTATCACCTTTTTTACATACAGGTTATTGAGACGCATCAAGTGATTTGCCCAAAGACAGACAGGGGGTCTGCGACAGACTGGGAAATATGCTCCTACCCAAAACTCAGCCAGTTTTCTAGTTTATCCAGACAACTGCTATTGTACAATATATCGTATTCTTGCAATCCCGGCTCTGAAGAGCTTATCTGACTGCAATTACCCTCTTCTGCAGAAGCTGTTTTCTAGCTGGCTCAGTACACAAACAACAAGCAACAACCGACTAATAAATTAGCAAAGCTTTGAGTGCAGTGACTTGCAGAAGCGGTAGCTAAATGCAGGAGCTGGTTCTGGGCTCAGAGGCGCTGGTCTCTGCCCACAGGAACCCTGCTGAGCTGCCCGGAGCCCTTCTGCCCTGATGTGAGGATGATCAAGGGGATTTTGCATGTTGGGAGATCCAGAGGTGGGGAAGGAGTAGAAGGGGTAAACTCTGTTGACATTAATCAGCTTAATCAAATGAGCCCTGTGGTTTTTCCCAGGTGGAGCCCTGCCCCTTTCTGCTCCCAGCTCTGCCAGGAGCCGAAGCGTGGGGATGTGTGTCCTCTTCAGCAGGACACAAACCCTGTTAATCTCTTTCCATATGATCCCCTCTTTCCTGGCAAACTGACCCTCGTCCTGAAGACTCACTCAGCATCTCCATCTTCTGTCTGCCCTGAAGCAGAGCGGAGCTGTGGCAGTCCCAGGCCAACCCACACAGCTCGTCTCTCCTGCTTCTCCAGTGCCTCTCATTGTGGTCTCAGATCACTCACGTATTTTAACAAAACCTTGTCCCTGATGCTGTCTCTGCTCCTCCACTAATTCCAGAAATGTTCGTATGGGGACAAAAAGCAGTTACGAAATGAGAACCTGCTTTTAAATTCAGAGAGGGTGCAGACAGCTTTCTATGCTCCCTCCCACCCCTGAGCAGTTTTGTGGCTAATTTAGTTCCCAAATGCATCACAGACTCCCAAATCCACTGCACCCATGAACTCCAGGGCTCAAATGGAAAAGGGGCTTTTGTGTTTCCACAACAAGCTGATGCTTCTGAGGTTGCTCAGGAAAACATAGGCTTGACGCCGCAGGAAGCAGCAGTGGAAATGTTTTGGTTATATGCAGGTGGAATTAAACAGATGTTTGAAAAATCAAGAGCTGCTTTTTTAAGTATGTCAGTGTTGCTGCTCCAGATGAAGCAGGATGAACTGGAGCATCTGGAAGCCTTGGTAACAGATTTCTTAGAGATTTCTCCCAGGGAGCGATCAGATAATACGCCTTTTATGAGAGAAGTTGAGCTACAGAATATGGCTTACATCTGCAAGGGTTCAGATTGAGGACCTGCCTGCTCTCTGAGGCAGAGCAGATTGTGGGTCGATGAAAAGCCAGCCCTCTCCTCTGCCCCATTTCTCAGCTTTTTGACATCATTTTTGCTTCCTGGAGCATAAAATTCATTGCTGTATTCTCAGAAGAGCAGATGAACAGACTTGCTTTTGCCTAATCAAAGCCCAACCACTGGGAAAGGCTTTTGGGCTGCAAAGATCCTTTGAACAATCCCATCATGTTTGAAAGGACACGGGGCTCCGGGGACACCCGTGCAGGCATTTGTGTGACCCAGCCTGTGTGTGCGGATACCCCAGGGTCTGAGGTTACAGCGGTGCACGCAGCGGGTCCTGGCACCTCTGCTCAGGGCTGTGCAGCCTTCCACGCCCCAGGATAATGCAAGGGACCATCTTCATACTTCCCCATCCTTGTACTTCAGGGTGCAGTTGCAGGTTGAGGCTAGGAAGACCCTCAGCTGCTTTGGGATCTGTTAGCTGCCTGGGGAGGACTTTTTGCACCTAGGCGTTCAGGCTGCCACAGCCTGTGCCACCACTGCTCCACTGACCCACCAAGAGGGTGAGGGGCTCTGGCACAGCAGATCCCGGGTGTCCTTTAGCTGCCAAGAGGCCAAGGGCCGGGCAGCACCAGGGCTGTGCTGCGTGTACTCACTGCCGGCAGTAATTATGTTGTAGCTGGGTGAGATAAGGCAGTCTGGCAGGCAGCCGTGTCTGCGGTGCCGTGAGAAGAGCCTGGCTCCCGGGGAGAGGGCTGGGGCGTGCGCAGGGAGCGGGTACCAAATGCTGGCTCGGTGGCTGCTGGTTGGAGTGACATCCCAGGCATGCGGAGAGCTCGACCTTCCCTCACTGCACTGCTCCACGTCGCGGGAGGATCGCTTGCTGGGGAATGATTTGTGGCTGCGTGCATCACCATGGATCACGGACAGATCTCCCTTCCTGGGCTCTGCCTGTTCTGCCAAGCACAGGGGCTCTTTGGCCAACTATGTTATCTGGTTGAAGAGGTGAGTTAGTGTTTGGGAGCATCACATGCTATCTTCTCCGCTGGACCGCTGAGACTGTGGGAGAGGATGGTCTTGGGGACTTGCGCTGACTAATCCATGATTTAAGAGTTTGCATTTGCTGTCATCCAGCAAACACCATGTGCCAAAAATGACTGGAATTCACCCCATGGTACTGGTGAAGGTTCACAGCTTCAGGCTGCAGTGAGCTTCTCTCCTGTCAATCACTGCCTTTTCCCCAGGCATCTGATTCCAGCCCAGGGAATAGCGGGAAGCTGTAGCAAAGGACTCTGGGGAACGGGCAAGGAAAACCTTATGCCAGAAGAGGAAGGAAGAAAAACATATATCTCTTGAGCAGAAATGAACCATCCGCTGCTGAGGACCCTGGAGAGGAGGGGTGTCCATCCACCAGGAACACAGGGAATAGCATGCACCGTTCACTTCCCATTAGCTGCTCTTTGCCTCTCCCTGCGGACCACTGGGAGACAGCAACGGCCCCTTCCAAGCAGGTTTATCTCGTCCTGCTCCCCTTCACTCTCAGCTTTCCAGAGCAGCTAAATCAACGTCCTCAGGGAAAACAAAGGGGGATAAGACACAAAACTCTCACAAAAATCCAGTCAGCGCAGCTGGTGGATTTGCTTGGCTGTCAGCACCCATGTGCCAAGCCCTTTCGTTCTTGAAGGGGAGATGGGGAGAGGAAGGGAAGGATGGCACTGATGAGGAGCCTTGGGCTCATGAGGACCCTTGTCTGAGTCTTGGGTTCAAATGCCACTTTCCGTGTGACTTCAGGAATGTTCTCACTCTCCTTTTTCTGCTGAGCCATTGGAGTATTTTCTTTTTCGTGGTGTATCACAACTTCTGTGGCACAGAAAATTGATTGAAAGCCCCCCCATGTCCGTTCTCACAAAGAAAAGGAAACCAAAGCCCACTATGGGGGTGAAGAGCAAGACTCCTCTGACAGAATTCTAGGTTTAGATACTGGAAGGTGAGGAGAGGTGTCCTCCTCCCTAACCTCTGGGAGTGTCTCCTAGCCCAGGTGAGCTGCAAACTCACACGTTGACTGTGGTGGAAATCCTATGCTAGGAGCACATCTGACTTCTCCTCTTTGAAGGCAAAACCTTTGGCCAGGTAGGGAGCTCTGTTTCTCCTGCTTCCCTGTGCTGCCCTCAGGGTGCTTTCCTGGGCTCCAGTGAGCTTGGATTTTGCAGATTTGGCCGTGAGGATGCTGCTTTTGTGCCTCTCCCTCTCTCTTGCTCCAGGTGTGCAGGCAGTGCTGAGCACCCTGAAATAGAAACTCAGTTGGGTTCCTAGCTCCACACTGAATTTGTATCTAAAACAGACCGAGCCATTGCCAAGCGGCTAAAACTTCTCACCATTACTTCTGTTTGCATCCCAAGAGTACCTGAAGGCAGGTACTCTGAGCAGGGTACTGTACAAACACAGAGGCAGAGGAGGATGGGGGAGGTCTGTGAAGGCTCTGCTGAGGTGCAGGACCTGCAGACCTCTTGCTGCAGGGGAGATCCACCTCTGGACAAGACTGTGCCGGTCCCAACGAGTTTAAGGCCTGAGCAGATGGGACAGCTGTGGAGTGAGGGTGGATGCACACTTGCCCAGGTCAGCTGCACTGATGAGGAGCCTGCAGACCTCCAGCTCCCACCACTTTTCCCTGGAGAGGGAACTAGATGTGGTGGAAAAGCTTCTCTCTCCTCGATGCAAGAAGCCCCTCAGTGGCTGAACACTGTATAAACAGCAGCAGCAGGCTCCCTCCCCCTTTCCATTTCTGTTTGTTAAACACACGCTCCCTGCCTTTCTCTCATTCAGGAGCTAACACAGCATCCAGCTTTGTGAGACTGGGGCTGTCAGTCACCCTGCAAGAGAGTGCTCTCCAGATGCTCACGGTGGGGTACTGAAGCTACCCTCGGCGATGAAGCACCCTCTGGCAGCCCAGATCCTCGCCTGACTTCCTCACTGTTCCGAGGACAGTTGCAGAAAAGTGCTTTTCACCCCTTTGCCACAGGTTGATTCCCAGAGAGTGGAGAGGACCAAGCGCTCCGTCCTGGCCAGCAATGAGACAATAACTCAAGGTGAGCAGCTCGGTTCCTGAAGGAGGAGGATGCTCTGGCCTTTGCAGGTGGGTTGGGGAGGGCTCATCTGAGTGGCAGGGCTGAGATGGGGCCAGGTCTTGGCCATGCCACATAGTTCAGGCAAAAAAGGTCCAAGCATCTTCGGGAAATGGCATTTGGGGACCGACAGCCCTGAGAGCTGGAATAGAAAGTGAACAAGAAATACTGGCAGGAGAGTTTTGAAAGGTCCCTGAGCAGAAGCAGGGAGTCTGGGAAGCAGGATGCTGAGCTAGGGCAGTCAGGAGAGCAGGTTGCTCCAGGGGGCTGCAGAAACCCCAGCACGTACAGCTACAGAGCAGCGTGCTGCAAGTGTGGGGCTGAGGTGCGTGGCTGGCTGAGAAATCCTGATCTCTCCCACAATCTGCCTCCTCATGGCTTGGTACAAACCTCCCGTCAGCTCCTCCGTGCTGGGACTGCACACGTTGCTGGCACTCGGCTCGCTGCCAGAGATCAGTGCCCTCGAAGAGAGAGATGCAAAGGGAGATAGGGGACTGCAGGAGGAAAATTGGTGCTTGCTTTCTTTCTGCACTCATTGCATGTTAACTGTTGAACAGAGAGAGCCTCTTCTAGTTGTGTTGTAGCCTGCATTTCATGTACAGAGTTTCTGGTCTGTCCCAAAGCAGGATACTGGGTTTTCTCCCTGATTATTCTGTTAGGGGGTTGTTATTTCCCTCTCCTCCTTTGCCTCATCTACCCTAAACTCCATAAATTTCAGGGGGTCACAGACTCCGCAGGTTAACCAGGATACTTCCACCGAGCTGTCTCTTCCCTCTTGCAGCCCCGGCAGCTGGTGTGTCTCCATCGCAGCATCACCCGCTGAGCCCTTCTCCTAGCCAGCCTTGCTCTGCTCCCATGGTGCGTCCCACAGGGCAGAGGGCCCTGCACTGTTCCCCCCCACTTTCTGTAGGAGAAATTTCCAGGAGAAAGTGTTTATCCTTGCCAAACTGATCTCTTCTCATCACTTTCTTTTTCATCCTGTCTTGAGCTGAGTGACTAAGGCATCCTCCTTGCCTCATCCCCTTCAGAGTCTTCCATGGCTCCAGTCTAGGCAGGGGCGTGCAAATATTTAGAGTGGGGAACCACAAGAAATCCCTGGTGTATCTCCACTTCCTTGCACTTTGTCTCCCAGTGCCAGTTCCACGCTGGGGTCTGCTGGGAGCAGCTCTGAGGCCCTGGAGCTTTGCAAGTGCAGGGGTGGCAATGCGTGTCTGATGCCATTAGGTTTCTGCACCAATGGGCCTGATCCGGATAGATAATTTACAAAGCTGCAGCAGATGATGGGCAGGTCAGAGGCTCTTCCCTTCTGTCATAGTGTCAGAGTAGGGCAATCACCCCTTCACTGGAGATGGAAGGACCTGGGACAATTTCTGTCTGTTCTTTGGCTTCAGGAAATCATCCCAGGGCTGCTGTTTGTCCTGAAACCAGCCCATTGCACAGAGAAGGTAAAAACCCCTCCCCTCCATCACTCACATGTTGCATTTTCATGCAGCTCCTGGAATCTACATTCAGGTTTTATCCCGACAGATGCAGAGTCCTCTCTGGTGGTGAACACAGGAGGCTGGAGTTAGCAAACTTGGGCTCTGTTCCCAGCCCTGCAGTGGATGTGCTGTGTGGCCTCTGGCAAGCTGGTTAACCTCCATATTAATTTTAATTTTAATTGTTTATTATTATTATTAACATATAATAAGCATATGTAACATATAATAAACATATAGTTTATTGGGTTCTCCTCCCTTAGTGCTGTGCTGTGGGGTGTAGGGCTGGACGCTGCTGCCTCTCAGATGCTGTAGGGGAACATGAAGGTGGTAGAAGGTGGCTTGCCTCAGGGTGACAGCTGGGTTCTGGTTATGAGGGATGGTCTCAGACCTCCTTCCATGGACACCTGCCTGCTGCCAGGTATGGGGCTGGGGATGAGATGAGTCAGTGCTCCAGACTGGGCTGCTGGAGATGAAGGGCTTTCATGGAGTTGAGCTGCTTTGAAGGAAGGACACAGCATGAAACAAATCAGTGGGACAAGCCGTGAAAGTATCCATCAGCCTCAGCCCTCACACCCCAGCACTGCTGTAGAAAGAGATTGCAGCTGTCATTAGCCAGAGAGCCAAGCTGGCCCAAGCCCCTCCACTGCCTCCTTTCAAATCAATGATAACTGTGATAAAATTGTAATTCCTGACCGCACTGAGAGCAATCTTTGTCCTTACCTCCCTCTTTTGTGCACCCCTTGTCCCTATGCTACGTGCCTTGCTGGCTGCAGCAACCCCAGTCTCACTGCTTGGGACAAAAAGAGGAATTAAATTAACAAGCTCTGTTTTCTCCAGCACTCTGTCCACACCTCCAGTCCTGCTTTCTGAACCCTGCCAGGCTTTGAAGATGGCTCTTCCAGGTCTGGATGTGCCCTGACAGATCTGGACCAGGCTGGCTGTGTGGCTGTGGCTGTGGCAGGGACACGGAGGGAGCTGGGGTGTCCCCAGGAAGCAGAGGTGCATGTGAATCCCGGGGCACCCAGTCTAGGCCCTCTGCAGGAATGGATTTTGGAGCTGTCATGGTGGTCACTGTCCCTCTTGGTCATTGACAGCAGTGTGCTTAGCAAAGGGCTGAGGTTTCGCACCTCCTCTGTGCTTTCTGCCTTCCCAAAGGCTGAAGCCTGCTGGTGCAGGGAACAGCTCTCTGCCTCGTTGGGGGCCATAGAATCATAGAATCATCCCCCTGGGTCCCAGCCCTGCCTCAGGCTGAACCTCAGCTGGTGGAGAGGATCCAGGCAATGCTCTGTTTCTGCATCCCTTCATAGCAGCCCAGCGCAGAGGAAAGAGCTTAGGATAGTACTTCTGCCTCCTCCTGGCCTGCCCTGCTGTTTTCTCCCATAAGCAGTTGGCTCTCAGCTCCAAGGATTTTTCCATCTAGCCTGGCAGGCCCGCTGGGCACAGGAGCGTGTGCCCGGCAGCAGCCTACACATACGCCAGCACCTCCATTACTAGCTGGAATGGACCTTGGTCTACTCCTAGCAGCATCCCTGCGACCTCCAGGCAGCCCCTGGAGTGGGAACATTTATTATGACCATTTTGTCTCTTAATTAAAATGCCTTAATTGATTTTTAATAGTTCCCCTTTGGAAAAAAAACAAAGCAAAGCAAAGCAAATAATAACTCCATTAAGGCCATTCTGTTAGGAAGTGAAACAGCTCCAATAATCATGATGTTCCTGGCTCCTCTCAGATGGTGGGTAGCTGCCAGTCTCTGGCAAAAGGAAATAGCCTGAGATGTGAACACGGGATCTGGCAGCCAGTTGGTGGGTGAGATGGGGAAAAAGGGAGGGGAGCGTCCATGGTGTCGTGCCAGGACTTGGGTACTGAAGATAAATGGGACAGGCAAGCCACAGAAAAGGGGATAACAAGTGATAGCGGTAAAGTAATGCTAGACTATTTGGAAGGTATAAAACTCAGACAGAGAGCAAGCAGGGAAAGCACAGCAACTGAAAGCGTGCCCAGCACTTGCCCTGTTTACTTCACCCACGTTGCTCCTTGGGCAGTAGGGTTTGCTTTGGGGCCAGCTGCAGCACAGGTGTCTGCAGGCTGGTGCCACATGTGGGTTGGGTTCTGTTGAAGAGGCTGTGGCTTTGCCACCTTCCCAGGGCCCTGCCTGTTCCCCTGCTCTGTTTCCCACTGTGTCAGCTGCATAGGGTGGCTTTCAGCTCCTTTCTCCTGCCTTAGACGCTGGGATCTCCCTTTAGTCTTTGGGGCTGCCTTTCCAGGGCTGGGGGCAGCGGTGGAGGTCTGAGATCACCCTTAAGCAAACCCTCACCCCAGCAAATCCACCCATTTTTCCCTCCTGCCACTCAAAACCACCTTCCTCCCCTCTTAGCCGTAGCTATATGGTCTCCATTATTACAGTATCTGAGCCCAACAAATTCATTTACAGGAACCATTGGCATAAATCAACCAGCAGAGTTAGGCAAGTCAGGCAAGCCAACAGACATGGAGAGGGCAGGAGGAAGCAGGTGTGCAAGCAGGGGCGGTTTGCCGCAGGCAGCTCCTGTGCTGGGTCTCTGCAGGTACCTGGGTTTGCAGCTGGTCAGGCGGATTCATAGGAGCATCTCCCAAGGGGGACTCACAAACCTTCCTCTGAGGAGCAATGAACTAACAAGCAGCCATTTATTATCCATTGCAATGTAATTGCTGCCACATTTACCATCTTGCCACCACTATTTTATGCTATTTGTTTAAGGAACTAGCTGAAATGCAGGTGTTCTGCCCAGAAAGCATTCTTCTTTCCCAAGGACAGGCTGTCCTTAAATATTTGGCTTGCAGGACACGGGACTTGTGGGAAGCCTGCCAGCAGTGCTCCCGTCACACCTGGTACAAACCCAGACCAATTCATTCCTCAAGGATGCTGAGAAGGTACCCAGCAGTCTGCCCCTAATTCTCAGCTTCATTTAAGCCCTCTGCCTCCCTCCTGCAGTGGCAGGGTGTTATCCCCGCTCTCTGCAGGTCAGAGAAAACATGATGCTCTGCAGACCCCCCAGTTTGGGACAGCGGGATGACTTTTGCTCACTTTTGATGGAGCGTGCAGTGGGAGTGAGGGCTCCCCCAACAGCGCTGGGGAGAGGGGCTATGTGAGGGGCCATGTCCACCCCTCTCCACATACCCCGGCAGCAATTCCAACACACAAAGGCTCAGAAGGAGCCAGTAACAGAGCTGGCTTTTCTTCTGCTGTGTTTGGACCCAACGAAAACCCTGCCGTGTCAACACTCTGCTGTTACAATGGCACCAAACGGCAGCCCCGGGCTCCAGACCCAGTGAGTGCTGGCTCATCAGTCAGGCTCCCTGCTCCCAAAGCCACAGTCATGCAGGCGTTGGAGCACCACGTGGCAGGAGGCTCCCTGACGCCAGGGCTTTGGCTCTCAGGCCTCTGTGCCTGGATGCTCAGCAACGACTCTGCGGGAGGCTTGTTCGCAGCTTCAGCGGTTTGCTCCCTGCACATGCACATCCCAGCAGGAGCTCCCTCCTCTGCAAAGCTGGCGGATGCCCGAGTGTCACTGACACTGAGGGGACAGACAGGTTCTCTCGGGGATCCTTGGCAGAATGATGACAACACTAAATTGTGGTTACAATTAAAGCTTGATTTCCTTAACAGGATATTATGATTAGTATAGCACAGAATTTATGATTGGAACAGCGCAGGATTTCTACAAGCAGAATCAATGGAATACAATCTATGAGTAGCATGATACAGATCTATAATACAACTTAACTTATGATTTCTAATCACCTGAGTAACACAGAATTTATAATACAACTTAACTTATAATTTACAATCACCTGGACCCTTTGCAGATCAGGTCAAATTCCAATACGTGGTTTGCCATATCAATATAACAATCATAATCTAGACTGAAAAACCCTATGAAAGACACGAGTCACTCAGTCCTCCGTGGAAGCAGAGAGTGGGGGTGTCCCTGGCCGTAGCGGGTCATGGGTGTCACTGCCCGGCAGTTCCCCACTGAGGACTTGTAACTGCCTGGTATTATGGACAGTGCTGTGTGTGCTGTTACGCTTCCCTGTCCTGTGACAGGGTCACCGACAAGACTGGGCTGGCCGGGTGCCTGGGACCTTCAAGGCCAGCAAGGAAGGGAGTAATCGTCCTGGTGCCCGGGAACCTTGAGGCTGGCAGGGAGAGGAAGAGGGAGACTGGTTTATCTAGTTGGTTCACAGGACCTTTAGGGCCCAATAATGAGGGAAAGGGAATGAATTCATGACCCACTTGGTCACAGAGAGTGGCCGCTTGCCTCATGGAATGGTGTTCATTATGCTAACCACATTACCAGGGGTTGGGAGCAGGGGTACTGCTCCACTGGGTTGAGTTGGGTGGTAGCATCACTAGCAGGAGCAGTGGCGGAGACTCATGCGGAGACAGGGTGACACATATTTTCACCCAGAGAGGTGAGAAATAAGAAACTGGAAGAAAAACTTGTGCACCATCTGGGAATAAATTTTTATAGGGAAGTGAAGAAGAACACCTTGAATTTAAGAGTGTCTTGTTCTCCTCTTTTCCTAGTTCTTAAAGAGTTAGGGCATTTTTGTAGGCAAGTAAATCTCATGAAAGATGACTGACACCATCGCTGATTTCTTCAGTCAGCCCCAAGATGTCCCAAATTTTTGGCTTGTTTGAAGCGACTTCCCTGTTTTTGCAAAGCCTGGCCTGAAGAAGCAGGAGAGGCAGTGTGCAAAGGGGGCTCCATCAGAAGGAGATCTTTTCCAGACCTACCAGTCTGGTCCTGACTGGTTGAGGGTTTTTTCCCTGTTCAATTCAAACAAACAGAATCTCAGAAACTTGTGTGAAAAGTTACATTTTTCCCTCACCTTTCCTTGGGGAACTGGAATTCAACTGATCATAGGCTCTAAGAGGAGGCGTAAGAGAGCTGGAAGGCCATGCAGTGTGAGGAAGGATGGGGGGTAAGGGGGAAGGAAGGAGGATGTCCCTGCTGCTGCTCTTTAGCCCGAAATGCCATGTGGGACGTGTCCTTTGAGTCTCAGTTCTTGCAGATGCTCTGCTGTCTCCCATGCTCTCACTTCTGCCTGTGTCTGTGTTCCAGACCTCCTTCTCCTCCTGACGGAAAGTCTCAGGCCAGGCATGGGACCATTGGAGGGAGCCAACAGCACCCTCACTGTGGAGAAAACAGTGTTAGAGGAGAAGCTGCCACAGGCCTGGCATGACAAGGACTTCGTCACTCCTAGCCAGGATCTCGCTGGGTCCCGCAGTGTTATGATGGACAGCACAAAGATCCTGGGGGTCCAGGTTGTTCTGATTGCTGCCTACTCCCTCATCATTCTGCTGGGGTTCATCGGCAACTCCTTGGTCATCTACATCATAGTGAAGTACAAGACCATGAGGACCGTCACCAACTTCTTCATAGCTAACCTGGCCCTGGCAGATCTGATGGTGGACACACTCTGTCTGCCTTTCACCCTAGTGTACACGCTGCTGGACGAGTGGAAGTTTGGAGCTGTTCTTTGTCATCTGGTCCCTTATGCTCAAGCTCTGAGTGTCCATGTGTCCACTCTCACCCTAACCGTGATTGCCCTGGATAGGTATCGGTGTATTGTTTTCCACCTGGACAGCAGGATTTCCAAGAGGCTCAGCTTCACAATCATAGCTGTCATGTGGCTAGCAGCAGCTGTCCTAGCAGGTCCTCTGGCCATCTTCAGAGAGTACCGATATGAGGAAATCCCATCCATCAACCTCAAAATGGCTGTCTGCTCAGAAAAATGGCCTTCTGGTAATAACAGAGATGCCACTATCTACAGTCTGTCCATGCTCCTCCTGCAGTATGTATTTCCTCTTGCAATTATTTGTTATGCCTATACCAGGATCTGGTTCAAGCTGAAAAACCATGTCAGTCCCACTTCTAGGAATGAAAACCAGTACCGGAGGAGGAAGACAACCAAAATGTTGGTGATGGTAGTTGTGGTATTTGCAGTCTGTTGGCTCCCCTTCCACATATTCCAGCTTGCCATTGATCTTGATCTGGTTCTTATCTTCCATGAGTACAAACTCCTGTACACTGTCTTCCATGTCGGGGCCATGTGCTCTACCTTTGTCAACCCCCTGCTCTATGGATGGATGAACAAGAACTACCGGAACGGCTTCCTTATGTTCTTCCGTTGCCAGAACAAGCCAGAAAGCATCCACACTGAAGGCTCAGTTAGAGGGAGGTCATACATCTTCAGGGCCAACACCCTAAATGGGAGCATCAAACAGACTCCTGGCAATGGACCACTGCCCACAGAGGTTTAGGGATGGGACATCCACCTCCAGGACTGAGGCTGACTGAGCCCAGAGACATTCTTGAGTGAATGCCTTTTTTTGGCAGAACATCGTGTTGCTAAAACATTATATATACTGCAGCCACATAGAAGTACCCCCCTGTATCTCTCAAAACAATAAATCTGGTGTATTTCTGTCTGACCAAACAAATGAATTTTTCCTTTCTCTGCGTTCAAGTTATGCATGCAGAAGCATGAAAAATTACACACAGAGGAGACTTTCATTTGGCCAGAAAAATACGCCCCTTTTTGCTATTTCCTTTGGCCAAAGTGGGTTGCTCAACCTTTTACTCCTGACATATTACACGTTACAAATGTGGAACCTTTATTGTGTGCGCTTGTTCATCTGTATATCTCCTACCCAAAAGCCTTAATGATCCATCTTTAGCTAATGCCTCCAAGGGGAGGGAGACCTACACTCCTCTGCAAAAAGGGGCTGGTTAGTGCCATCGATCCACAGGCCTGGGGTGGGAGCAGGCTGGTGCAGGTTGAAGCTGGGCAATCCATGATCTCTTGCACAGCGTTTGTATGAATCTCTATTTGCAAGCCATAGGATGAGCTCTAGTCCTCAGAAAGCCCAGGAGGTGGCAGTGATACTATTTACCACAATTTCCTTTACAAGTGCCAAAGCAAGGCTTTGGGGACACCTCATTATCTAGAGAACTTGTGAGCCGGTCCCTGGATTTAGCAAGGAGGAGAGGAGACAGAGAAGCAGATAGGAAAGGAAAGAGCTGGGGCAGCTATCAAGAGGACTGAAACAGAACCTAGGCGACTGGCAGAGGTGACCTCCTCCAGACCCTAAGATGTGGCTTCTGCCATGCAATAACTTGACAGGTGCCAACATGATCAGAGAGGAAAAACTGCGAGTGACACCATTCTCCAAGGCACTCAGAGGGTTGTAAAGCTTTACTCTTTCTGGGGTTGGAGGTAGTATGGGTCTGTACACAGGTGCTTCAGTTCAGAAGACAGAGGTAACTGCTTGCATGGTTATCACAGACGTGGTGTCTTCTGGCAGAAGAAGACATGGAGACAAAGGAAGATGTATTCTTTCAAACCAAACTGTATGTTCTCCTCCCAAAGGCTGTGTCAGCTGGGGAGCGTATTTTTAGCTCTGCCATCAAAGGAGCCTTGATTGCTACTGTATCTCAGCAGCTTGTCATTGGTGTTGTCTCTGAAAGTCAATGTTCATCAGATTGCAAAGTAACTCCCAGATGCAGGAAAGAGACTCAACGCAGACCTCCTCATTAAAGATAAAAAGAAAAGAAAAACTTTGATTTGTAGGTCTTCACTGGAGCAAGGACAAGAGGTAAGAGAACTTGCAGTACTGAATATACCAGCCTGGATCAGGCTGCTGGGCCATCACATCTGGAGTCCTCAAGAGATGAATTGTCAAAGGGCTTATTTGAAAATCCAGCTCTCCTGCCTTCTTCACAGCTTGACCTGCCTCTGGCCCTTGTTGTCCAGCTCAGTTTCCAACTGCCACACGAGATTTTAATCTCTCTGTTTCTGCTCTCTGATCCTTTGCTCCATTTTCCTTTATAGGTGCAAGAAAGTGGTGTCTGGTTCCTGAGACCATCACGACCAGGCAGGGGTTGCAGACCACACTCCACACTTGGAGGCATGGGCATGCTCATGCCTAATAACCTATTTAGCACCTAATCCTGCAGATCACAGCCCATTTTTCTTTTCAGGGAGCTTCAGGATTTATGAAAATCCTGTCAGGAAGTCATAGATGTTTCAGTAAAAGGGCTGTCTTCTTCCTGACAGGCCAAGACATGATGAGAGAACCAAGACACAAGCAAACCTTCCCCATGTGAGGTGCCATGGTGTGGCAGTGGGAGTTTGCTGTTTCATTCTGATGCAAGAAGGAGGATATTCTCCTCCACAGCACTGGTAAATTCTGTCCCTACCTAATGAGCTGGTCATTTCTACAATCCATCCTCCTGAAGAACTCTCCCCATAATTCCATCAAACTCCAAGACACAAGGAAATATTTTTGTTTCAAAAGCAGCTTAAATGAGTGGAAAGAATTCAACTATTACCAATAAACACTTCAGAAAGTGATTTAACACTCAATAATATATGTCAGAGTAAAATAACACATTCAGCAATGCAGGCTTGGAAGCCAATCACGCTGCCAGCTGAGATGGATGAGGAGCTAAATTGCTCTTCTAGGGGCCTTGCCAAAGGTTTTGTCCTGTGACACCACACACAGTATCTGACTGTGGAGCAAGGCAGATAATTACTTTATGACTGACTGTTTAATTTTAAGCCCAGACTTTTAAACTAAATATGGATAGATAAACAAATAAATAGATCACATCTCTTTGCAAATAAACACTGGCAGTGGCATTTATAGGGCAGAGGGATTTTTAAGCTGGAGCAAACTGAGAAGCAGAAACTATTTACTTGAAGTTTAACAGCGAAATTCTGTTTGCTTTATTTAATAGACTTGTGCAGATTTACTGATAGATTTCTGCCTGCGAGCTTGCTGCTTTTTCCTTGCCATTGGAAAAAGTTACAACTTTCCACACCCACTGCTGGCAGGGAAATCAGCTCTCACTTGTGTGTACTTGCCCCTGTGGAAAACCACGATGCCTCTATTGAGGGAAAGTGGCCCTAGTGTCCACTGCCAAACAGAACAGGAGAAGGCGGAGAGCAAGGAAGCAAAGCTTCTTACCAGAGGTTGGTTTGGGCAAATAAATAGTATGTTATAGAATGTCATGCCTGCACAAAGGCAGCAGTGAATTTGTTTCCATGAAACAGAAATCTGTTGGAGATGAAGGTTCCCCATATATTACACTCCACTAAAGACGACCTTACTGCCGTGATCAGTTCGATGAAACCAAAGACCAGAAGCATTTTAAGTTTTTGTACTATTCAGAGCTCAGGACAGGGTATGACCCTGCTCTGTTGGTGTCAAGGGCAGATCCTCTAGTAGTTACAGATATTCTTGGAGTCAAAGGCATCTTCCCACTGCCTGCTCCTTGCCAACAGTGCCTTAGTGAATGCCTGCTAAGCTGGGCTCCTCGCTGCAGAGCTGGCCTTGGTGTTACTGACATGGGATGGAATGACTCATCCCAGTGGCAAAACAGCTGATAGGGATAAGGTATTTCCCTACAGAGTGAGAAACCCAGTGATAAAAATGAAAATGAACAAGTATTTCATCCAACCTTGTCTGGAAGACAGTGCTGTTCCCAGCAACCAAACAGATTTCCTCTAGGGCTCTTCCCGATTCTTGCTGACATCCTTCTCAAAGTGCTGCTTCACTGAACTAACTCGAGGATATTTCACAGCTTTTAGGAGGGAGGTTCTTAATTCCCTGAGAAACACATTATTTCTCATGCTAGGACACGCTTTCTGGTCACATCATACAACTCCTGTGTTATAAAATGTACCGCTGAACAGTTCTTAATTGCCAAGCGACCCCTAGCAGATGATTAACTTTGAGTAGACACAGCAGGTGGGGGTGCCTCTAACTGTCCCATGCAACCATTACTCACATGCCAGACAAAGACAAGAACAGCTGAGACATGGCAACATCGTCATTTAAAAACAGCAGCATCAGTAACTGTTGTTCCCTATTACAGGCTGCTCTAAGAGCTCTCAAGAGTCCCAGAGTCTCTTCTCAAAATTCCAGGCTTGACAAAGCACATTGAAATTTGCAGAGCAAAGGCTGTGCTTTGGACACAGGAGACTCTCTGAGCGCTAGAAATTTTGCCTCTAAAACACTTGGTTTGCTCTGAAAATCCCTTCTCATTTGATTTCCAAAGCATATATGTCTGTAACAAGGTAATGCGTGTAAAGAGAGCAAAAGTCTGGGCTTTTTACTTTTCCTTGTCTTGAGGCAATATATACAGCCGGCATTTAGATCAATGCAGGGTGAGCTGGGTCCTTCGGTCAGGGCTCTGTTAGAATCAAAGACGTGGCACGCTCCTGCATGTGCTTCATCCTGCTCCTGTGAAGGCCAGGTCCATCCCCTCGTGGCTCTCTGCCCTGCAGTAACATGTGCCCTCTCCCATTACCCATGGCAGCGCAAGCAAACAATGTCAAATGGCACATGTTTTATTCACTATGCCTACGGATGTATTGGCAGAAACATTGCTCTGAGCTTTTCACAAAGGGTCTGTAGGGAAACGCATACTAGACTGGGAAAGAAGTAGTTCCTCTAATATATGCTAATGTGAGAGGGGCTGGAGTGCTATTCTGCTGAAGGAGGTCACACAGACAGCTCAGCCTTTCCTCTGATATCAGGTGTTAATCTTATCATTGTTACAGCTAGCATGGTCTGCAACCAAATTAGCTTTTGTTTGGGCAGGAGCTGTGGAGCTGGTGCCTTCTTTGCGTGCCTTTGTCTTTCGGCTCTGTTACTGTGTGATTTCACCAGGGTGTCTGAAAATGCTGGGTTTTAAATAAGGCCTCAAGGATCATCTAACCTGGTGAAATTAGGAATTACTGCAATAATCCAGAAAAAAGAAAGGTTTCTGGGTTCATATGGGTGAGCAGAATTCAGTCCCTTGCATCTGAAAAAACAGAGCTTTGTCTTCTTTTCAGTTTTCCCTTATCTAGCTTGAGATTCTTCAAGTGCCAAAAATAATATTGCATATTACTGCCAGAACACTTATCTTCTCTTTGAGCTCATTTCAGAGAAGGGATTTGTTCAGGAGGGCCTGGGAGGGGAAGAAGGCTAGGTTTTTAAAGCTCATCGTTATCTCTAGGCTCAGTGTTTTGTAAGTTAAAAGACAAATCAGAAAAAGACAGTCACACACACACGCCGAGGGAGGTACCAATTTATCTTCAGACAACACAACCTCTATTTAATTTTCTATCCAGACATCCCAGCACCCTTTGCCAAAGTGTTGTATGTATATGGGGCTGAATGAGGTTGTGGGAGGAAAGAATTTTTCTGCTGCTAATGGCAATACCTTAGTGTCACTCATGATTTATAGCCAGCAAAGAATGCTTTTTCTGGTCTATGTTCTGCTCAGTGTAATGAGTACAGAAGGAATAGTGCAGATGCTTCATGGAGCTCACAGGAGGAGATCTTCATTAGTTCAGTCCTCTCCAGTGTGCTAGCAAAGACTGTGAACATTAGAGGAGAAACCCTTTTGTTTATTACTAGCTTATTGAAGTGCGTGAGCATGGAGTACTCACCATGTCACTCTGCTAATGTGTTACAAACTTTCGGACACTGTTCATCTTGAGGATACGCAGGCAGCTCAGCTGCAAGGTGCTTCTTGCTGCTGCAAGGAAGGAAGAAGGAAAACAGGTCACAGAAGAAGATTCCAAGATATTCTGGAGAGGATGAGTCCCTGGATGAAACCTGGAGGTTAATACAGTTCTTTATGGAACATGAGTAGCTTGTTGGCTCTATTGGGACCAGGATGGGTAACATCAAAATGAACTCTGCCATGGCGCAGGAAGAACAGAGCCTCTATCAAATTAGAGACAAGAAGTAACAGCAGGTATAAAAAAGTACTTTCTTTTATCTGTTAAAATCAATCCCCTGCTAGTTTCAGCAAATGCCCTCTGCTTCCAGTACCGTGGGACTTGCTGAACAGCAGCTGAACCAGTGCTTATCCAGTGCCACCTTCATTTTGTAAATCTTGATGCTGTCCTCCTTCTCCAGCTTTCTCCAAGCTCATCACACCTTCTCCTAAGGCAGCTTCTTCATCCCTGATCATCTTATTTGCTTTTCTGTGGACCTCCTCTAGTTCCACAAATATCTCAATGTGCTGCATTTTGCTCCTAATTCCTGTGAAGGAGTGGGATCTATCAGCTTTGTTCCAACCTTGCTTGACATCAGCCATATAAGTGTTTTTAAGTATGTGTGGGGGAAGGATACCTCTTGATAAAATGTCAGGCTGCCTCTCCCTGGCTGCAGCATCACTGTGTTCTTAATGAAATCTCATTACACTGGTCACTAAGTCAGTTCACTGAATCATGATGTGCATCCACAGTTTTGTTTTTGAAGATGAGAGCCACAAGGGCAGGCAGATCCCTACCTCACCTTGAACTCTGTATTCTATAGATTTATCCAGGGGCAAGACTGGAGTCCAGATGATCCTGATCCCAGACTCGTGCCCTAAATCACAGCTTCATCTGTCCATTCTACAAAACAGAAAAACGAGGAACTGTGCATTTCAGGAAAAGAGTGATGAGCTTTTGTTACTTGGCAACTGTCGCTCCCACATATTTTAGAAGAATTTGAGAACATCCTGCACCTCATAGAAATCAACCAGCTTAGGTGAGGAGGAAGGGAACTGGCAGCAGATGCCCAAAACTTTCAGCTGGGAAGATCTCTTGGAGCTCGTGGAAGCAAAAAGTGCTTTATGTCTGCATGCTCTTCAGCTTGTCTCCTCAACATGCCTGTCTGCATCAGTTTCTGGGCTCTTCATAGTGAAATAATCCGTTGTTCTGCCATTTCTGTCTCACAGAGGCATTTCACAGCCATCTGAATGTGCTCTAATCCACCTGCCAGCTGCAATCAGCACACAGCACGGTTGCGCTCCTGTCAGCCAAGATTTGAGCACCAGAAACAAAAACCTTCAAAAGAGGAATCAGCAAGAGATCTCCATGTGAAAACTGGGGAGGGGGTAGTCAAACCTGCGGGCTTGGTGAGTGTACACACAGTGATAGCAAACCCAGGCAGTGAGGCCAGCATAAAATTTGACTTGCTTTCTGCTGTGGCTGTTGACTTCAGACAGGAATTCAGACATGATTATTAAAACAATAATTTAGGGCTTCAGTTGCTGGGAGCTAATCTCCAACGTTGAACTCAGCAGATGGCTGTGTAAGTGGACCCCGGCTAATGCATTTATGCAGTGGTTCAGCATTTTTGGTCCAGCGTTGTTACCGACAACTTTGCTATGTGAAATCCTATTTCTCTTTCCTAGATAAAAGAATCTAATGGCTTCAAAGTGCAGATTTCAACTCTCCGAGACAAGTCTGCAGTTCCCAATTAAGTAAAGCTAAGATAGCAAAACTAGCATGGCAAGAACTGATTGAAACTGTCTGTTGCTTCAACAAGTGCAATAACATGAGACTGCTACTGTGGCAAAGACATCTTACCAAAGCCTGGGGTTCACTAGCCTTTGTAAGCTCTGCCTGGCACTGCAGTCCTTTATTGTGCGAAATTCCAACTGGCTTCATGCATAATTAGTAGAGTTGGGTTGCTAATACCAAAAAGTTTGTTTGGAATTCTGGACTTTCTAATTATGTCATTAAAAGAACGTGAGCTAATTTCACTGCAACCCAAGCAGCTAGAACAGCCTAGCAAGGACTTCTTTCTCTGAAATGCAGATATAAAAGTACTTCTTATAGATTTCCCAGACAGCAGGGACATGTTCTGGGGTATTTTAATCAGGTACTTACTATAAGAATAATATAAGAAAAGATCATAGGAAATAAATGGAAGGGAGTTGGAACTCCTCTGGCTAAATCATTGCTGATTGCAGTGTGTCTCACCTCTTCCAAGGTTCCTGTGATGGAGATTCCATCCACTCCCTGCACAGTCTATTCTGAGCCCTTCCTAATGTCTAACCAATAAATCTCCTTTGCTGCAATCTATTACTTCTTGTCTCCTGGCAGACACAGATAATAGTTTACTACCTTCTATACTGCAGCTTTACATATTTAAAGGGTATTATCATGCACCTCTTCCACCCCCTCCAGACTAAACCAAGTCATTTTTTAATGTCCTTCCTCACAGGGCTTATTTGCTGTACCTCTGTTTGTTCTTGCTGCTCTCCTCTGGACTTTCTGTGTTCAACAGCCAGTAGTTTTGCAGGTAAACAGAAAGACTGAAGGGGGTGAAAAGGTTCTGCAGAAACATTAAGTCCTCTGAGCAATCACTCTGTATACTAGAATGCATAATTGGGAACTGCTCTTTTCTGAACACAGTGACTGCCTCTACACTATGGCAGGAGACCAGGGTCTTTGTTTCGCTGTCAGCAGAGCTATTTCCATGTTCTGACTCATCAACGCTGTTTCTACACGGGTAAAAGCCGCAGCACTTTGCAGCATTATTCAAGCCCTCACAGGTGAAAAAAACTATGAGGCAAAAGTCTCCCTACAAGTTGCATCAGTCATGTGGAGTTTTGCGCCTTGTGCATGCACAGCTCTGGGTATGTCCATAGCGTGACCATCCATGTGGCCCTGTTCTCTAGGACGCAGGGACACAAGCGACAGGAGGTCACAGTCATCATGTCCTAACTTGCCTCTCCTGAGGAACCTCATGCCTCACACATGTACCTCTCTGAGTCAGCCTCAGGACTATTTCTTGTGCTGCTTGGAGGCTTTCTGCACTCACCATCCCTGCTGTGAGCACAGCAGTCACTTCCTTACCCCCTTTCATTTACAAACAAGCCCAGGGAACTTTCAGGCTGTGGTTGGACTCCCACTCTGGGATCCACTGGCACTGGTGAAGGAGGTTGCAGTTCCCAGCCCCACCAAGGTGCCTGAGCAAACAGCTCTGCCAGCGGACCAGCAACAGAGGGGCAGTGCTGACTTCTCACTGTCCCTGGCATCTCCTGTTCAGGGGACCTTGAATTGCTACTTCTTCCGCTTTTCCTCAAAGGACAGCACTTATATTGTATTTCCTTGTATTATGGTTAGAAAGTAAAATTCTTTTCAGCTGGTTCTCTCTTCCAGCTCTGTCAAATCCTAGATGAGCTGATCTTAAAATGCTGAGCCTTGCTTTCCTCTTCTGTGGGACAGGACAAATGCAGCACCCAGAGGCTTGTAAAATACGTCATATGTGCCAGCTGAATAGTGCTACTGCAGTAAAAAGCATTATTATTGAACACATCTTACAATAATTATGTTTTCATCAGTTGTGTATTAAGGAGGCAGACCTTACTTGCAAAGTACTGTTAAATACTCTGAGAAGAACAAATTTCGAATTCTTAGGGGTAAATATTTATTCTAGACTCTCAAATTTAAGTAATGATTTGCGCAGTGCCTGGAATTTTTCAGCAGCATCTACTGCTTTCAATGTGGAGTATGAGTATTGACTGAAAGATGACCTCAGGCTTTGCTCCACTGCTCATAAGCATTTCTGAATTGTTTGAACAAGGATGGTTCTAAAGAAATACCAACACACTTGTTTTCTGTTTCAATGAAGCTAATTAAAAAAAAGCAGGTTTTAGCCAATTCTTCTTATTGTTTTGTGCTTCCCTCCCTGATGATTGCTAAGATGTGCAATTGGAAGAAGGAGCTTCCTCTGCTGAAACCATTTAGGAAGATGATAAGCTCTGGGCTGCAGCATCAGTGAACAGCCTGAAGGGAAGGATGAGGCACTCTGGCT
Source organism: Ibycter americanus (assembly GCA_035590275.1). Lineage (NCBI taxonomy): Eukaryota > Metazoa > Chordata > Aves > Falconiformes > Falconidae > Ibycter > Ibycter americanus. The sequence continues at coordinate 59,076,702 of JAVJGI010000064.1, read as the reverse complement.
GCAAAGCAAATTTACAACATTGTATGCATACCTTAGCAATCCACAAGACAAATTAAATTTAGGAACAGCGTGGGGGTGACCTTCTGAGGCAGAACATCTATCACAGCCAGATTAGGACACTAGAAAGCAACTTGCTGTCATGGCTCTTATGATCAGGTCATGTATTCACTCATCTGTGGTGCATGTTGCATCAATTATTAGAAGAGACATTTCTCTTTTTTTTTAACAAAATACTACACTACCACCCCACTGAACCCCAAACTTGCAACCCTTTTATTCAAGGGTCTCAAGATGGCTCACGTTCCCCAGAGGCTGGAGTCAATCCTGGGAACTGTTTGAACTGTTCCTTGTGAAAGTGTGAATTGCAACTCATAACGAATATATCTGCAAAATGTTCAGTGAGCCACAGAACAAGGAAAGCCAGATTTCCTGATGGTCTTACGCCTGCTGCCTGTCTCTCTGGTGTCTAATAACGCACCAACTCACACAAGTCGCACTCTCTACCTGCTGTGTTCTTGCTCAAAACTTTTCAAATAAAACATTGTGGAGACCTTGACCCCTCTGTCAAATTTTGTTGAGATTCACCAAGTGGTTTAAAAGTTCAATGGGGCTCAGTTGGCTCTCCATGAATTTTGCAGCCATGGAGCATGAGGGTAATTGGCTTTCTAACAAACTGTATCTTGAAGTTGCCCTTCACCACAGGACACCCCAAAAGATGTCATCTGTTATGTGCGCATCGGCAGCCTCTGCTTCTCTTTTTCCTTAGAGGCTCTTGTGGGCCCCCCCTGGAATTTTTAACCTACTTCTCCACTATTAAAGACAAATGACAAGTCTGAGCTCTTGTTGAGACTTCTCATTAACAAGCACTAATGGGCATGGCACCAGCGGCACAGGAGTCCTGTCAAATGGAAAAGCTGGGGCAGAATCTCCTTGTTCCCTCCAGTGCACTCGTTACTGTTTTGTCTCTTCCAGTTCTGTTTCAAGTCATGGGTTTCCCTTGGTTCCTTACAAGGCCATTCTACAGATGAATGGATCCTACTTGGAGAAGCTGCTTTCTGGTTTTCAGCATATACTTCCCCTTTGCTACAGTCTTCTCATCAGGTCTGGTCATGCTCCCATGTATTCTGGTATTTCTGGTATCCTGCACCATCTTAGGAGAAATAAATGAGTAATTTCCTTTCTCACATGCAGACTTTTCACTGTGCCCACTTGAAAACCAGAATGCCGGTTCTGAGGCAAAAGTTCTTCAATTACGCATTCAGATGACTGGTGATTTATAAAAGCAAGTTAAAAATTAGGTTCCTAAACAGAATTTAATATATCCTTGTTGTTGCAGTGGTTGTAACTCAGTGCAGATTTGATGTTTTCAATCTAGAGTTGCAAGGATATGCATTCTTTTATCAGTCTGTTTTGACTTAAAAATTCTTATCTCTGTTGTACTGTAGGCTCAACCTACTGTATTAATAAACTGCCTCTTGGATGTTTGTAGCCCTTTGATAATAGCCAGGGCTTCTTGAGTTTCATGGTTAGCACAATGCTATACAGAGCTCATTCCTTATATTCCCATGTGGTTGTGCTAATAAATATGAGATAGATGCCTTTTGGTATTAACAAACAGGTGCAGCCCCTACAGTGCGACAACAATTTTGGTTGGGACTTTCCAGCGGTATATTATCAGAGGGGATCGTATAGACAAGCCAGCACTTGTTAGAAGGAAGCATGGGGATGTGACTTCATTCCTGGATATCATCCTACCTTAGAGTACACAAACCCTCTGTAAGACACTGGAGGTCTGAAGGCTGGAGGCAGCTTGACTGTGTCTCTCCACACAAACTGTGCTGCTAAGGGTCTGTTCAGGGACTCTCCAGAGTGATGGATATGCCAAGTGACTCCAATGTGTTATGTGAAAAGAGACCCTGGCACCGAGTTCTGCTTGTCAGAGGCTTGCAGACATTTAGAAATACTCTGTCATGCAAGCTGAGCCACTGCTCCAAATTCTTTTAATTCTCGTCATCAACAGACAACTGCTGAATGTGATAAGACAAGGGCTTCAGCTCAGAACGGACTGGGGAACAGGGAGGGGAGAGGAGACAGTAGGCAGATACCAGGTAGGAGGTGCAGGTGTTAAAGCTTTGACGTTCCCCCCTTCAGTGGAAAGAGCAGAGATGAGATTAGCAGTGTTGCATGCAGTAATGGCATTACCCTGTTCAAAACACCAGGAGATGCAGTTGTTCTGAATGTCACTGTAAAAATGTGAACTGTCAGGGTACTTGATTCTCCACTCAGCTGATCTGTTTGAAATCAGGCTAACATCCCAGAGACCCAGGATTGCACCTTTTGTATTTGACAGTTGGAGCTGCTTTTTGTCTTCAGGAAAACTGCCTCCTTGCTAGGGTGGCACTTCAGTACTAGTCACAGAGCACCAGGTGGTGTCAGCCATCAGCTACCACTGAAGGGGAAACTGGCGGATTTCTTTCCTAGCCATGCTACTGAAGGCCTGGCAGTGGTGCACACTGTCAGCATCCCAGACGTACCTCAAACACGACATCAGAGAGCAAACCAGAGCCTCCTTTTTTTCATATGCGCTGCAGAGCAGGCGAATGAGCAAGACTCTGGAGGGATTCATACGTACTCTATGCAGCACAGACTAGCTGTACCGGTATCTGAGCTCTTTCCAATATAGCAGTAAGTGATTCACATCTCTCCTGTTGTTCATTCTCCCATTGTATCTCCAGGGGAAGATGAGTGCAAGGATTGTCCCATTCTGGTGGCTATCTCTAAAAAAATTATGTATTTAATTATCTTGCAGGAGGCAAGATTTAAAAAAACAGCCTCACTGCTTTGGGACCAGAAATTAGTGGAGTTTATCACGGCTCCCAGGTCTTGAGGGAGCTCATTTTGCAGTCCCAGCTCAGCCCTGAGAAGGCTCTGCTGTCACCCACCCAGCCAAGCTTTACCTTTTATTGCAGGCAACCAGCTGTGCGGTGCCAAGAGAGAAGCTGTTGGCTCTTGCTTTCACTCCTGGCACTGTGTTGCCTTTTACTGTACATCCACACTGCAGTGAAAACTGTGGCCGTAACTTCTGTCAACCTTTCTGAGTAAGCTTTAATCTAGCAGGGGTGGGGACCAGCACTGCTGTGACACAGTGAGGCTCAGTCTTCCTGAGTAATCTTGCTCAGCTCCTTCAGAGGAGCTTGCTGCTGCAGCTACACAGCTACCAAATCCCTACCCGTGCTGGCTGAGGCACAGCCATGCGCGTAGCATGTGGGTCTTTTGTCTGCAAAAGAGAGAGTTTAGATAGTCTCAGCCAGAGAATGTGGGTCAAGACCTTGACTTGAAGATTTCGTTTCTTTCTGGCTTTGCATTTCTGAGAAAGAATTAAGTTACGGTATGGGGCCACTCTGGGTTCCTGCTGTGTTGGTGACAGCTGTGGCTATGAGCAGCCATGCTGAAAGGTGCAGTTTCACAGGGATAGGAGTAGATGTTTATCTGGATCCAGTTGACTGATCTCGGGTTGAGAATATTTTAGGGCATCCCAAAAGACATGCTTGACTGTTCTGAACTCTCAGTGATGCAGGTGTGCAGAAAGCTGTAGGATACAGATGGAGAAATCCTTTACAAATGCTGTGGTTTAGCCCCAGCTGGCAACTAAGTACCATGCAGTGGTTTGCTCACTCCCTCCCGCTCCCTGCAGTCGGATGGGGAGGAGAATCAGGAAAAAGGTAAAACTTACGGGTTGAGATAAGAGCATTTTAATAATTACAATAAATGAAATATAATAATAATATTAACAGCAACAACAACTATTGTATTGAAAAGGACAGGGAGAGAGAAGTAAAATCCCAAAGGAAAAAAACTGCAAGTGATGCACCATACAACTGCTCACCACGCACTGACTAATGCCCAGCCAGTCCCTGAGCAGCGATCCCCAGGCCCCGGCCAACCCCCCTTAGTTTATATATTCAGCATGACATTCTATAGTGCGGAATAGCCCTTTGGCTAGTTCGGGTCATCTGTCCTGACTATGTCCCCTCCCAGTTTCTTGTGCCTCCCAGCCTTCTTGCTGGCAGAGCCTGAGAAACTGAAAAGCCCTTGACTTAGATAAATATTACTTAGCAACAACTAAAAACATCAGTGTGTTATCATCATTATTCCCATACTAAACTCAAAACACAGCATTGTACCACCTACTGAGAAGAAAATTAACTCTGTCCCAGCCAAAACCAGGACAAAAAATTTCATTATTGTATGGCCATTCCCTGTTTGTTAAGCTGGGACTGCTTTCCTCCCACCCTGGCCCCAGACTGACTGAGATGGGGTTAGAATTAACAATCTGTGTCAACCAGTGAGTGACTTCACCACATTTGTGAGGTATCAATCTTCAGGTATTCTTTTTCATCTCTTTGTGCTTCAGTTTTTCATCATTAAAATGGGGAGTGAGAAGCAGCATTTACCTGCCTCCCATCACATACCTAATTATTGCTGTTGAGTAGATTTCACTATTGTTGCTGGTTAAGTGTCATATTAGAGCTGCAACCCCAAATGACAAGTCTTTGAGCAGCTTTTCCTTCACAAACCACATAGACCAAGTCAAGCTCGTCATACTTAGCACGCTAGGCACAAAGGACACTCTAATTTCACAAGCTGCCTTCATAAGGAGCAGTCCTTATTAACAAATGTATTTACCATGTACCATAATCAGTGAAATACATTTCTGTACTTCACAAGCTGTGAAAGGATCTGAGCAAACACATTGCTTTGGGAACAATAGGAAAAAACCCAACATGGAGCAAAATAGTTAACACATCATTAAAGGAAGGAGGCAGTTATCTTGATTGACTTCAGAAAAACGTTACAAGCTACTTAACAAAACTGTAATGAAATAAAGCAGTACGTCTTGTCAGAGAGAGCAGCACAGCACAAACGCTGGAAAATAATAACTGTTCAGCAGCTGCAAACGGCAGGAAGGACAGAATTCGCATGCGTGCTGGGGATGAGCTGTTGGGCCCAGCGCGCAGCCCTGTGCTGGCTCCATCTGCTCTCATTTCCTACCATGAAGATACTGACTCCCTCCTCTCACGCAGGTGCTGCTCCCACCCGAGCGCAGAGCCGCCGCACCGGCACACCTTCCCCATTGCTGGCTGGCAGTCTTGCCTGCTCTGGAAGGGATGGCGGCGCGGCGGCACTGCCAGGGGTGCCAGCTTTCTGCAAGGCTGATTCTTCCGCAGCTGCGCCAAGGCCTGGGGGCTGTCACGAGTGTGCCACAGAAAGACCACGCAGCATCTCAGGGCCCCACTGTTCTTTTTTTTTTTGCAAGCAAATAGTGAACACAACTTACAGACAGTGGGAGAAAACTCAGAATCTGTTTCGTGAGGCAAAACCATTTTTCTGGCTCTCTGGGGAGAACTCCAGCTAAAACAGGGACAACAGCACGTTGTTCCTGATGTTCCCGGGGAAAGAAATGAGTAGGACAGAAATGTTTGTTTAAAGAAAATATATTCAGGACTCTATAAAGTGTCAGATCTAGTCAAGACTCTGTCTTTAATAGCCATCAGCACCGCATTCAACCCTCCCCAATAGATATGAGGCCTCCGGGAACTTTTTCTAGTCCTTTATATAGTGGTGAGTTTATTTAAACAGGAAGTCGTTTAGCTCCTACTTGTTCATCCCGAGGCAGTTTTCTAGATGGGTGCATTATCCATGTGAAGTTTAAGTGGGTTCTGGATACTTGCTGATGTGCTGTGCTGCGCCGCGATCAACTGGCAGCAAAGCTGGAGGCATCTCTTCCTGTGAGCTTTGAATGGTTATGCTTCAATTTCACTTTGCAAACCTGAATGAAATTAGAATTTTCAATTTCAAAAGCTATCCCCTTTCCTTTATTGGCAGTAAAGAAGAAATGGGAACGCTTGCCTAGCCTGTTCGGTACTGTTCATTATTTTACACAAATGCATCACCAGGTTTCTCTTCTCCTTCATAAACTCTCTACAGACAATGTTTTTAACTGTGTCTTTTCTCAGAGCTTTCATTATTTTCATCACCTAACATATCATGCTTTTATACCTCGTTTAGAAGAAAACTGTGTAGAGATCAAATTTTAGTCTAAAATAGGAAGGTCACCTCCAAGCCTTGTTAGCAATTTTATTGGAATAACTAGAATAGAGAAGTAATGTGAATCATTGCTCCTATTTTACTGTTTAGGAAAAATTGAATGAATGTCTTGAAAATGTTTTATGTAACCTTTTCACAAACATATTTCACTTGCTGTAAAATGTGTGCTAGTTCAACTGTTGTTGAATAGATTGGTTGGATGGCGACTCAGAAACGAAAGTAATTTCAAAGAAGAGAGGTGGGGTCTGTTTTATAAACACAGGAACCCCAATTACTACATGTGGCTATAGCAACCTCGCAGAGAAATTGAAATTTTTATAATTCTGGAAGACTAAATGAGAAGGTGGTACAATAACTCTTATCAGTTTAATGGCTGCTTTGTTTTGTATAAAACAAGAAGATAACCTTTTGGTACCTAAACCAAGTATATCACTTTTGGTCTCTTTTCTCGTTCGATTATTTTGTGCTGTGAGTTCCCTGTTCAATAAAGACAGCCACGTTTAAATGCCAAAGTTTGATTGTTTTGTAAACTCCCTACCACCCCAAAACCTGTATATATAATTAGAAACATTGAAAATGTTAACATTTCTGAGATCTCTGATGTTTGTTCTTGCGAATAGCTCCCAAGCATACCAGGATTCATCCAAAATGTAACAAATCCCTTTTCGCTTTTCCACTGGTGCCATTTTAAAAATAGTAACCTCTTTGTTACAACATTTCTGAAGGAAAAGGGGCTCCTTTACCCTTCTACAGACAGGCAGATGCTCCTTCTTTGTCTCCAGTCCTCTGACTGCTGCTCTATCATGCTGCTGCAGTTACTATCAGCACAAAGACCACGGACGGCAGGGTGAAATGGGAGCTATAGCAGATGTGTGCAAAGCCACAGAGGAACGACTTCAGTGTGGTTTTACTCTCAAAGGAAAGCATGACCCCACAGTCGTCAGGGTAGTGTCCTAGCAAATCTTAAGGAGGTTTAAAATGACTTAGAAGGATTAATGAAACCTGTCCTTGGTGACTATAGCTGATAACAGGTCTGCCTGACTGCTCCTAAATCCCCCGCCCACCTCCTTCACAATGCATGAAGCTCAGAGTAGGTCCCGTCAGGGTTTTAAGCCCTCCACCTCCACTGTGAAAACAACCCCCAAAGCTCTTGGCAGTGTTTTCCTCATTGCTGCCACTGTCTCAGTCTCGCACAGCTTTTGTTTCAGGGACTGGTGCCATGAAAGCCTCTTTTGGTGCTGTTTGAGGGCTGACACAGAGATGATGTCAAATTGTACTCAGAAAAGATGCCTCGGCCCCACTTCACTTGCATGACAACGTTGTGTTGATTGAATAGGAGAAGGGATTGAGCCTTGGAAGGCTTTGCCGATGAGGGAGCTGGAGATGGATGAAATTAATAATAATCTGCTACGATTTCTCATCTATTTAAGCAGACTCTGAAGTCAACTCTTCAAAAGTAAACGCTGATACCTGCTGTAGTTCGGTGTGCCTGGCTGTCTTTTGAACTCCTTCAAAGTGGCCCTTGTACTTTATCAGGGAAATGAAGAGGGAGATCCCAGCGTAATCTCCATCGTTACCTTTCATTTCTTGAGGTAATGATGCATAAAGTGTCCTCGGGGGAGAGTGCCTTTCCCCTCCTGACACAGCAGGTATTCCTTTATAACTTCCTTCAGGCTTACAATAGATACCGCTAAATAGCAGCTTCCCCTGTTTCTCAAAACACTATTATAGCATAGTTAAAATTATATACATGTTGTTAATATAATTTTTCTGAGATAAAGCCATACGTCCATGGAAGAGTCAAAATGCCCAATACAGGAAAGCGTTTGAGTTTCTAGCACCATCAACAGCATGATGATCAACTCCTCCATGAATGATGAGGGAAACACGGCTGCTTTCCCTCAAGTTTTTTCTCTTAAATTATTTTTTCAGTTGTTCATTAGTCCTGTAAAGCCAATCAGCCTTTTTTTCCCAAATACCTGTCTAGTTAATAATTCCAACAAAATTCTAGCGGTCATATATTGATCCAAATAAAAGTATGGAGCTTTGGAAAAGTACACGGGTTGGACAAAGCCACTCAATGTTTGACGCAGAACAGACAGTTTGCCAGCAATTATTGCACATAAACCCTAGCAGAGCACATACATGGCTGCAGGACTTTAGGAGAATGAATAACTGGTTGCAGATTTTGTACTGGCTCTTGTATCACTGCTTTGTGGGTTTTATTAATTACTTACTACACAAGAGGAGCCCTTATTCTGCTCCTCCGAGATCTGAGAAGACATGAGATAGATGTGGTTTACATTTCTCTAAAGTTAGAACTCATGATGTAAAACACAGAAATAGATATGAATAGAAAAAATAAGCCAAAATGTGTAATTTGGAAAATGTGTTAAAGCAATAGCTGCCCAATATCCCACTTTCCAAAAGGTTCAAAGGAAGAGGGTTACGGGCGATGACAAACAGCCAAAGGAGGATTGCGAAGTAATGCCAGGAACTGATAAGGCTAACAGAACCCAGATACAGTGACCCTGAAGACTTGACATTGTGGAACTAAGACAAAAGAGACATTTGCTGACCTACCAGTTGCTGAAACATGCTACCCAAAAGCAACACAAAAGTAAATCCTCATTATAATATGATTATAATGGTAAAAGTAACTCCACTTGAGACAGAGACTTCAAAAAGGTAGCCCCCCCCAACCTCTGAAGCAGGCGTATTGTATATAACACTATGTAACGAGTTATAGCCAGTCACGTTTTACGATGACTAACTTCATGTTTGTTGAACTGTACATAAACCTACACCCAAGAAAAGGTGGGCCAGCTTTGTGGAGTTACCACCCAGCACCCACCGCTGCGCAGACATGAAATAAACATCCCGACTCTGTGTGTTTATTGGTCTTTCACACACCGGGTGAAGAAGACTAACTTTTGGGCAACATTTTCTGGTGACCCAGATGGGACAGCCGTAAAGCCTTGCTCGGGTTGTATTGCCATCCCCAACAGCTGATCAGACTGGACAGAGCTCCCACGAGCACCGACCGATTGACTGGGGACTCCTCCAGATTCTCTCCGAAGTCATGGTGACGAGTGGCTCAGAGGTGCAATGCTCAAATAGAGATATTTGCACCGGTGTGAAAGAGGGGTGAATCCTTGGATGGGTAAGTGTGAAATTTAATTATAAACTCAAATGCTTCCATGAAGATTAAAGTTGCTTGTAGATGCGCATCAAGTGTTGCCTTAATTGACCAGTGGGGTCAGAGCTGAGTGTGCATAGGGAGTAATTGATATAAGGTGCAGGTAAATAATAAATATAGGTGATTGATATGGGATCAGGCTAATCCATGATTCCTCCCTGTAGCCCTTTGGGTTGCTTTTGAAAAATTGGGATAAGTTTGGGGGTGATATGATGACTAAAGATAAGATGACAGGGTATTGTAATCAGTGGTGGCCTAATTATAAACTAGGTGATGGTGAATGATGACCAGAAAATGGGACTTCATAATATAACACAATATTACAACTGATGTTGTTCTGTCGCCAGCTGGGAAAGTGGGATGACGTCCCATATGTTGATGCATTCATGACTTTGTATAGAAAACCAGATATTCAGAAAAAGTGCAAACTGGGGGGAGATATGTTGATGCCATGTGTGCCAGAAAAGGAGACTGTATGTAGAAACAGTTGTGATAAGAGTGGGACTGCATGTTGTGGAGGGGAGGAACCAGGATGTACAATTGCTGGTGCCCACAGCCCCGCCTCCATACAGTACAAATGCAGAAAAATCATCAGAAACTTCCAAGAAACAGTTGGGTGACAAAAATTTTAGTCCTGTCTCTAGCAGGACAAGGAGGGCAAGCCCAATCAGCACCTCTAAGAAAAGCAGTGGGAGTGGAGGGCTTGCCAGTTTTTGTACACGTGCCCTTCACTACCTCTGATTTATTGAACTGGCAACTATCTGCGGCTCTTATTGGGAAAACCGCAAGGGAATTTACCAGCTTTGGGAGAATATAATGTTAACACATAATCCTAATTGGGGAGATGTACAAGCTATGTTGAATACTTTCTTCAGAGCAGAAGAAAGGAGAATAGTATTAGATAAAGCTAAAGAGGAAGGTGGGAGGAAAGGGGAGGAGAGGGACAGCCCACATCACCATGGTCTTCACCACAGGCTGCAGGGGAATCTCTGCTCTGGCCTTCTTCGCTGACCTTGGTGTCTGCAGGGCCATTGCTCTCACATAGCCTCACTCCTTTCTCTCGCTGGCCCAGATTCCCGCCCCCCCCTCCCCCCTTCTTAATACGCTATCAGAGAGGCGCTACCACCGTCACTGATTAACTCGGCCTTGGCCAGGGGCAGGTCCGTCTTGGAGCCAGCTGGCATTGGCTCCACTGGACGTGAGGGAAGCTTCTGGCATATTCTCACAGAAGCCACCTATGTAGCCCCCCGCTATCAAAACCTGGCCCTGCAAACCCACTACAAATAGGCAGGAAGACCCTGAGGACTATTTACCATTCAGGAAAGATCCTGAATGGGATCCCAATACAGGGTTGGGAAAAACAAAATTGTAACAGTATCAATAATTACTATTGTACAGAATTCAGTATGGGGAGCCTAAACCAACAAATTTGTTGAAGTTACATGAGATGAGACAGGGTCCTAAACAAAGTCTGTCAGCTTTTTATGACAGGTTATGTGGGATAGCCAAAACATGGACAGATTTAAACCCAGTTGAGGAACCTAATCAGAAAATGTTTAACATGTTATTTATTAGATAATCATCACAAGATATAAGAAAAAGTTGCAGATGGTTAACAGGGCAGGAGGAACGTCTATCTCACAGTTGATAGAGATAGCATATAAAGTATATAACAACTGAAAGGAGAAAAAGGAACAAAAAAACCAGAATAGGATGAAATTGCAAGCATCCCTATTGGCAGCTGCTATAACTGAGGCTGCTACAGGTAACAGAGGAATAGGTAGAGGAAGAGGAGGAATAAAGAGGGAAAGGGGAAGGGGAAGAATGGGAGCAGGGTCAGGAAGAAATCCACAAGGTCGACTACCTTTGGGACCAAATCAGCATGACATTTGTAAACAGGAAGGACACTGGAAAAATGAATATCCCTACAGGGAAGGTAAAGGGGAGCAAAATCAATGAGGAAACACCGACTTTATCATGTCGGAGGGTTAAGATAACAAATGAAGAGGACTGGGGGAGAACATTAAGGCCACCCCGGCTGATCCCTTGGTTCCAGTAAAGCTGGGGAATGAGATTATATATTTTTTAATAGTGGGGCCACCCCCTCAGTTATAACTAGTTGCAAAGGGCCTCTCAGTAAAATTATGATCCCAATTGTGGGGGCAACGGGAAAAAGAATTTTACGGCTGTTTTTACAACATATGGGGTGCATGATTGTAAATACTAAATTAACTTATGAGTTTCTACATATGCCTGAATGCCCCCTTCCTTTACTAGGATGAGACTTACTACACAAATTAAATGCTCAAATAACTTTCTCTGAGAACTCCATATAGCTCCTCATCGCACCCGATATAGCCTGGAAAGCACAGATTTGCTTACTGATGGATAAAACTTCCGAGGAGCTTGAAGACAATATCCCAGAGGTGGTACTGAATGTGGTAGTCCCTCTGGTGTGGGCTTCAAAGAAACCAGGTAAAGCAAAAAATATAATCCTGATTAGAATAGAACTGAAACCAGGGGTAAGACTGCTAGGGGTAAACCAATCCCCTATTGGATTGGAAGCATGTAAAATATTAGAGCCCCCGATAAATACTTTTGTACAATACAGACTACTTAGAGAATGTCAATCTGAGTTCAGTACAGTGGTCCTGCCTGTAAGGAAACCTTGCTCTCAAGAACACTGACTAGTACAGGATTTAAGAGTAATAAACCAAATAACAAAAGGTGTACATCCCACTGTACCAAACCCAACACCTTACCGGCCTCAGTACTTGAAACCAATGCTTATTTTACTGTGTTGGATCTGAAAGACACTTTCCTTTGCCTTCCAGTGGATAAGCAGAGTCAAACTATTTTTGCCTTTGAACGGGAAAACCCTTCTACAGGAAGAAAGACACAGTTGTATTGTACTGTTCTTCCTCAAGATTTTAAAAACAGCCTTACTTTATTTGGTAAGGCACCGGCCAAAGATTTAGAACAGTGGTGAAGAGACGGTAACTTTACTCTTTTACAGTGTGTGGATGACATTTTGGTCAGAGCTGACATGGAACAAATCTGCATGGAAGCAATGATAAATTTATTGAACTTTTTGGGACTAGCAGGATACCGAGATTTGAAAAGGAAAGCTCAGATTGCAAAGGAAGAGGTTTGCTGTCTTGGCTTCAATGTATCTGAAGTACAATGACCACTGAGAGAAGAAAGGAAAGAGGCTCTATGCTGGATTGTGGCACCAAAGACTAAGAGACAACTAAGAGGATTCCTGGCAACGGCAGGATTCTGTTGCATATGGATCCCTAATTTTGGACGAATAGCTAAACCTTTATATACCGCAATCACAGGTACAGGTAAGATGTTGGAATGCACCCCAGAATGAAGCAGTTTTGATGAAATTACAGAGAATCTAGATAAACAACTAGATCAAATGAAACGAATGGCCCAAAGAAGCCGTGATTTAACAAACAGTATGGAAAGTGGTTGGTTGAACGAAATCCCCCACAATTTAGGGTTTTCTTTGACTGCGTGGTTGCAAAGTTTATTACAAAATCTAATCATGCTTATATTATTGTGGTACTTTGTGTTGTTCTTGGATGTATGAAAAATTTAATAATGCTGTCTCTGTCCCAACAGTCACAACACAAAATGATGAGATTAGAAAGAGAAAGGATATACGAAGACATCGGAATGAAAGAAAGAAAGAAAGAAAGAAAGAATGAGACTAATGTGATCTATCGGAAAATATATCCATAAGTCTCAAAGCGGGGAGTTGATGCCAAACAGCCAAAGGAGGATTGCAAAGTAATGCCAGGAACTGATAAGGCTAACAGAACCCAGATACAGTGACCCTGAAGACTTGACATTGTGGAACTAAGA